>LPNX010715263.1:842407-1005950 GCA_001517045.1 Pseudotsuga menziesii | reverse complement strand
CTGTCCTAGTCTTATTCCGGGTAAGCCATACAGGTTCACCACTTGTTCTTCATTCATTCATCAGTTATCTAGTACATGGTATAGATCATTGCAGGGACACGTTTGCAGCCGTAAGAGGGGGTTTTCAGCCAGAAAGCCCTAATCAGCTGTTGGGCCTTTAGATCTCAGCAGACCCTCTGCATGCATCAGGCATTCTCTCCAGCATCATCAGACGGACAAGCTCAGAAAGTTTTAGCCCAAACGAACCTCTCCTCTTACAAAAACGTCACCTTCAGTCTGGAGGGTTTTTACGGTGCTGTGGGGCGGTGACACGAGAGGAAAATAGCATTATTAGACCACCCATCCGGATCCTTATGCATACAGCTATCTCTGGAGTCATTATCAGCCAGAATATTAGTGGTAAGTGTTAATTTCTCTCTACAAAACCCTAGCCCTAATTTAGCTATATTTTAGGGCATTTTTGCATGGCGAGTTTGCATGCACAGTTATTTTGCAAATTTGTATGAGATTGAGTGTGCGAGTCAACACTATCATAGAACATTAGAGAATATCAGTATTTGGGATATTACAGCATCAGCATCGATTTGGCCTTGAATTAAAGGAATATCAAAGTTAACTTGTCCCTTGAATGGGGTTTCATCTCCGAAACGCTTGCTCGTTGAAGGTGAATTCACCATTGTCGACATTCGTAGAAGGATCTGGACGAAACTAGCCATCATCTCGTTCCTCTGTCGTGCGAGAGCTTCCTTGAGCAACGATTTGATAAGATCTCCTGCTCCGTCGTCTCTCTTTTCTTCCGCCATGGGAGGTCGTTTGGGACGACGAGAGTGATAAAGTGAAACTAGTTCGAGACCAAACTCTCTATACCCGGACCTCGTCGAGGACATGTGTCGAGAAACAATCAAAGAGCAGATTGCTTTGATTCCACTGATTCGAATTTATGTGGGAACGAAATGAAAAAACAGATACATAATCATAAACACGGACATTTTGCAATGAAAACAGAGATACAGTAAACACATATTCTATTAAATGGCAGAAATAGAACAGACTGTAATACAATAGCTAGAATGGTGGTAGCTATCTCTGAGAAGAGATGTGGCTGCTACGCTCATCCATGCAATGTTGAATACAAAATGAGGCCAAAGGGGCCTATTCATAATAAGGACGAGGGCAAGAACCCCAAAAGTCCAAAACAAAACCCTAGAGGATGAACTGTCATGAAGTTTGCGCCCCCAAGGTGGTAAGTTGAACAGTCAACTTCCCAAGGTCATAACTTTTGCATAGGATCTATGATTTGGGCGCTCGATAGCTCGTTGGAGAGATCTATCCGAGATTTACAATTTTGGCCATCTGAATTGCCAAAAGAAGTCGTTTAGAGCCTCAAAATAGCCCCGGAAGTTTGGGACCCGAAAAACCCTAGAAAAATAACTAAGAAACCACAATGGACAATTGTTTTGAGCCAGTGGAATAGGTGGGTGGCCACCGATATCCATTTGGATCAGGTTTACATGATCATGATATCTTCTAGCTTCATTTTATTGTCTAAAGAGTTTTGTGAGTCATTGAACAATGTGATCAAAGTATACAAGTGTAAAGAAGTTTAGTTACCTAAGTAGCTATACTAGAGTTCATCTATGTATGAAATAATCATGACCATATGTGTTAAAAGTTTCATATCTAGGGTTATGATCTCACCAAGATTATACTAATAAATGTGTGATGATACATGAGATATTGAGAATGATATAATGCACACTTAAGAGGTGCAAGTCCGATACAATGACAAGCTCGGATTTAAAGGACACTGGTTTAGAATGAAGAAAGCTCAAAGACACTTGATCATGACATGACTCTGACTTCTGCATGCAGGAAGAAATTAAGAGGGAGGACACTTTATCCCACCTATGTTTGATTCTTTAAATTGTCATGTTTTATAGTGAAACATATTTTGATGACATATTGCATATATGTGTGACTGATATTATGCTCTTAATAGCATCTATATAGTTTCCTAGTATATGGATGGATGTTAAGGTTGCCATTATATGAAATTGATATTGCATTAAAATTTGGTTATTGTTGACTATCGAATTGAATTTAATTTGTAGGAGGATGATATGGCTTGCTCCGAAAGACAAGTGATGAAGTTTGCAGATCATATTTATGTTCAGAGTTGGATGGACAGTTCCAGAGGAAGTTGAGTGCTCTGATACATAGGGAGCAGGAGGGCCCCATGATAGGATGCAGGATCAATTATTCTAGATGTTCATCCTCCTAAATATTGGCATAATAGAGTCAGCTAAGTCATATGCTTACAAAAGAGACCCTGCCAAGTGTATATCCAACAACCTATGGGTTTCGAGATCCATGGGAGAATCAAGGATGTTGAGCTCAAGGGTTTTAATACATTTACTATTATTTTATTGTGAACAACCCCAGGATGAGCTTCAACTTCCTTCACAATTGTATCAAATTGAGAATCAAGGGTTTTAATACATTTACTATTATTTTATTGTGAAGGAAGTTGAGCTCCTCTCCTATATAAGAGAGCCTTTTCCTCTCCTATCTTGCATCTTTGGCTCTTCGCCCTTGGGGATTGTTGTCGCCTCTTATGCACCAAAGGTTAACGCAGCAAAAATCTTCAAGATTCTTAGTGCGTCCTTGGTGGCAAGTCTCAAGTCAAGTACCGTCACTTGATCCTGACTCCTCTGTTTAGGCTTAACTCCTAACGAAGCCAAGGGGGGTAGTCCCTACAAAAAGAGTTTAAAAGGCTCTTAAGTGTTTTAATTGTTTTAAGGATAGGGTTGTTTTAGGAGTTAGAAATGAATAAATTATTGACAAGACACTTTGATAAGTTATAGAACTTAATTCAACAACATAACAAGAAATATCAATAATCACAACATGAATGTAAGCAAATAGAGATTGTAGGAATAAAACCAGTGCCAATATGTAGTCACAAAATAATGAATGTTGTTTAAAAAGGGAAAATATTTTGTTGTGTACTTGGTCAATTTTAATTATTAAAACGATGAGTAATTAAAGGAAGGGGATTCCCGATACACCAAATTGTACTAAGAATATGTCTGGATTTTGGGAAAAGTGGTTCCGCACGGTAAAATATGGGCTAGATAGAGTCGTGGGGGTGTGTTCAACACTACACCAACAAGGATGTAGCCTAATGGGACCCCACAGTCACTTTCTAGTTGTCCGCGCTTTCCCCGAAGAATTTGTCCACTATTTCTCAAATGCGTTACACCGTATTTTCGTAATGTTCTGGGTTGTTACTTTTATTAAACAAGTTAATTAATTAGATGTGAAATAATTAATAAGTGCATGATTCCGCTTTTGATATCCCAAGACTCAGATGAAGCTACGAGGGGTAGAGCACACACAAAATAGGAAATGTTTATTCCATTTTATGAAAGCAAAGTACAAAAAAGAGATACAGCCCTTTTAGGAGGGATTTTGTGCTTGTGTAAACAAAAAATTGTGAGACTAATTACTACGACGATAAAATGTCGGGTTAGTATTTGATTACTTTAAATGAAACTATAAACTTGAAATAAACTTGACTGATCTAAAAATATAGTGATCAAATCTAATCTAAAAAAAATCAAACCACTTCAAGAAGAGATACAGTCTTTCCCTAAATAGGGGAAGAAGGGTGTGGGAGTCGTAATCCCACTTGCTCTTTTATTAAATTATTACAACGCTGAAAAATTTAATAAGGGGCTTCCTTTTGACCTTATAAATGGATCAAAAGGCTTACAATAGCTTGTTGGAAGAAGGAGATTGAAGAGGGGGGATTTGGAGGTGATTTGGGAGGCTTAAAAATTCGAAATTTCCCCAGCACTTCCTCTTGTCCTGTCAACAATATGTAAACAACAGCAAGCTAATTGTTTGTAGATTAGTGGATTAGTGTAAAATTACAATAAAAATATTACAACTTAGTACTTGCGAAAATTAAAGAATTTATGCCATTTCAAGTACTAAGAAATTTATTAGATCTAAGCTTACAATAGCAAGTTAAAAGTACTTTTAGATCCACTAAAATGAACAAGCTAAGGAGAAATCTAAGCTTGTTTTTGAAGGTGACCAAGAAAAAGATTAAAGGATGAAGAAAGAGATCTCAAGCTCTAGCTTGAATCTTTGTGAAGACGTAGAGGTGCCTGCAATGCAAGAAGTGTTAGATTCAAAGATAAAGAATGAAGAGAAAAGGGATGCAACCGAGCTCCCACTTCTCCTTCACCTTCACCTAAGATGATCTGCAAGCTACACAAAACTTCAAACAAGTGAGATCAAATCTAGTGTGGTTAATTGAATGAAACAAGAAGAACATAAGTATTACCGACTACAATATGTTGCTTCTTAATCTCAGATAATCAAACATAAGTAAACAATTTAAGCCTTTAAATGTTTACTCTATAATCCAGAAATGGGTTTCTAAGCTAGATGTTAGATCTGCAAATTATAAGAAATAACCAACAGCTAGCTAAATATCACCTCGATTAAGCATAGCATTCAAATTCATAAGATCTTGCACAATTCAGACCTCCAAAGCCTCAACTTTATTCAAAATATGATAACAACAATCATTACAGGAGCAAAGTTTACTTGCTTCATCCAAATGAAGAGTCAGTGCCTCGCTTAAATAGAAAATGAGAGAACCAAAGGGGGGGGTGCACTTGTCCAGACGAGGCGCACTTGACGATCTTGGAATGAGTTGGATACGATTGGCAATGAGTTGGTAAAGGCTAAAAAGCCTCATCCCTTTGGAAACAAAACCCAACATACTGCTTTACTTCACACTTGCCATCCTTTTCTTAGAAGTTGTGCCCTCTTCCTTTTAGCAAAATCGCCTTGCCTCAAATGCGCGAGAAAAACACTCCAAAGTGTTTTAGAAACATTAGGAATATTTCCAAATTACTTTTGCCAACTCAGAAAACTCACTTACGACATGTTTTTTTAGTTTTTTGAAATTGTTGGATTCTTTATTTAATTCATTTTTTGGGTCCTTTTTGGGTTTTTCGATTAAAAGTCAATTAAGTGAAAAATATATCACTTAAAAACTTAGGTAAGTGGGTCTAGAGGTAAAATGGGTGCTCTTAATTAGAAAACGAGCACCCCCATTACCAAATCAGACTCTAGACCACACTTTTATTACATTTTTTATTTTCACAATTAAACTATTAAAAAATAGCCTAAGTTTACGGGAAAAATTAATTTTTTCAAAACTTGAAAATAAATCGGGGGGGGGGGGGGGCCTAGCACATGTTTATATGACTCAGAAACAATGATTAGCATGGTAATATACATTGGCACCTAGGTTTTAATAATCTTTTAAGGCTTACCCATCAAGACATTTACTCTAGCTTTGAAGGAGCAGGTGAAAAACTCAAAAATTATAAGTCATTAAACCAGCGTAGATCCAAATCCTAGGCCCTATCAAGCACCGAGATGGATCAAATCTCTCGAGGTGCAAACCTCTTCTTAGGTATCCATTGATTTGATTCAAACCAAAAGACACATCTTTTTATTTAAGGTCCACATATAATTTTATTATTATTAATATTTGATATTATTTATCGCCGACATATAATATTTTTTATTATTTTTTATTTTGTTAGGAACGAACATTGCATCATTTCCCCGCACATGGTTTTAAAACCATATGCAAGGCCCTCCTAGAATCATGGGTTGTTTAGGAGGCCTTGCACATGGTCTTAAAACCATTTGCAAGGCCCTCCTAAACCATGTACAATAAAACCATGGGTTGTTTAGGAGGCCTTGCACATGGTTTAAAAACCATGTGCAAGGCCAACATTTTTTTGCAGATAATTCAATTTCGTGTTTTTTTCTTGACCCACATATTTTTTTTTACGGATAATTAAGTTTTTACTTTTTTATTTGTTTTGTTAGGTAGGTAGATTACAACATCTCCACCATATTAGATTGTTTTTGTGGCCGACATTTATTTTGGCCTATTAGAAAATTTATTTTTTATTAATAAAAATAACGTTACGAAAGTGATATTATTTTTTATTTTGTGTTACAAAATCTCTCCCATAATATTCACTATCACTATTATTTTTTGTTGACATGTTACAAACGTTACATCACGTTACAAGATCTCTCCCATAGTATTCACTATCACTATTATTTTTTACCGACATGTTACAAACTTTACATCACGTTACAAGATCTCTCCCATAATATTCACTATCACTATTATTTTTTGCCGACATGTTACAAACGTTACATCACGTTACAAGATCTCCCCCATACTCGGTTGTAGAGCGCCTCTCAACGCAAAAACGACATATAATTCCCAAGGAAAAAATACCCTAGAGTAAAGTATTGATGAATAAGTCCTAGGAACATCAAACCTTTTACATAAATTTCATCATGCTAAGTCATTTATTACAATATCCCCGCAGGGTATGAACACATAAAAAATACAAAACGAGACCAACAGTTGGTCCTGATGAATCCTTGGAAATTTTGAGCACTGAGTAGGAACAATTGACTTATTCTGATCCTTGGTGGCTCACTGAAAAATCCCCTAAGTGCAACTTAGTGGATAACAAGGATTTTCTTAAATTGTGGCATAGCTTGTGGATTCTAATCTTGAGGTAACTTGTGAATTTCTTGCACTATAAGGTTATTAGATGTAGTCCATAGAGAAGAGAATTTGTTCTATTGGATCAAGTAGGGAATAATCTCTTTGTTTGTCTCATGCTTTAGTTTTGTATCTTGCTTGTATTTGGCATCTTAGCAACAGTACAAGTTCAAGAGTGCATAGGCTAGGGTATGAGCTAGGAATTTTTAATTGAAAGTGCATACTAAGGGGACCCATCCTTTGAAGAATTTACAAGGAACCCAAAGACTTGGGAGGAATGTGTTATGCTTTTAGCAAGTGTTCCAACCAAGTAAACTAAGAAAAGACACAAGGAGTGTCCTAAAGACTCCATCGTTGCCCAAGGATTTGAAGGAACTAGTACAACACTCTGTCATAAAGAATTACCAAGCCCAAAATGTATCCTAAATAAGAAAAAGGTAGAGAGAGATAAGCAAAAATGAAAGAGAAAAAGAAAATATTACGGTATTTTTGCGATAACTTTGATCTCGAACTCGGATTGGGGCGCTCGTGGTACCGTTAGAAAGGTCTCGTCGAGGGATACAAATTTCATGTTTTTAGCTTCGCGAGATTCCTCACGGTTTGGTTGGGGCGTGCATTTTTGTAAATCTAGGCATAAAGAATCTTGAAAAGCATCTTTTCAAAGATGCTTTTCCTAAAGCATCTTTGCAAATATGCTTTTCGAGATTCCTTATGCTCAAATTTACAAAAAAGCATGCCTCGGTCAAACTGTGAAGAATCTCACGAAGCTAAAAACAAGAAAGTTGTAGCCCTCGACAAGACCTATCCAACGGTACCATGATCGCCCCAATCCGAGTTTGGGATCAACAGTTATCACAAAAATACCGTAATATTCTCTTTTTCTCTCTCATTTTTGCTTTTCTCTCTCTACCTTTTTCTTATTTAGGATACATTGTAGAAGAGGGTAGAATGTTATGTGTATCTTCAATAAAAACCATAAAAAAATTTCCTTGTCTTTTTTTTTCCAAGGGGAAAACTAATTCTCTAAAACCTAAAAAGCATTTCAAATTTTCACCAAATCAAAATTCTAAGTTTTATTTTATTTTTGTTTCATTTATATACAACAGGTTTAAAAAAATAAAAAATAAAACAGTTGTAACCTGAGTCACCTGACACGTGGACACGAGCCATGAAGGACACAGGGATTCGAGTGTCCAACACGAACACGGTGACCCCCAGAATCAGGACACGTTATATATATATATATATATATATATATATATATATATATATATATATATTAAAAATATATACATATAGATCCAAATTTTTACAAATATTCAATAGAAATCAAAATCAATGCACATTTAACATTAGTAATTACACATTTAAATCCTCCAAATATTCTTCACCTACACAACAAACACACTTTAGAGCCCTCTCCACACTTGCAAATGATAAAAAGAAAGTGAAAATTTTGATTTAAAGCAATTCTTGGCGTTTTTTTAGTGGAAAATGTGTCCTGTTTTCAAGACACACACTGACAGTCCTTGGACACGCATGTCCGAACACGGGACACGCTACAAAGACGTGTCGGACACGCTCTGTCAACGTGTTCATGTCCAACACGTGGACACGGGACACGCAGGCCCTTTTGGACGTGTCTGGTTTCATAGGCTGTAGCTAGTCTCAAATTTCTAACAGCTCTTGAAATTTTGAAAATGTTCTTTAATTTATGGATCATGGATGTATGAGACATTGTCATTCGGATTCTTTAATTTGAAGCATTGGCAAATTAAACTATAAGATCTAAATACCACATTTTGGAGAAGTGATAATCATCACTTCAAGGCATCTAGAAAATCTCACATTAATTAACCTTGAGTGACTCCTTTTTCCATAGATTTTCTCTCAAACAATTACTCACCTAGGGCCAAACTTTATAACCTCTTAAGGGATTAATTTAATAAGTTGTCTCATGAGCAATTTCATCTTGTGGATTTATCTTTATCATGGAAAAACGAACCTACTTGCTTAATCACATTTTAAGTCTTGTGAGTTACTTGCTACAATTTTTTTCCATAACGGATCTTGCTAAATGTTCAAGGTTTATTTTATCTAGCATCTTTGAACTTTCCATGTTCAAGTATTTGATCTATTGTGAAACTTAACATCTTACATGGTTGAAGGTTTTGTGAAAATTTTCTTAATAACACATTAACGCATCTTATATAAGTGTCTTCTCCCTTTATCTCTCTCCAAACCTCATCCAATCAACCCCCAAGGAAGCCTCCCTTGACCTCGAGAGCTAGAATAAAAAAGGGGAGGTAGCACTAAGTTGACAATGGTGCTTTCTTCCAAAGTTGCTCCTTCATAGCACTAGTGGATTCGGACTTTTCCATCCATTAAATCAAGTTGTAACACCTTCAACAGCTGCTTTGGCAGCTTCTGCCAAAGGAAACAAGGACGAACTTATTCGGAATGAGGAGGAATCAAGGTTCTCCTTACTTGAGAGCTTTCAACCATCCACTCAAAATTCACCTTTACAACCAAAATAAAATGTCTCACATCCCTGCTACACCTAGCTTCAATAGTAGTACCTTCCTCCATTTGGCATGTGATTTGACTTGCATTTCCAAACTTGTCATGTCTTATACATAGTTCCCTTAGGTAGCTCTCCCATTATACTCCCCTAAGGTTCTATCCACCATTGACCCTTAGTGAAAATAGGTCGACCTTCAAGTGGATCATCTGTATAATGTTGCCGCCTAATTCACACCTCGGGTCATGTGCAAAAAATCTTCAAGACACTGGGTGCGACCTTGGGGGCAAGTAAGAGTCAAGTGTTGTCACTTGATCTTGACTCCTCCGTATAGACTAACTCCTAGCAAATCCAAGGGTAGTGGTCCCTATGAAAATAATCTAAGGTTTTTATTCTAAAACAAAAATAAAGAATCTAGGAGTTAATAATGAGATAATTTAGAATTTAAACAACGGATTGTTGCAATATGAAATTTATACCAACAACTTTTGAAATAAAACACCATTTCCGACATTTGTAAAAATTGATTTAAACATAAAATATAGTAATGACCAGTGCTAATGAAATGGAGTGCTTGTGTATGAGGGTTGTTGGTGTGGTCTCAAATGAACGGATTGGAGTGTCTCGGTTGTTAAATTTTAGATTATTAATGAGTGGATTAGGGAGTGGATTTATTGTTGATCGATTTTATTAATGTGGTAATGATCTAAATTATTAAGGGGAGAAGGTATTCCAGATATACCCAAAGGGTACGAAGAATATGTCTGGATTTGCTTAGAAGTGGTTCTCACAGTGACATGTGGACTAGATGTAGTCGTGGGGTTGTGTTCAACACTACACCAACAAGGATGTAGCCTAACGAGACCCCATTGACACTTTCTAGTTCTTCCCGCTTAACTTGAAGATTTTTTCTACAACTTAGCAATATCGAAAAACTATCGGATTTTCACTTGGGGATTAATTGGAAGATGAGACTAATTAGTAGTCACTCAAATCTTTTTCTGATACAGCCAACTTGTTGGAAAAAGCTGCGGCAACATAGAGCATACGAGGATTAGAGCCTTGCTAATTTTAAGGATTTTATATCAAACGTGTGTTTATTAAAAATCACCTAAGTTGCCAGGAAACTTGGGTACAGGTACAAGTACAAGGACGGTTATAGGTACGGGGACGCCACTTTTTGAAAAGAGTACTTGGGTACGTCGAGTGTATATATATATATAGATAGATAGATATGTCATAGTCACATCATACATGCATATAGATTTCTTCATAAATGATGAATCATGATTCACAATTATAAATTTGATGATCAATTATAAATTCAATGATTATTTGAACAATGAACATTTGATTATTTGAACAATGAACATTCAGATTGAAAATTTGAAACATAAAATTTGAAAAATCATTGTAGCAGGCCTCTATAACAGACAATCAAACTCAAACATGAAGGTACACTTGAAATCTTATTTTAAACACCTATTTGTGCTACTGTTACAGCCTACAGGCAATAAAATATTGTAAATTGCTAAATATATTCCTGCGTTGATGTGAGAGTATTTCTTAGTATTAAAGACATGTATATTTTTTATGTGCACATTTGGTAGTCAAATCATGTTCCAGGAGTGTTGAACACAAAACAATAAAAACATTCCTTGTAAATCAATGTAAAATCAATCTACCAGATTTGGACAATATTCAATGGAATTTGAACAGTGTTGCAAAGTGTTTGACATAAGTCCTAAACCAGACTCCATACATAGTTAGCAAAAAATTAGTTCAAATTTGGTGGGGGGTCATTACATTTTTCCCAATGGATTGCATTTTACTGAGTCGGTCGTACCCCTGAAGTACCCAAACATGGTGTACTTAGTACCCAAACATGGGGTATGGCATACCATTTCGCCTATAAGTACCCCTTTTTTTATAATGAAATCTCGGGTACGTGAACCCAGTATGGGGTACAGCAGGAGGTGTACCCTAGGAGTACCTTGTATAGGTACGTGTACCCTACCTTCAGGTACGGGTACCCTGGCTACATAGAAAATCACAGTTTTGATACTCTTGTTTCCCCTTTCAAGTACTTCGGTAACACAAACGGATTTGTTAATTTTAAGAACATGAAGAAATAAAATGAAAATCAAACTAAGAAAAAGAAAGCATCTAATCTAAAACAACAAAACCATGAAAACAAAGACGAAACGAATCCCCCTTGGGGGGATGGGGTGTGGACACTTAGCTGCCCACTCTCTTGCTTTGTTACAATAATTATTACAATGAAAGAATACTTATGTTCCTTTGAAGAATAGGAAGCACAAGTTTACAAAATTTGAGGCTTTAGATTTGCCCAGAGAAGAGCTAGAAAGAATAATGGCTCCTAGATGGCTTAAATCTTGAAAATTTCACCAGAGTGTCTCTCTTCCTGTTCGTCAATTGCTGCAACACAGCCAACAATGTTATGCTAAAAGTGCTATATTTATCAATTAAAACATTAAAAAATTAGTATAATATTCAAGTACTTTCAAAAGATAAAATTTGCAGTATTTAATATGTACTTGTTAGAAGCTAGATCTATAAAATTTCTCTTTAAAAATCAGATCTAAACTTGAATGTAAAATGCAAATCAAATTAGTTTATGATTTATGTTATTGCATTAACTTGATCAACAATTCTTAAAGTAACCAGTAACCGAAATATTTAAACAACTTATATGAGAGAAATAGAAGAAGATCAAGCCCTTGAACTTAGGCTATGGAGTCTTCCCAGTGGGACTCGAAGGGATTGTGTTCTTCTTAATATGCTTGAAAAGAGAGGAGTCAAACTAAAACACCTTCCTCTTCAAGCTAAGCAACCTGCAATCCTTAAACACACTTGCACAAGAAAGATTAAACGAATCGGTGTGAACTACAAAAGAAGCTTAAAAAACATGAATTTAAACAAAAATAAAATGTATCTCTAAGGTATCTTATGCAACTAAACAGTAAGATGATAGATATGCAAATCTATTTCTCTTACCCTACTGAGAGATATCTCTCCTTCGAAGGCCAATAGTTAACCCACTTAAACAAAAAGAAAAGACACAGATTACCTCATAAATTTAACAATTAGCATCCACACACATGAAGAGAGTTACATGAGTCTTGCCTCCAAAGCCTTTATTCATTCATAAAATACTTCGCAATTACAGAGCAATAAGAGAAGAGGTTCCACACTTCTCATGAAAAATGAAGCAAACTTGCTCTTCTTAAATAGATGAAGCCAAGTATCAGGGGGAGCGCACTTGCCCAAAGAGATACGCTTTGTTTTCTTGGAACAAGATGGGAAATGAGTTGGGACGATATGGAAAGAGAGTTGTAAGGTGGAAACAACCCTTTGGCAAAACACCACTTGCTACAACTTGATCTTTTTCCTCAAAAGATGTGCCCCCATCTTGGAAAATGCACCCCATTGGAGATATGTGCCCTCAAGTGGACAAGGAAACATCCACCGCTTTGCTTTAATGGAAATAGCATGATTTGACCATCCAAACATTTTAGGATACTTACCACTTCATTTTGCCAACTCACGGAAATTGATTTTGGAATGTTTCCATGTTTTTATGAGTTGCTGAATTTTTTAATTTACCCAATTTTTTTTTCGAGTAATAATTAATTTTGGAGATAAATAATTACTCGAAAACTTAGAAAAGTGGGTTTAGGGGTTAAGTGGGTGCTCTGAGTTAGAAAACGAGCACCCCCATGCCCAATTCTTCCTCCTAACCACACTTTTAGCCTTAGAAAAATTTTACAATTAACTTATTAAAAATTAGCCTGAAAAAACGGAAAAAAAAAGAAAAATTTAATTTTTCCAAAAAAAAACTATGGGGGACTTAGTACATGTTCATTTGACTCAAAAACAATGGATAGCATGGTAATATACATTGACACTTAGGTTTTAATAACCTCCCAAGGATTAACCACCAACAGAATTATTCTAGCTTTGGAGGCTTGAGTGAAAAACTCGAAAATTATAAATCGTTAAAAAACGATATATAATTAACAAGAAAAAAACACCCTGGAATAATGTATTAATGACTAAGCCCTAGGAAGCCAAACATTTTACATAAATTCATAATGCTAAATCATTTTATTGCAATTCCCCTTGGGGTATGAACATGTTAAAAATAACTAAAAAGGGCCTAGGAAGGCCTAAATGGACTTATGAGCTCAGAATTTGAACAAGTACTTGTTCACCTTTGGTGGCTCACTTGTAAGTCCAACTTGGTGCGATCTAGTTGGATACTCTACCATTTCCTCCCCCACCTCCAAGTTTTCCAGAAACCTAAACCTTCATTCTCTCTCCTCTTCGTCCTCCATTCATCTCTCAAATCCAAATTCTCTTATCAATAGGATTCCAGACTTGTAGATGAGAGAAGCTGCTTAATAAAATAAATTTCTTTCGTGTTTTTATGTTGTTGTCAATAAAGTTTTAATAATTGTAATTGTATCCTTAAGAGAGGCTGTTGGAGTATAATGCTCCCATATGACCTAATGTAATGAAAAGAAATAAAGGATATTTATCAAAGTGGACTTAATATTTAGTAAGGATAGAAATTAAGTTTAATAGGGGTGATTAAGAAAAATCAACCGTGATATGCAACTACCTATGAACAGAGTAAAGGAGAATCGTTGTCAGTGTACTTGGTGACCGCATTAATAAAAATTCTCATTTTCATTTCTTTTGTTCTTTTTTCTTGTGTGATGCATAGCCAATTCATTACAACGACGACAATAATAAATCATATATTCCTTCCAGAAAATTTATTAGTGAACAGAAACGCAGGGGGCATATCTTCATGATTATGACAAGTTAATTACCTGATGTTCTGGTTGATTCTGGTAGCCAACATTTCGCCACTGTGCAATAGTCATTCCATGAAAAATAACCACAGTGAAATAAGCATCTAAAAGAAGGATTCGATCAGCAGCAATAGAAGCAACATCAAGGAGAGCTGGCTCTGGAGGCGCATTGAAACAGTAAGATATCAACGATGGTTGAACCATCACAACTGAATTGCTGACATTCTCTCTGTTCAAGATCATCCGAAAATATGCAGTCTCATCTGGACTGTTATTGAAAACCTGCTCATACAATCGTCAATATGATGTACATCATATGGGCATTTTCAAAAGCATTAGCCTTGTTACTCTTCCATCTAAACATAGTAGAACTTGTTTCTATGAGCAGTCTTAGATTATTAGTATCAAGGATTGTTCCTACTTGAGTTGAAAGGGTGTACCCAAAAAGCCAAATATGCAAATTCAATCAAACCAATGAACAAAGACATCTAAAAGTATCTTTAACAAAGTCCATCTAAATATACCTGAACAAACTGAGAACGGCGTAAATGGAAGATGAACTGAGGAAATATTGCAAATCTTGACGAAAAGCTAAAGGAAGAAGGATCATCCTTCCGATAATCTCCAAACCTGGACGACAAGTGAATCAATGATTTGTCTAACCAACGGATTGCATCAAACTCGTCCTGCAAGTATCCAACAAGCACTGTGAAAAATATTGAAAGATTGGATGTTGCCTAATACAAGTTATTTCAATTTATTGTTCTAATCAACAAAATGATGGATAAAGTATCATGACAATGAAATGTCCATTTTCCCGTAGTAATGCCTCCAAACATGATTTGTCACCCAACAAAGATTGCCTAATTATCTCTACACAGGAAGGCACTGGGTAAAACATGTTGCTCAAGATGCTGTGTGTCCCTCGAGAAAACAAAAATTGTCATAAAAGTAAAATCTATGTAATTGTTCTATTTCACATATAAACCCATCAATTATAATACAGCTGTATTTCCAAGTCTTATGATACTTGTAAAAAGCCATTTATGATCAATAAGGCCTTGGAGTAACTCAGGCCTCAAGTAGGGTTTGGTGGGGACCCCCTTACATCATACTTCTGAGTTAGGATAAGGACAAAATATGATTTTGACCTGCGCTTTTGGGTAGTGGTTTCAGCAATTTGTTTTAAGTTCATGGTTTTCGTTAGCCAGCCCATTTATAAAAGTGACTGGATAGTTATCAACATATCATCATGCTTTTGTATTGGATGAATTCCTCTATTTGAAGGAAGACATGGGGTGTATCATTCCTTTAGTACAATTGTATGGCAAGCCGCAAAACCTTACATTGAGGGTAATTTTGTTATTGAAGTACAATTCTTTCTCATCTTTCCATCAAATTCTTGAAATTAGTGTGAAGCCTCCTCTTTATCTTTGAAGTTTAAGTTTTGTTCCTATTATGTTCTGCTATTGTTTATAGATTTTTTTCAAGTATATTATGGCTGTAGTACCCATTTGCAGTTCAGGCCCAAGGGACACTAAATGAGCCATGGGAAAAAGACCAAAAACAGATGAAACTAATTTCAACCTTACCAGATCTACCTCACCAAGAAATAAGATAATTGATTCAATTTCAATTAGAAAAAAGCCTCCAGGAGAGTGATTACATCAAAAAGCATGCATTTAGACCAAATAAAAATGTTACAAGCAAAAGAACTTAGCAATAAAGAAAAACAGCCATTCACATGGTAGAAACTATAACATGCAATAATTGGAAATCATTTTAATAAACTAGAAGATCAAATCATGAGAATCCTTCAAAAGCAATCATTAGAAGGATCATTGATAAGCTAGTGGAAATGAAGCCTATGTTTTTCTAGACATTTCCTATTGATTTATTATTTATCTGTCATGTATGATTTCACCTCCCTGCTTGAGCTCTTATTGCTTGAATTGCATACAAACTTCAAGTAAAACAAGGCAGTTATAGAGGGAACTGAGAATCTGATGCATAATCTATGATAAATATGCAGATAACAAGACAAATCAAAGAATATTATCATTAGTTTTTGTAATCTCTGCTCTAAAAATCTGATTCACCATCACAAAAAGGTATGACTAACTTGAATAGACAAGGGACTATTTGTACCAAGAAACCAAAGCATCATCACAAAGGAAAACATCCAAACATCCATCAACATGTAACACCCAGCTGAGATTGTGATAAAAATAACATGTGGACACCCATGCGAAATCGCAGGTAACACCCATCACCAAGCCTTGCATACAACAAAGGGAAAACATGGTCAACACTCGTTGTTGTAAATAACTGTTATCAATGTGGAAAAAGTCTGACATGGTGTTGTCCTATTTAACTAAAGTTAGTGTACCCTTCTTTAGGAAATGGGAGCCTACGAAAAAAGACACGTCTCCCTTCCATGATGTATGCTCAAGGACACTTACGTGACACTCAAGCATGGAACAACATCCCCTAAGCAATCATGGGACATACCATACATCCATTACCCAAATCGATGGACATACCTCTTTTACAAACGTCTCCCTTCCATGATTTATGCTCAAGGACACTTATGTGACACTCAAACATGGAACAACATCCCCTAAGCAATCATGGGACATACCATACATCCCTTACCCAAATCGATGGGCATACCTCTTTTACAAACGTCTCCCTTCCATGATTATGCTCAAGGACACTTATGTGACACTCAAGCATGGAACATCATCCCCTAGGCAATCATGGGACACACCATACATCCCTTACCCAAATCGATGGACTTACCTCTTTTACAAGTTGATCATTCTGCTATAAATCATGGTTGTGATTGCAATTATGATTTTTTATTGACTACCACCTTCCCATATCGAGACGACAAGAGTGTTGTTTTAATTAGAAGGAAGTGGTCAACATGGAAGAGCTTCTGGCAAAGATTGCAATTTTATTTGGCATTGTTACCCCTCATATTGCATGAAGCTCCACATGTAATTTTTGTCACTATCCAATTGTATAGGACAAACACTTCTTGATGACATTGATGGATCATTTGATAGATACAAGGACTATATTATGGATGCACACACTTTCCCTGGCATTGCCCTTATGGTATCTCTAACTACTACCTCAACAGTCGGTGTGCAATGTTCAAAGGAGAGTGGTCGATGCAGAGTTATTTTCTTATGCCCCTAGAACCTAGCAGGATCTCCATTCATTGTTTATAGTTGAGCACCATGGGTATTATCATGTATTTCAGTAACGTAGTGAAATGCTGGTGTATTGTCTTATCACTAGGATAAGGCATTTCATATAGTCCCTTTTCCTATGATGGCACATGGTTTGTACTGATTGTATCATGAGTCACAGCTTGAATCACATTTTTATGTCGTATATCCTAGCATGGTGGTGTTATATTTGCTTATCACTCAGAGGAGTTTCTCCACATTGTCCTCTTTTCTTTTGTCATGCTAGTCATCACATGACTTGGTTGTGGGACATGATTTATATGATGAGTTGGTAGAAGTTTCCTAGGGGATGATTTCCCTAGCATATGGTTTTATTTTACATGAGGACTACATACCTACATGATTGATATCGCTCACTTGTGGAGTGCCTAACACATTGACACCTTTTCACATTGTTTCAACATGGTATTTGATGTGGTTACATCTAGTCGAAGGTTTCCTATTGTGAGTGCCCTAAGACATTTGGGTTTATTTGACATGTATTACACTTTATTATGGCAAGGACTATGGTTTAGATGGAGCGCTCCTCTTGTGCACACATGTTAAGGCTGATTGAAGCCTTTAAATGGTCGATTTGACCCACTTTTGACTAGAGGGAGGAATACTTCTTGAGTTCCCTAGTTCATATTCACCCCATTCACATTGGATCTGGTTTATTATGATGTGGAATAGGATATTTTGTGCAACACTAACATTGTGGCACACATGTCAAGGCGCCTCACAGATTTGATCTATTATTTTATTACTTGACGATGAGGTCACCCCTCCTTTACATCATAAGTTGGATTTAGTTCATATTTATGATAGATTTTCACTCCTTGTACTTAGTTGTTTGCACAATCTTGAGGGTTGTTACACCTTGGAGACCATGCCTTGAGGATATTTGATGATGCACCCACACATGAGAGGTCCATACATGCCATTTTTAAGGATATTTGCTTGGTCTTCCACCTACTTGATGGGGTATTTTCACTTTAAAGCTCACACATGCCATACTTGAGGATATTTACTTGGTCTTCCACCTACTCGATGGGATGTTTTCACTTTGGATTTCACAAAAATCAGCAATGATGTACAATATTATCCTTAGAATTTTATGTCTTAATATATGTGTGTGTGTGAACAGGAGTTATGAACTTGTGTTTTCTAGGTCAAACTTAGACAAACCTAGGAATATAATAATAATTGCAATATAAGGTCGATTGGGACCGAAACTGAAGCTCACGCCAATTTCAACACTATTACTGAGACCTATTTTATGTATGAGCCAAAGGTTGTAAAGCATTGTGGTTGTGACCCAGAAAGCTACAAGAACTTTGTGAAGTTCTTAAACCATACAATTGGAGATTGTGACTTGTTGGGCATACTTGTACTATGTTGTAACTCTACTATACATAATTGCATAATTCTACTTAAAGAAATTAGCTTTTATGCATATCTATATTATCCTTGGAGATTTTGTCTTAATATATATGTGTGTGTGTGTGTGTCGTTTTGTTGAAATTTCAATTGCACCAAGCAATTAACACAAATCTCAAAATTCACCTTCTTTTGAGAAGGTTCCTTGGATCTTAACCCTAGAATTGGACTATTGTAAGTTAACGTGTAGAAGAATAGCAGAGCAATCACAATAAGTAACTTCTAGTACTAGATATAACATCAAACACAATAGCATTAGATCGTTGTACTATTATGTTCAGTCTTACTATTGAGTCCCTTAATAATTTTCTCTTAAGTGTGTCAACTCAGCATGACAATTAAAAGTTGGAAATAACCATTCCTAGAAGATAAAATGTTTAAATCAAATCTGCAATATACACAATATGTGAACACCTAGAAATCTTATATGTCTATATATGCTCAATGAACGAAGTGCATACATACCATAGCTTACTCTCAAGGCTAGGAAAAAATCCAACCATACAAGATGCCCTAGCTAGGGTTAGTCAAAAAACCAGTATTCCACGGGGACGCATCCCACAGGGTCGGGGACATGTTTCCTGTGTTTCCTGCGTCCCAAGGTTGTGGGGACTCTTGGCAAAACGTTTCCCCTCCCAAGAAAGCATACTCAACAAGAGAGAATCCAATTTATTATGCTTTGAGAACAAAACATTCCTTAAGGGGGTCGCAATATAACAAATATAAATGTGATACTAATAATAATAATCTTAATTATGCAGTTAGGTGAATAAAAAGTCAAAGGTTACGTACCCCTTCGCCTCATGATCAGTCAATGTTTATAAGCAAATTGTCACGAGGTTGATTGTAAATTATCTTATAATTCATTCATTTAAAAATATATTATTTATATTCAATTTCAAAACACTTTTGTTATTTAGTTTTACAGCTTCTGCTGCTACATTGGTATCAAAGCAGAAACAAAGATTTTACAGAGGGGCAATTAACAAAGGAATAATTTACAATCTCCTGGCAACAATTATGTAGGAGATTTGCTATTATGTAGGAAAAATCAACAATGGAGAACAATGTGCAGGCTAAGAAGACAAGAAAAATCTGACAGAAGCAGAAACAAAGACTTTATGAATGGTAAGATATTGTCCAGCCAAGAATGGAGGTCCAATGAGAATGGCGGTGTATTTTCATGTGGGGAGTTGCACATGAAGATGTTATCCTGCCAAAATCACAAGTGTAGCAAAAGATCTCATGAGGAGAATGAATCCCCACCCCTTCATTAACGAAAGTATCCAATTGCCAGCTACAAAGAAGAAGCTCCTTTTGGGAAGATCAATCATGGTTGGAATGCTTGAGATTTTCAGTTTGATGAACAAGAGAAATCAAGTTTGAATATGAGCTACACCCAATGCGTTCGTTCCCTATTACATGTAGTAAATAGACTTCCAATCTCAGTATTATGAAAGAAGGTATAGAACTTCCAAGCAGTATGGTAATAGCCTATCGAGATGACCAGAATGGGCAGTATTTGACGTACAGATTAAACATATCCATGTTTGACGTACATGTTGAACGTATCCATGAGTACAACCATCAACTCTTAAATACTTTGGGTGTTATACATCGTTACAAGAATATACAGGATAAACCATTATCAAAAGACTATATGGGATGAATTATTATTTTTAAAAGGCCACTTAAGAAAATGGATATTAATATATTTTAAAAAATGGAATATATATATCAGTCTTATTAGACTCGGCAAAAACCTGTCGAGTCTGGCGAGTCTATACGCGTTTGTTGTGAAACTACTCAACAATGACTCGCCTAGTAAACTTGCCACTCGGCCAAACTCACCAGAGACTCGCCAAACTGGCTCCATACTCACCAAACTCGCCAGGGATGGTAATATTAAATTCTTAAAGTAAAAGTGGTATTCTCCTTATCTTTCAATTTCTATCCTTTACTTAAATTTTTAACATTACCATTAATTGTTTGAAGATGTTTGAGAGTGGTTCCAACCTCATTGGATTTCATATGCAAAAAGTAAAATTTTAGATCCCATTCAGAATTCAACAGACTTAACAGTGTTCAAAGTTTCAGGATTGCAACATTTCCACTGGATTCTATCAGTATGACGGTAGGGGATTGGCATTTAATCAAGCACACCAACCCCTCTATGTACCTCGATGTTGGTGGTGTTGATTGTTTAACTCCTTCCCTCAGTAAAAATGTACCCTTCACTCAAGTAAAATTACTTATTAGGCATGCAAAGATTTTTCTACCTTTTTTAATGATTCGATTAGGAGGTTTCATCAAAATTGTAGAGTGTCCAAGAAACCTGCAGTTGACCACACGAAGATATTTGGCATTCCGGTTTACATTCATGTGCCAAAAGCAAAGAGAGCTAAGCTAGAGCCTTCCAATAAGAAAGGTATATTTGTCGGTTACAGTGACAACTCAAAGGCCTACCACGTCTATGTACCTGGACAGAGGTACATTGAAGTCAGTAGAGATGTGATCTTCCATGAGGAAGGTATGTTTCATCAAACACAAGAGCTTTCAAAGGAAGATGAAGTACCTCCTCTCGAGGTTCCAGATTTAGAAGTTTAGAGGGAGGAAGAGGAATTTGAGGATCAAATTCCAGATGCACCTAAGGATACTAAAAGTCCACCAGAAGAACTGCTTGAAGTTATTCCTTCCAAAAGGAGACCTGCTTGGTGCCGAGAAACGGTACAAGAAGCCGAGACGCATAAAGCTCCTCCCAGGACTTTTAGAGAAAGCGTGAGACCACAAAAGTAATCCGATCTTATGATCCAGCTCATTAGTGCAGAACCTTCCTCATACGAAGAAGAAGCAAGTCAATAGGTATGGGTTGATGCCATGATTGAAGAGTACAGTTCAATCATGAAGAATGATGTGTGGGAAGTTGTTCCCAGACCAACAGGAAAGTCAGTGGTGACATCCAGATGGATTTACAAAATCTAGCATGCTGCTGATGGCAGTGTGGAGAAGTATAAAGCCAGATTCGTAGCTCGTGGCTTCACTCAGAAATAAGGCATTGACTATGATGAGGCGTTTGCTCCTGTTGCCAGGTATACTACCATCAAAGCCATCACTTCTCTTGCTGTAGTATTCGAATGGAAGTTACATCAGGTGGATGTAAAGACAGCCTTCCTCAATGGCAAGATTGATGAGGAAGTCTATATTTAACAACCTGAAGGCTTTGTGAATCATGGGAATAAGACCCATGTGTGTAAACTGAAGAAAGCCTTCTATGGACTGAAACAGGCTCCAAGAGTCTGGTATGCGAGGATGGATGGATTTCTCCATAGCTTAGGGTATTCGAAAAGTATAGCTGACTCCAACTTGTACTTTAAGGTTGTTCATAATCATATCTTGATCCTTGGTGTATATGTGGATGACTTGTTTCTTACAGGTGAGGAACAGTTTAAAGAACAGTGTAAGAGGGAGCTTACCTCTGAATTGAAATGAAGGATCTCGGTTTGATGCATTATTTTCTTGGCTTAGAGATCTAGAAAAAGCCAGGAAAGATCTTCCTGACACAAGGGAAGTATGCAATGGACATCTTGCAGAGATTTGGGATGCAGGACTGCAAGTCCATGAACGTACCCACGACTACAAACTTGACAAGGTTGCGAGACTCAGCTACCAATTCACAAAGTGTGGACTCTACTCTGTACAGACAACTTATTGTATCCTTGATATAGCTCATACATACGAGACCAGATACCTGTTACACGGTGAATGCTTCGAGTCAGTTCATGTTCGATTCGAAGCACATACACTGGGTAGTTGCTAAACACGTACTCAAATATGTGCGAGGTACTATAACTTATGGGCTCAGGTATACTTCCAGTAGTGGAGTATTATTATCAGGATATGCTGATTCAGATTGGGTTGGCAATGCAGTAGACCAAAAAAACACCTCTGGTTACTGCTTCAGTATGGGATCTACAATGATCTCTTGGTCCAACAGGAAACATCGTTCCATAGCTAAGAGTACAGCTAAGGAAGAGTATATTGCTGCAAGTGATGCCTGCAAGGAAGCCGTTTGGCTCAGGAAACTTCTATCTGATCTGTTCGGTGAAAAGCTTGACTCAACGATCATCCATTGCGATAATCAAAGTTGCATTAAGCTTTCAGAGAACCCGGTGTTTCATGACAGATCGAAACACATTGAAATGAAGTATCCTTTCATTAGAGACCTAGTACAAAGAGGTGCTCTGAAGTTGCAGTACATTCATACAGATGAACAGATCACAGATATCCTGACCAAGCCTCTGACAGCAACAAAGTTCGTGTACTTTCGTGACAAGCTTGGCATGGCGGAGAATGCCTTTCTCACTGAGAGGGAGTGTTGATTTTTTTTTAGCAGCATCAAGAGCCATTCTCTTAGGAGAATAGAGACATCTGGTCTGGGACCAAGATGTGGAACCAGTCCAGTACTAGGGGACTCAACCTTGAGTTGAGTGACCATTCTGTTGAATGGGAATATCTGATCACAGACCAAGATATGGAACCAATCCAGCACTGGGGTACTCAACCTTGAGTTTAGTGACCATTCTGTTGAATAGAGACATCTGGTCTGGGACCAGGATGTGGAACCAGTCTAGCACTAGAGGACTCAGCCTAGAGTTGAGTGGCCATCCTTTCAATGGACGCACCTGGTCAGTTACCAGGAATTTAACCTAGTCCAGGAGTAGGGACTCATCCCGGGGTTGAGGGCCATTCTCCAAGAGAATGGAGGCGCTTGGTCTGTATCCAAGTATTTGACCTTGTGTCAAATTATGCAGCCTATGGCTGAGGCACCTGGTCTGTTACCAAGATTACACTATAAACCCTAGACTGGGTCCAGGCATGTGTGACACTCTAACCCTCGATCAGTGGGCTTTGTGATCTTCTCCAATGCTTAGCTACCCTTGGTTAAGACACCTTAGTATCCGATCTTGGTGTCACATAGAGTGTGAGATAAAAGCATTAGTAATTATCTTTGTTTATGATGATGTACTTCGCATGGGGATGAAGGACCACCTTGACCACCTGTTTTGACCACAAGGCACTTGAAGAAGGCTAAAGTAAAAGTCTAAAATACATAAGGATCCTTAGTACCACTAAGGAGTCAAAGTGAAAGTGGAAAAAGACCTTTAGTACCACTAAAGGTAAAAGTCCAATAAAAGAATAAAATATTATTATTTTGTTCTTTTGAGTTTTGGTCCACTTACAGGTGACTTCAAAGGCTATAAAAGAAGATCAATCCATTTCATTATTACACACACTTGCTCTTGCACTTGCAGCTGCTCCAACAAAAGAATCTGTTGGTTATTGAAGAGAAGGAAGTTTTGTGTTTATGCCCTAGTATGGATGAGTCTAGCTAGGGCATCTACAGTTGTTTTGATAAACCCTAATCTAGGGTTTCATCTTTTTGCAGCAGATAGGGTTTAACCCTATGTCTTCCCTTCTTCACGGTTGCCTCAAACTTTCACGGGCAGCTTCTTCTTTTGGACCGGGCAACCTCCATTCTTCACCAGGTAGCATCTACTGTTCACGGGCAGAGGCCTTTAGCTCACGGGCAGGGTGCCATTCTTCACGAGAAACTCTTTCTTTGCCTTCGAGCACCTACAGCAGGCTCGGGGCTTCTTGCTAGTGCTCCCGGGCACCTACAGCAGGCTCAGGGCAGCCACCGAGCACCCATAGGTAGCCGGTGAGGGCTGTCGGGCCTACACAAAATCTTCGAGCAGTCAACAGACTAGCCGGAGAGGGTTTCGAGTCTGCACCCTACCCTCGAGCAGCCAAAAGACAGGCCCGTGAGGGCTGCCGGTTCTGCACCCTACCCTTGGGCAGCCAACAGACTAGCCCAGGAAAGCTCGAGCAGGAAACAGACAAGTCCGACAGGGCTCGGGCAGAACAACAGGGCTCGGGCAGAACAGTAACACAGTATGGGCAGGTTCGGGCAGGCATACAGGGCTTCGGGCAGGCTAGCCGCAAGTTCGGGCAGGCATAAAGCAAAATTCGGGCAGTCTGAGTTTTCTGGGCAGGAAAGAGAAAATTAGGGCAAAAGGCCCTAATTTGGTGAAAACCCTATTTTGGTGTTATTATGTAAAATTATCTTCTGTGATTTTTATGGTACAAACCCATTAAGGTTTGTGGAATTATTGAAGAACTCAGTCATCTCAATTACGGGATGAATTACTAATGCTTTTGGTGTTTTTGTCCTTTAAAGGTTTCCCCAGTGAAAAACTCTTGTGTTCAGTGTTTTAATGTGTTCATGTTTTACTACACTTGTAATTTGTTATCAATTACTCTGCAAATTTTTAAAGTATTCATGCTAATGCTAAAATTCAACAATATGGAATATCAAATGTTGTATTGTCAATTTTTTGAGATGAGACAATGAGATTCTGCATAGAATGTGGTTTCATAACTTACATGGATTAGAAATGTCATTAGTATATTTTTTGTGCGCAAAATTTACAATTTTTTGAGTTCTTTTTCTATTTGTCCAGTCTTTCTGGAGTCTTATCTAAGTCGTCGAGTAGGCCGAGTCCCAAGCCAACCAAGTATTTGTCGAGTCCGAGTCTGACAACATTGATATATGTGTGTGTGTGTGTGTGTGTGTGTGTGTGTTGATTAAGTTGTCATTGATGCCAACGGTGCTTGGTCATTGATGCCAACTATTGAGTCTTGATGGCCCTTGTGGATGTTGAAAAGTTAACTCTGAAGGTTCTCCCATGTTTTTGGTGTGGGTGTGATGAGAGGACTACAAAAAAAAATTATTATGTATTTATGTAACACAGTAACGTTTTTGTAAATAAAGTGAATGTGTTTTTATACTTTAGAAAAGTGGGTCTCACTTAAAAAATGTATTTAATAATTAAACTATTTAATTATTAAAAAGTGAGATAAGTTGTAGACCCTTGATTTTGTAAATGATCTTCAACCCTAGATTAGGTAGTTGATGAAGGTGGTTACAAAATTTAAGTATAAAACAATGAGAGGACAAATGAAGTATACTCACCATTCATGAGGAGAGAGAAAGAGATTGAAGACCAAAGGAGAGTGAGAAAACCCTTGGCACAATTTCTAATGCAAGAGGCAGCATTTAATGCAGAAAGTACAGCAGCATTAATTACAGTCTGAAGAAGTATGTACAGCCACGTGTGGGCACATTTTTCGAGGCAGAAAGTATAGAAGAAGACTGACAGGCCGTACAACATTTATTGCTGACTGTGGCATGAATCCTGAGGCAGCAGAAAGTACATAAAGTACACTCATACAACCACACGTGTGACAGATCTGTACAAACCGTACCCACACGTGTGAAGGTACAGCAGGTCGTACTGTATTGTTGGCACGTTTTTCGAGGTATTTTGTTGTTGATGTGGTTTTATAAATTTTGCCTGTAGGGTTCACTAGAATAATTTTTCTGAGTTGTTGGAAAGTTTCTGAGATTTTCTCCTTTAATGAAAAATTTCTTTCTAGGGTATTCCCCAAGCAGTTGGGTTTTGCCCGATCATTAGACCAAAATTATTGTGTTCATCTGCTTAAAGAATATTTCAGTATTTGACAGAATTTTGAAGTACATTTCAGCAGTGTGGTTTTACTTTCAAAATTTTAAGTTAAAACCCTATGTTCTAAAAAAGTTTGACAGATTGTGTAAATGAACAATTTCATTTATTAAGCCAGATTTTCTTCATGGTGTCAAAGCTGATGGTATCAGATCACAGTTTAATAGAGTCATACTAAAAAAGAAGTTTAGCAGGTGTTCTTTAAAGTTTCTGAAAAAGTGTTAGATATTTTCTTCAGTTAATTTTTGCCTTGTAAGTTGTTTTCTTCAGATGATGAGCATCAAGTACGAAGATCGATTGGATGGTATATCCAATTATATACCTTGGAAAGTGAGGATAACCACAGTGCTCAAGGAGTGGAAAATCTGGAGTTTTGCAAGCAGCGTGATGACGAAGCCCACTGACAAGGATGAGTTAGCAGAATTTGAAGCCTTAGAAGCCAGAGCTCAGAGGGCGATCCTGGATAAGGTGAAGGATCATCTTATTCCTCATTTGGTAGAAAAGAAGACTGCCTATGATATGTAGGATGCCTTGAAGCAACTGTTCGAGGAAAAGAACAAGAATCGAAGGATGGCCTTGAAGGACAAGGTACTCAATGTAAAGATGACTCAAGGACAAAGTGTAACTTCCTACCTGACTCGAATGGCTCAGGTCAAAGACGAGTTAACAACAGTAGGGGAAACTATCTCAGACTCAGAAATAGTAAGAATAGCCCTAAAGGGCTTTACCAAGAGATGGAATGTTTTTGTCAAATGCATTGTTGGCAGAGAGAAGCTTCCAGACTGGTCAAGACTTTGGGATGATTTCACCGAAGAGGAGATTCGAGAAAGATCTTTGGGTGGGAAAGTCAATGAGGAGATGGAGCAAAATGTTGCACTTGCATCCAAATCCAAGAACAAGAAGAAGAAAAACCTAAGTCAAATCAAATGCTATCATTGTGGCCAGTTCGGACACTATGCCACAAAATGTCTAGAGAAAAAGATTGTGAAGACTGAAAAAGATGTGGCAGCCTCTGCACTTGTAGAAGAATTTCCCACGAAGTTTGAGCAAGAGTTTTCTCTTGTCTCAATTGATTCCAATATAGAGAGTTCTACCTTTGAGCATGTATGGGTTGTTGACAGCGATGCAACCAGACATATGACTTGAGTCTACGATTCTTTTCAAATGATCACATTGTTGGGGCCAAGGCATTTTATCTAGACAGATGTTGATAGTCCCCAAATTGTTGTCCAAGGAGTTGGAATTATCATATTTCAACTAGATCTCGAAGAGATCCTGGAAATACATGGATTATTATTTGTACCTGGGATGAGAGTGAGCAAACTCTCAGTTTCATCCTTTGAGGATGATGGCTATGGGATGATGATCAGATTTGGTCATATCTTCCTGTATCAGAGAGATGAGCCAGTTGGTACCAACATCTTATTGGGAGATCGCAGGGACAAATTATATATCCTGAGAGGGCATGTTGTAAGACCAGGAGCAGGAGGATGGCTATCAGAGTCAGAGGATGAGGATGATGCTACATTTGATAGAGATGAGGAACGTTACTCTTTCCTGAGCACTAGCAGGAGACTCAGCAGGTTAAGTGGTGGTGCAATGGAGCAGGTTGATGAGACTCAGGTCGAGCCTCAGGCTTCAAAGTTTTAGTTCGAGATAGAGCATTTGTTTCAGAGAATGATTCTAGAGCAGGAGGAAGTTGTTGCAGGAGTCAAAGATGGAGATAGTGCTGCGGACCTTCCTCGTTAGGAGGAAGTGTCGAAAAATTAACTCTAAAGGTCCTCCCATGTTTTTGGTGTGGGCGTGATGAGAGGACTAGAAAATTTTTGTTCTTATGTATTTATGTAACAAGATGACGTTTATGTAAATAAAGTGAATGTGTTTTTATACTTTAGAAAAGTGGGTCTCACTTAAAAGATGTATTTAATGATTAAAGTGTTTAATTATTAAAGAGTGAGATAAGTTGTAGACCCTTGATTTTGTAAATGATCTTCAACCCTAGATGAGGTAGTTGATGAAGGTGGTTACAAAATTTAAGTATAAAACAACGAGAGAGGATAAATTACGTACACTCACCATTAATGAGAGAGAGAGATTGAAGACCAAAGGAGAGAGAGAAAACCCTTGGCACAATTTCCAATGCAAGAGGCAGCATTTAATGCAGAAAGTACAGAAGCATTAATTGCAGTCTAAAGAAGTCCATACAACCACATGTGGGCACATTTCTTGAGGTAGAAAGTACAAAAGAAGACCGACAAGTCGTACATCATCTATTGCTGACTGTGGCATGAATCCCGAGGCAATAGAAAGTACAGTAGTATAGTCATACGTGTTATAGATCCATACAAACCGTGCTTGCACGTGTGAAGGTACAGCAGGTCGTACTATATTGCTGGCATGTTTCGAGGTATTTTGTTGTTGATGTGGTTTTGGAAACTTTTCCTGTAGGGTTCAAAAGATTAATTTTTCTGAGTTGTTGGAAAGTTTCTGAGATTTTCTCCTTCAATGAAAATTTTCTTTCTAGGGTTTTGCCCAGTCATTAGACCAAAATTATTGTGTTCATCTGCTTAAAGAATATTTCAGTATTTGACAGAATTTTGAAGTACATTCCAGCAGTGTGGTTTTACTATCAAAATTTTAAGTTAAACCCCTAGGTTCTGAAAATGTTTGACATAATGTGTAAATGAACAATTTCATTTATTAAGTCAGATTTTCTTCAGTAGAGCCCTTGAGGGTTAGTGTTTAGTTTGTGGTTGTCTATGTTGGAGGAGCCCTTTTGACCTTGTCGAAGCCCAAGCTTGAAGCCCTTGGAGGGCTATGGACATTAGTAAAATCCATGGTTACCCATTGACTTTGAACCCCTAAGTTGTATCTTGGTCCCATTTAAATCCAGTTGATGATCTCTAAGTATATTGCACTTGTAGTGGTCCTCTTGTTTGATGGATGATGTAGTAGCGTAGTCCTTGGAACCCACATACAGTTGACCTATGCCCTTACTTGATGTCTTATCTTGTTGGTGTGCGTTTTGGAGCACTAGGTGGTCCAAATGACCCATTTTGTGGTCATTTGTGGTTCGATGGGGTCATGGAGACCTTGCATATGGTTCAAGGCGTTGGACCCACACACTTGGTTGTTTGTTGGTCCATGCCACCAGATGACAATGAGATGATATACTTGAAGGAGTACTTGATGAAGTTCTTAAAACTCTTGCATATGATGGGTTGAGGTTTGAAGAAAAGAATGTGTTGTTTGGTATCCTTACTAATTGGGGTTTTAATCATTAATTTGAAAATATAAATGTATAGCACCCCATTGATTATCATAAAGAAGGTCCACAAAGACTATGTATTGAAACCTATTGCACTAAAAAAAAATTAATAAAATTATGATCAAAAACTTGAAGAACAAGTCGGCCCAGCTTTAGAAGATAATTTTTTAATTATTAAATATAAAATATAAAAAGATATATACATTAAGCAAAGTCGGCTCAGCAAAAACAAATTATTATGGAAAATGTGTATAAAAAGCAGCCTAACATTTTCATTTATGGGGACAACCTTGAAGTTTGATTGTGCTCTGAATTTCGGATTAACAGCAAAGTTGCAAACTGAGGCAGCCACAGTAGTAAATTTTTCTATCTCTGAAATTCAGGTTAACAGTAGACTGAGGCAGCCGCAGTAGTAAATGGTTCTAGCTCTGATTTTAAGGTATCTATCCTGAAGGAATCCAAGGTATGCAAAAGGCATTCTAAAACCTGATTGATTGAAAAGTTGTTGTACATTACCTTAATGCTTTTTTACTTACTACAAGACTGAGGCTGACTGCAAGTTGTTTAGCTTGCATATATTTTATTGAAAGATTGTCATTAACACTTCCATTTGTCTGAACCACCACTTCTTTGTTTGTACAGTGCGCCTTTGTCTTGGGTTGACCTTGTTAAGATGAGATTGCAAGTAATTTGATTAAGTTGTTATTTTCCTAATTGATTGAGTCTGGCAGTGTATGATTTCGCAAATTACCAAGAGGTGATTTTGATTTGACTAAACCTTGGCAAAGTAAACATGATCTAATTGGTGACCTAATCTGTTTGGCAAATTCGTTGATTTGTAAAGAAAGTGCCTTTAGTTGAAGAGTAAGCTGGTTGGGTTAGCAAGATATGCAAATAGTATAAAAGTTGCTTTGACTAAAGTAGCATTATTCCTGTATTGACAGAACTGTATTCAGTTTGACAAGTTGTCTGTATGAAGGACTATATTGACTTTGACAAGTATCAGTTGACAAATTGAGTGAATTTGACAATCCTCCTTCCATTAAGTTGATTGTGAGGACAATGAGTTGATCAGAAGACTGTATGACAAAGATTCTCTTGAATTAGTGTTGTGATTGATTTGTTTGACCATAGCAAATTATAAGCTATGAAACCGGATTCGTCCTGGAGGCCCCCAGTGTCCCGTGGGGATCGAATCGGACACGATTCGAGTCGGACACGTGCTCAATTTGTCTTCCAGACGAATCCTAAAACCGGACACGCTAAAAAATCGAATCGGACACGAAAATGAAGCGTCCCGAAAACAGGACACGAATCCCGAAAACAGGACACGTGACTGGCGGAAAAAGACAGTCGGGTTTGCTTAAATTCAATTTTTTGTCTTTCTTTTTGTCATTTGAAAGGAAGCAATTGATTGAGAGTGAGTTTTATGTGCAGGTGAAGGAGTTTTGAAAGAGATTTGAAGGCTATCCATTGTTTCCAAGCGATTCCAAGTGCATTCCGGTGGATTTGTGGAGAGGATTGCAAGCTCAACCATCACACAAGAAAAGGAATGTCTCAATCAGCTAGGGCAAGACGTAGGGGTCAAAGGAAAGGGAGAAATGCACCATCTAGGGCCTCCCCTCCTATTCCACCAAGCACAACCGGTTCTCCTCCTCCGTCAAGTGCTCCATCAGCTGCTAGTGGAGCTCATGCTCCACTTAACCCTGTTTTAGCAAGACAACAAGCCCAAGAAAAAAAATACCCTTTGTGGAAGTATGTGACAAGGAAAGATGGGCCCGGGGCAAAGCTTGGTGGGGGAGGCAATGTGTCTTGGAGATGCAATTTTTGCAACCATGAGTTCATGAGCACATATTTCCGGGTTAAGGGCCATTGTTGGCCATTCCTTCTTGTGGGATTTCTTCATGCAAAGCGCTGACTGCTAACCAAAGGAGGGATATGGAAAGAGAAGATAATGTTGGCTTAGGGAAGGTGGCAGCAGCAAGTAAGAAAAAAGAGGATGATCCTCTTCCATTTTTGAGGAATTCCTCTAGCACCAAGACTCCATTTCCACCTAGCATTCATGGGCGTGGAGATACTTATCAAACAAGAAAGAGGCAATCTACAGGTGGTCCAATGGATAGGATTTTCCAACAAGAGGCGCGAGAAGAGGTAGACCTTACCATTGCATTTTTCTTCTACCTCAACTTCATCTCATTCAATGTTGCACGGTCACCATTGTATTTTGAGATGGTTCGAACTATCTTGGAACGAGCTCCAAGTGGTTATGTGCCTCCTGGTTCAGAGAAGCTTAGAACCACATTGTTGGTTAAAGCAAAGAAGGAGGTAGATAAAATCCTTGAGCCAATTAGAGCAACATGGCCCTCATCTGGAGTGAGTATTGTTTCTGATGGATGGACAGATCTCGCACGCCATCCACTCATCAATTTCATGGTATCTTCCCAAAATGGACCGTTGTTCTTGAAAGCAGTGGATGCTCTTGGGAAATACAAGGATGCACAATTTATGGGTGATTTATTCATCAAAACCATTGAAGATGTAGGTGTTGATTCGTGTGTACAAATCATCACGGACAATGCACCTGTTTGCAAGGCTGCTGGCATGATTGTGGAAGCTAAATATCCACAGGTATGTTCATTCTTTCACTTCTAATTTGCTCATTGTTTGAATTTGGTCATTGCAATGTTAGTGTTGTAGAGTCATTGATACATGCTTTTATTGCTCTTACAGGTTTTTTGGACACCTTGCATTGTCCATTCCTTGAATTTAGCACTGAAAGCCATTTCTTCGGATGTGACATGGATTGGCACCCTTGTTGAGGATGCACGCCATATCCGTAACTTTGTACAAAACCACACAAATGCCCTCACCATCTACAAACAGTACACACAGCTTTCATTGCTGAAGATTGCAGATACTCGGTTTGCTTCCTCATTCATCATGCTGAAGAGGTTGAGGGAGGTCAAAACCGGTCTTAGGTCCATGGTGATTTCAAAGTTTTGGGCTTTTTGGAGAAGGACGGATCAGGCTGCTTCACAAAAGATGAAGGACGGGGTGTTAGATGATGGTTGGTGGGGCACGGTAGATCTTAGCATTAAGATCATGGAGCCAATCATTTCTTTGTTGCGGTTTGCAGACATGGACCAGCCCATCCTAGCAGAGGTTTATGAGGGAGGGGATTCCATGATTGAGTCCATGAGGTCCATTGTCATGGAGAATGAGTGTCTCGAGTGTGGGACATCGACAGAGAACTTACGGACCATTATTCGGGATATTCTTATCTCCAGGTGGAATAAGAATTTGCACACCTTTGCATTGCTTGGCCTACTCCTTGAACCCCAAGTTCTACACTCGGGAGTGGCTCACTGGTGGATCGATTGCCTCACACAGAGTCCCTCCTCAAATGGATGCAGAGATTGCACATGGGAGGAAGATAGCACTTAGACGGCTATTTCAGGATAGCGACATGCTTGAGGAGGCGGAGGAGGGCTTTGTAGATTTTTCCACTGGTACTGGGAGATTTGGAGGCTATGATGTGCTTAGAGATAGGGGGGGTAAGAAACCCTATGCTTGGTGGGCAACTCATGGGGCAACATCCCCTATTCTACAGAAGTTAGCCTTGAGGATCATCTCTCAAGTTACATCATCCTCTTGTTGTGAGAGGAATTGGAGCACATATGGGAACTTGTACAGTGTGAAGAAGAGCAGGCTTGAGCAGTCCAGGGCAGAGTCAATGGTGTATGTGCACTCCAACCTTTGTCTTATTTACAGGAAGAGGGAGGAGTGGGTGAAGGGAAAGACAAAGATGTGGGATGCCTTTCCTGATGATATGGGTTTGGACAACAGTATTGAGTTGGCATTAGCCAACATGGATCTTAATGATCCAGTGCTAGAGCCGGTCACTTTTGATGATAGTGATCGTATGGAGGGGTCATCCTCCACAGCAGGAGATGCAGGTCATCAGATGGGCAGAGAGGAGGAGGAGGGGGAGGAGGATGAGGATCAGGGCAGGGGCAGGGGCAGTGATGAGTATGTTGATGTTGATTCAGGCATGGAGGAGGACTACTGACATATGGGATTCTCCCATTTTGATCCACCCCTTTTTGTATTTACTATTAGACTTTAGTCTATTTGGCATTTGCCAATGCCCAGTGGCATTCCGACATATATGTACATTGTATACATTTTGATTTTGATGACTTAATGAGAAATATGGTTCCGACATGAATCTATGTGCCTCATTGTGATTTGTGAATGACAAATGTGTTGTGAATCGTGACTTGTGAATGACAAATGTGTAATTACTAATTACTAATCATTAATGTGTTTTTATTCTAATTTCTATTGAATATTTGTAAATGTTCTAGTTTCTAAATATTTTTGGATCTATATGTCTATATTTTTAAATTTTAATATATATTTTAAAAAAAAATATATATATATATGTATATAAAACGTATCCTACGTGTCCTGATTCCAAGGGTCACCGTGTCCGTGTCGGACTCTCGTATTTTCGTGTCCTTCGTGTCCCATGTCCCCGTGTCAAGTGACTTAGATTATAAGAGTTCTATATTACCTATTATCTTGATTGAGTTCTTGAAGCATTTGACAAAGCATAACTTGTATCCAGTGTTGTAATTTGTCATTAGACAGTCCTACTTGTCTAAAGTTTTATCAGTTGACCCTATCAATACTAAGATCAGATCGTAAGTACTGTGTTTGATGTTATTAAAGACCCAGCTGGATGTAAGTTTGATTTGGAAGGTTGAGTAAAATTGATCTTGACTTGATCCTCGCTTGATGGCATTGACTTATATTAGCTTGGCAAGTTGTATACAGTGACTTAATCTGTTTGGCAAGTTTGACTATCTTCTAGGTTCATGTTGGTTGGTTGAAGTTGTATAAGTTGTTTGTCAAGTCTTGAGGTCTGCAGTGGGGTCATTAAGTTGACCTTGCTTGGTGAGTTGTAAATGTACAGTCATAACCCATTTCTTGACCAAGCAAGAAAGAAGGTTTCCTATAGAGCAGTTGTGGTCTAGCAAGTGATAAGTTGACTATGTTAGTCTTGTGTAAGGTCTGTCCGTATGAGAGTCTTACTCGATGAAGTTGATAAATGGAATGGATTAGTTCTAAGATCAGATTGACACAGTTTGGTACAAGTACAGGTTCAGTTGAGCAGAATTGGCACAGATTTCCCTATGTGCAGTTGTTTTGACTCAGATTGCCTGAATTGTATGAGCAGTTGGTTTCACCCGGAAGGACTGAATTCGGTATACAGTTGGTTAGACTCAAATTGATTGAGTTGGATGATGTGAGCAACAGACTAATTGGATAGATTGTTTTGCATAGATTGATTAGACACATTGTTTTGCATAGGTTGTTGGTACAAGGGTGGTGCAGTGGTCGGTTCATGAGAAGTGGTCAGTTGATGAGCAGTGATCAGTTGATGAGCAGTGATAGTGATTGTGCAGTGTAGTATAGATGTTGGTTAACAGGACCGCAGGATCAGTGCGATTGCGATTCAGCAATTTCTATCTTCGTATCAGGGTGGTAGGACGGGGCAAGGAAATCTAGGGAGCTAGGGCTTCCTTCAAGTTGTAGCCTGTAAACCAAGGGGNTGGGTTTCCATGTAAAAATCTTGTGTACTGTGTTTTATTTTTGATGATGTGATAATATGTGATGATGAATTATAATTGTTGATATAATGATAATAATGTACTATATATATATATATATATATAAAGTCCTCCATTGAGCATATAAAAATTGAATTAAGGAAAAAATATTTTAAAGAAATGGAAGCCAGAGAAATACTAGCTTTTATGTCAGATTAAGATCATTGAGATAGCTTTGAAGACAAAGCTATTTAAACACGGTGGCAATGTTATGATCAATGTTGAAAAAGTCGGCATCGGCAAAAAGTCGGCAAGGGTCCTGAATACAACTTCTCGGCAACATCGAGAAAAATCGCCAAAAGCCAACAAACATTAAAAACTACAAAATACATTCATTTTTTTCATAATTTTAAACATTTAAAGCAACAATAACATCAGATAAACACATTGGAACATAAACATGGACAAAGCCCTAATATATATCATCATCATGCAATCATGGCAAATGTAAAATGATACATCAAAGTCGATTCTGTATCCTGAAACATCATAGTTGTCCAATCAAGGACTCAAAATTGGACAACCAATACAACATCACATCACATATATAAATGTATCCAAGGAAAACTAGCATCTAACTATCTAATATTAATGTTCTCTTCCCAACTTTCATTTTTACTTATTACTTTTTTCTCGTTTTCATTATATCTTTACTTCACAATTTATTCTATTTTCCATTCATACTTCATATTTTTCCCTACTCCATTGTTTAGGTTTATATAAGGCTTTTATAAATGCTTTTTATTTGTCGCTCCATCTTATGGCTTAAACCTAATTTTTGAAAGGTATATATTTTATTGATTTGGTTGTCAGCCATTAAATGTATTTCTTGTTTTGTATTGGTAATAAATCATAGATGTATTTTTCACTCCTCCCAAATTGAATTTCCAACATGAGCCTCACATTTAGCCCTAACTCATGTACCACTTGAAACATTGCTCTCTTTTTCGTGCAATGTGCTATGATGATCACTGAAAATATGTTTGCTCAAAAAATTCCCTAATAGTGAAAAAAGTAATTCAATTACCATTGTAATCTTTGATAAATGGATACATATTTTGTATAGCTTATCCTTGCATGGTTTAATCTTCAAATACATGAAAGTTTTAAAATATTTATACAATGGAGGAAAGGTGTTAGTATACAACAAAATGGCTAAAATGGCTAATTTTCAAAATCACTAACATGGCTAATTTTCAAAATCACTAAAATGGCTAATTTTCAAAAAATTAGCCATTTTAGCCAAAAATGGAGACTTTTTGGAAAAAGTCGGGACTTTTTGGGAAAAATCCGGACTTTTTGGAAAAAGTTGGGATTTGCCTTTTTAGCCATTGCTACTTTTTGGAAAAAGTCACGAGTTTTTGGAAAAAGTCGCGACTTTTTGAAAAATCAAAAAATTGCCATTTTTTCCAGCGGATTTTTCAGCTTAGGGAAAAAATCACGACTTTTTAAAAAGACGGCGACTTTTCGAAGAGTTTTTCAACACTGGTTATGATAACAAACATATATCAACAAATAATAATTATTATTTTACTAAAGTTAAATATATGGAATGAATTATCAAAGGACGTTTATTATTAAAAGTCATGTCTTTTGAAAAGGTCACCACAAATGTTTATATACAGGACCCATTGTAAACATTCAGATCATCTTATTATCAATCATTGTATATATATATATATATATATATATATATATATATATATTGTCTTTGCACAATTGTTATTAACCTAAGTAACAAGACACTTCCAAATAGGGCTCATGTCCCGTATTCCATGTGTTGGACACGACACTTGCCCTAATACGTGTCCGACACCAAAATTTTTGTGTCCTGAAATTTGGACACTTTCCAACACGTGTCCTGATTTCTAGACATGTGTCATGTCAAAAAGGGTATAGAGGAGGAGGAGGATAGAGGAAAGAGCTACGACAATAATGCTAATTTTGACTTGGAGCAGCAGGAGGACGATTGAATGTGGCTAGTACCATTGATGAGCTATGATATTCTTCCCTATGGCTATTTAGTATTTTCATTTTGTATCTAGTAGTATTGTAGATACTATACTAGACTTAGTAATAAGCAGTATCGACTCTATTTTGTATTTTTCGGTGGCATTTTCTCGATATCTATGTAATACATTTTGATGTTTGTGGTTTAATCAGAAATATCAAATATGCAGTTTATGGTTCAAAGTTCATGATTCATTGATAATTTTATTATTGATTCATCATTGTGATATTTCAATTGAATGATATTATGATTGGTGTACATTGTATATACTTCTAGTTTTTAAAATGTGTAGATCTTTATGTATTTTTTTTAATACATATATATTATTTTTTAATATATATATAAACCGTGTCCCCTGTGTCCTATTTCCAGGGTCGTCATGTCTCGTGTCGAATACTCGTATTTTCGTGTCCTCCGTATCCCGTGTTCTCGTGTCATGTGACTTAGTTATTAACATTCTAAGCTTCTGCAGCTAAGCGTCACATCTTGTCATTCTTTAGCTTATTGATTTGGGCAAGTTAACATTGATTATGAACCTGTGTGGAAGTTCTTTATCATTCTATGGCTTTTCGAATACTCGTATTTTCGTGTCCTCCGTATCCCGTGTTCTCGTGTCATGTGACTTAGTTATTAACATTCTAAGCTTCTGCAGCTAAGCGTCACATCTTCTCATTCTTTAGCTTATTGGTTTGGGCAAGTTAACATCGATTATTATGTACTTTTGTTATTCTTCCTTTCAGGGATGTTTTCCCTCCAATCAAAGATGTCATTGATGTAATTGGTCATGTAAGAGTCGAGGCAAAACCTTCGTCGTAAGTTGAGGCAATAGTCCCCAAAAGAAGAATTGTAAAATGTATTTTTCACAGTGTTGCAAACATCGGTCGATTTATCGCAATGTTCCAACTTCCAATAAATCATGAGTTTTTCAGGTCACTGATGTTTGCTCAAAAAATCGACAAAAAAAATCGACCCAATTTTTTCCTACGAAATTGTCGATTTTTTCCTGATTTTTTTCCAAATTATCCTAAGATATTGCCGAATTTTTCAGGGCAATTTTATCCCGAGATATTGCCAAATTTTTTTCCGATTTATCCCGAGATATTATTGATTTTGTCCCGATTTTTTCTAAAGGTGAAAATGAATATTTTTGTATTTTTTTAAGTTTGTCGATTTATTGTCAATGTTTGTAGATGTTTGTCGATGTGCTTTCAAGATATCTCGAAACGATGTTTCTTGGACCCTGCCGATTTTTTCGTCGAGCCAATGTTTGCAACAATGATTTTTAAGTCTCCCTAGGAGAAGTCAGCCCAGTCAAGTAGAGAAGTCGACCCTATTGGAGCAAGAGGTCACCCAACTGAAGAATATAAATAGGGAGGCGCTCTCCCACATTTGGACACACAACAATCACAAGCAAGTTCGCTCCAAGAGAGAGAAAGACAAGTTCATTGGGGAAGACGAAGAAGAAGCTGCAGACGTCATCTTATCTTTGGGTTTTTTATCTTTTTCTAACATTGTAATAAGTTGCGAATCTATACAGAAGAAGTTGTTGGGTTTTTTCCCTTGTGGTTTCTCAGGATAAAATTCTTTGTCTCTCTTTTGTGATGTGCTTGTCTATCTTTCAATGATCCTAGTGCATTATATTAAAGATCTAACATACTTGAATTAAAGTGCAAACTCTAACAAAGATGGCGAACTGAAACCGTTTACGGGAATGGACAAGGAAAGCGAGTAGGTCATGTTTCCTATCTGAGCTAAAAAGGCGTTAAATATGGCATAGACGACGATATTAGGAGGCTTTCAGGCTAGGCAAGGCACGGTCATCATTGGAGAAGGTATGGCGTAGAAGGTGATGGAGAGCTTTGTGTTCTGTGTCACACCACCGACTCATGGGACAAAACCTAGTTTTACGGGAATGGGAAATGTACCCGGTGACGTGGGGGTAGTAAATGAGGGCAACTTCCCAAATTGTGGATGAGAGATGTGTATTTGGTGGATGCAAAGTCTAGAGAAGCAAACAAACACTCCAAAGCAAGCATCTAGCGAAATTGAGAAGAGAATGCATTGGGGTCCCCTCATCAAAGAGGGTAGTGATCTAGAGTGGGCCCATGGGAGACAAAATAGGGGAGAGGGAGGGTCAACTCGAAGAAGGAAAGAAGTAACGGCATGGTCAGCTAAGGGCATGGAGGTTACCATAAACTGGTTAATAGAAGGAAGAAGGGGCATGGCTAGAAAGGACATAATCCACCACACTAGCCCCTCCCCCATGGGGAAAACAAGTGAAGTGACTGGACTTCGTAAAGCCAAGGCATCTATTTAGGATTAGTAACTCATGGGATTCCCTAAGTTGTAATATGCCCCAAAGTATCATCTAATAATTGATGAAGTCCCAACATCTATAGATCCAACTCTTAAACACAAAGCACATCTAGGGAGCAGTTGTGGATAGGGATTTGAAGAGATCCGGTGTGAGCATTGAAGTCGCCCAGAAGGATGAACTCCCCAATTGTTGAATATTGAGCGATGTCGTCATATAAGTCCAAGTAGGGGGGGGCAACCAAGTCACTATGGATAGCAGACAAAGAAGAGGCAGGAGGGTAGCAAACTGTGATGTAGATGTCTATGGGGAAAAGAGCAAGGCCTCTAACCCGAATCCACATGAACCTAGAAAACTAGTCGAAGGCTACCATGGTGATCTTTCCTCGAAGAGAGCCCCTGGTTAAACAAGCTACCCCCCTTGAACCTCAGACACCACTTATGAATATGGTCTCATGTCTTCAAACCGAGATCCACCTCCTCCTCCTCATATTCCCCACTATGATTTCCTCATTAACCCCAACAAATCACTAAGAGGGAACTCAGAAGAGATACAAATTAATGTGCGATGTGATGTTTGGAAAGACTCTCTCCTTCCTCTATTTATACGAAAGGTAAGGGAGACCAACATATAACACAGGTCAGCTTAAGACTTATAGGCAAAACTACTAAGCATAAGTAAGCTGTCAACAAGTGAAGCGCTCATCTCCTAGAGTACGAGGGTCAAGCTACAAAGATGATCTCATGTACATCCATCACCCAAGGTGATGTAGCTATACAAGGCAAGGCCACACAGCCCATCTCAAGCCTCCACAAACTCTATCCATCCTCGAAGCGCCAAGCATCCCTAAGCCATCTCCAATCCTCTAAACAAGAAACCAAGTCACCACATGCCATCTAGATCTTGTATCCCTCCTCCACAGTGCACAACACTCCTCATATCCTATAGGGTGTTCTCCCACCATGTGAATCCTCCATGTGGCCATCATGCAAGGCATCCACCATCCAAGGAAGAGACATCCAACGCCCTAGGGAAGAACACTCAGCCAATGATTATCTAAGGTTTGGCATCGACTAAGCAAGCTATCGCAAGTGTGCATATCCATCACAAACCATCTCTCATGCTACAATCCATCTTGAACCATCCATGGGATTAACATACACCATGTACCCCGAGTCTCATGAAGCACCCCAAACATAGTGTAAACACTTTTGGTTCCCAACCATGTATCTGGGATTCTGGCCTTTTATGAAAATTTGTCCTTTGCATTTCAGAAACCATAACCATATACGTATCCATTTCCGAATCCACATCAGTGAAATTTATCTTTCAGCCATATAAAAGACTGCTCTCAAAATTTTATCAAGAATCGGAGAAGCAAGCTAACTGTCATGATTTAATATTGATAAAATTTACAGTTTAATAGAGTAACATTTACTGTAAATTACAATTTCATGGACAATACCATTTAGCCAAGCCATACAAAAACAAGTCACCTCTGTCTCCATTTTGAATGAAGCCAATCGTGCCATGACCACAGCCGCTGCTTCTTGATCAAATCCAGCAACCAGCTCCTGCATATCAATACATAAAATAAATTTGCTTCAATTCTACAGTTTTCAATCAATCTAGAAGATGTTTCACAAGAATGCCAAAAAATAATGTTCTTAAATTACATGGTTTTCAACCAACATAAAAAAATGCCAAATACAGTTAAAACATACTACAGCTTATAAAGTGTATAATAAATGAGGTAATTAATAAACATGAACAGACAGGAGATACGTAAAATATTAGCAGCTTGACAAGGCCGTCTGTTTCACAAAATGAAAAAAACTTAATAAATCAACTTAGCAAGCTATGCAGTTCCTTTTTCTAAATTTCACTTCATTGTCTAAAAAGGTGAGTCAAGGGAATTTTAGGGCTTTAAGCCCTACAACGCTTTAAAGTGAGAAACACCTTTAAAAGGTAACTGTAATCTCTCTAGCATTCAACATGGCAACCTCAAAAACAAAATGATAACATGTAGAAGATAAAGCAAAATAAGATAGGTGGGAAAGACACACACAGTTCAATAGTAAAAAGTGACCAAATCTGGTTTATGCAATTCATTATTACAGCATGTAAAAATCCATCAAGGGAGTAGGTGAAAAATCTCCAAGCTATGTACAAAAGATATAAATCAAAACAAAACAAAGGCAAAAATTTAGAACCATGAAATACAGAATGTCAGCAAGGCCCATCTATCTATGAACCACAATTATAACGCACCTAAATTAATGATGGCATTTGCACCAGATCCATCTATCGCATGCACCATTTACTTAAATTTTTAACATTACCATTAATCGTTTCAGGATGTTCAAGAGTGGTTCCAACCTTATCAAACTTTATATGTAAAAAGTAGAATTTTGGATCCCATTCAGAATTCAACAGACTAACAATTTTCAGGCTGTCAGGACTCAGGATTGCAATGTTTCCACTGGAATCTATCATGTATGAGGTTATGGGATTGGCATTTAATCAAGTGCATCAACCTCTCTATGTCTCTAGATATTGGTGGTGCTGATTGTTGAACTCCTCCGTCATGAACTTAATAAAAATGTACCCTTCACTCAAGCAAAATCACTTATTAGACATGGGAAGTTTTTTCTACATTATTTTAATGCTTGGATTATGAAGTTTCATCAAAATTGGAGGTTGTAGACTCATGTCCTTGGAGGATTGACTTCAAGACTCGAGGTAGGCAAGGGCGAGAGCATAGAGGAGGAGGGCATAGGGTGCTATTGATAAATAGTATCCCAATATATGCAATGATTTTGATGATATATAGTTTTTTGTTGTTGCATGATGTTTTTTGGACTCTAGAAGCACCATTTAGAGCCTCTTTGTTTATGTATTTTGGGTCAGATACGGACTTTGTGCAATTTTAGTTATATGCACCTTTAATAGCTATATTCATGAGAAAAGTTTGCTTATTTGTGATTAATGGTTTGGGTTCACATGGATGTACATAAATATATATTTTTTATCAAAATTTGAATTTTTAATATATTTTTTGCTAAGCCATTTTTTTCCGATTCTGACCGGTTTCCAGTTTTTGGGGTCCACTAGTTCAGTGACCAATCCGGTTTTGATAACATTGGTTTTGTGTAATGTCCCCATTTTTTATAGCACCATGGAGCAACCACTAGCCCTTTTGATCCCCATAGCCCTTTTGATCCCCATGGGTCCTAGTGGAAAATTAAATTAAATTAATAAGAAGTTAAATTTTGGCCTTGGTTATTTTATGTAATTAAATAAATTTGAAAGAATGATGGTACCACAATTTTGGAATAATTAAAATTCTAATTATTATTTATGAGTTGTAATTTGCCTAAGGGGCTCAAGAGGGCGCATAGGATGAGGATAAGGTAGACGAGTTGTCTCCCTCAGAAAATCTGGAAAGAACACAGCTAAAGCAGTAAAAGTGGGAAAAGCATCAGAAAATCAAGAAGGCAAAATGTTTCCATATTTTCGAAGATAAGGGTCAAGAACGAATAATAAAAGCATAAAAGAAAGCAAAATGCCTTAGGAAAGTTACAGAGGCTAATTTTAGCCAGTGAGGGCAAATTCATGAAGGCAAGTGGGTCCAATGCAAAAGAAACTTGCCAAATAAACATTTAATACACCTATAGTTTGAATTTCCTAGATGGCGAGTTCTAAAAGGAAGGCAGAAAAGCTAGCAGAGGTTAATAGAAAGGGGACAAATGCACCCCTTCACATTTTTTGGTTGTTTATTGATTGACTTGAGAGCTCTATGCTTCTCATAGGCATGGGTAGTGTGCCCTTTTCCAGCAGTAGGGAGATGTGCCCCTCTGTCTACTGCACTAGTTGAAGTGTTTGCTACCATTTCAGCTAGTCCTTGAGGAGAAGGACATCCAGTCCGTTTCATATGAGATTTATTACAGCATATTAGATCAGAATGGAGATGTTTTTATGCGGCTCTTAGTCTCAGAGTGATTCGAGTTCCAGTCTCCATCCAGTCAGAGATTCAGTTTCAGAGTTTGTGCAGTTCCATATCTTCAGTGTTGGTGGTTTCTAGATTGGAGGGCGCACCTATTGGTGACAGAATATTGTGAAGGCTTGTCTATTGGCTTGGTAAACCCTTGAAGGTAGGGGAACACATATATGTTGCAGATCAGAACCTATGGGCCGAAATCCTCAAGCAAAGTCACAGTACTTTCAAGCAGAGTTCCACTTTCATGAGCTTAATGTCCATCTTTTTCCTATCTCTTCTCTATTATTCTATTGGTATATCCATGTACAGATTTATATCGGAGACGTCTGCATTTTTGCAGCTGCTACAACATTCATTTATGTAATGTCAAAGGCTATCTGAGATTAATAAAAAAATCTCATGTCTCATACCCTCAAATCCATGTCTCTATTGCATTGTCAATTTAACTAGTTTTCAGTTTTGAAGCAATATCCAAACTTCTGCACCTCTAAATCATATTTTGTAAGTTGTTGTAGGTAGCTAGGACAAATTCAAGCCTATCCCAAGCCTCACACCTGCAATCCGTAACCTTCCAGTACCTTTTGGATTCGCTTGGAAATCTCCTAGTCCAGTTGTCTTAGATTCGACTTTTCTCCTAGTTTCTCCAATTTGCTGAATATCCACTTCCAATTTCTGTCAAGTTGAGTCACATTGTCTATATCAATGTTTTCATAGCAGGTTAGGGTAGATTCAGGACATCCACTTCCAGTTCTATACCAGAAGCCATTAGGTTCCACATAAGTCCTGGGGCCATTGCCTTGAAGCCTTTGGTTTAGCCAAAGGAGTCTACCCATGCGTGATGCACCTAGAGAATGTGCAGTTGTTGAAGTTGGCAGTCTGACTAAGGTTGCTGTAGGATGTCTTCAAGCTATAGCAGATCCTAACATCCATCTAGATAAAATTTGGGGAAGTCTAGATGTGTTTGAGTCTCAGTTTTTAAATTCCTAGCCTAAACTAGTTGAATTTGAGCTAATGCGCCTAAATATCTATTTGGGTACATTACATTTTGAACTGGAGTCTCTGCATTAATAGATGCCCGATTACCTTGGTCCTTGCCGCTAGACCACACTCTTGTGGGCCTCTCTGATATTATCGATTTTCCTCATTTATTGAGAGTTCTTAATGCCATTGTTATAAAAAGATCCGGGAGGTTTGGGGGGATGTTGGCAAGTTCTTGAACTTGGATGTTTTTGAGAAGTAAGCAAAGATGGGACCTACCCTTTGTTATATATAAATAATTAAAAGGATAAAAAATGTTAAAATATATAACATAATAGGCTATGATTAAATATTAATGTAGATTTTAAGAGTTGTGACTACTATGAAGAGACACCTCTAAAACTTGATAAGTCATATATAGTCAAGAATTTTCATTGTAAAAAACATCCATCAATTTTTATAAATTATTACTTATTTGTATCTTCGGATTTTTTTTTTTCCCTTCATTGGTATCAGAGCCTGCTCAGCTCTCGACACCAGCCCTCCATTTCCTTCCGCTCCAGATTCATTCTCCGCTACACCAACACCACGCCCATCCCACGCAACCTGTCCACAAAAAATTCCTCCCTCCACGCTGCGCTCAGCAACTCCACCTTCACTTCCACCCCATCACCTTCCGCCCTCCATCGTTGCTCCACGCAGAGTCGCCACCTCCTCAACCACGCCCCTCTTCTCCAGTTCCCCCATTGCCACCCTCTCGCACGCCTCCCGCTGCCCTTCCGTCATCTCCTCCCGCATCCACGTTCCACGCTATCCCCCACGTTCTCCCCTGCGCTCTCCCCATCGCCTGTGCCTACCCCCTCCCCTCCGCCCTCTCCAACTCCTATCCCTTCCTACAGCATGCCTCCTCCACGTAAACCCTACATACAAAACAAACAAACAAACAAAACGTTAATAAAATATATATATTTTATAATATTATCATTATTATAAAATCATTTTATTAATAGTTTTTAATATATATACACATTATAATAATAATACTATTATTATAATTTTAAAAATGAAAAAAAAATCGTGAATCATGGCTGACTAGCATCAAATAGCCAATAAAAATAAATCAAGGTTCAGCACGGGGAAAATCCCAGTAGTCGCCAGAATGGGAGATATCAATGCCAAATTGGACCAATTAGACGAAAAAGTCAACAAGAGATATGCAAAACTCAAGGTGGACATCGACAAAAATAATAACGAACTAATGGGACTCAAGGCAAGACTAGAGCAAGGCATCAGTGCATTGCAGGCAGAGCAAAAGAAGATGCAAAAATCTCTCAACACTATCTTGGCCAGACTACCGTCGCACACTTCATTTGCCCCACCTAGCTATAACCCATACATAGACCCTTTCAAAACACCTCCTCCAAATATGACTAAATCGCCATGCCAACATGACACGACGCCACCCCACAAAGTTCCATTCTTTAATATTCCATCAATATCAATTCCCAATCTAGAGTTACCCAAATTTGATGGTGACGAGAAGCAATGCATCGCATGGATCAATAAAGCCGAGGAATACTTTGATATCCATAGCATACCCTACGATAGCGAGAAGATTAAGTACGTCGCCATGCAGTTAGAGGGAAATGCGTACAATTGGTACGTGTGGTGGAAGACGACGACCTGAGTCTATTCCTTTAATTGGAATAACTTTAAAAATGATCTTAAAAGGTTTCAAGGCGTAACCGAGAAAGACTTCTTTGCCAAGATCACCAGGTTGCAGCAAAAAGGAAGTGTAGACGAGTACACATGTGAATGGGAAGCGTTGGCAACTCGAGTTCCAGAACTAACTGATGACCAACGTTTGCAAACATACATACATGGACTAAAACCGCACATTCGGAAAGAGTTAGAATTACATAACATTTCTACTATGGAGAAGGTAAGATGTAAGGCCAAGATCATCGAGAACAAGTTTAAACGACCCACTCAAAGTAGCTTCGACAAAAACTTCTCCAAGAGGAATCCTCCCCAATTAGCGAAACTAGGATCTTCAAGGTATACACCGCCGCATCTAAGGGAAGGGGAAAAACCCAGTTTAGAAGCCCAAAGGATGAGGGAAGGAAAGTGCAAATAATGTGGAGAAAAATGGGATCCTAAGCACAGAAGTTTGCAAAGGAGCAACCGCCAAAAACTATATGCTTGCGAAGTCGAAGAAGAAGAAAAAATATCAGAATATGAAGAGCCAAGTGAGAGGAAGATTTATGAACCCAGCATGACTGCCACTCAGAACTAGAAGATGATACACCAAAAATCTCATTAGCCGCCATTATAGGGATATCCCAACCACAGACACTGAAGCTAAAAGGACATATCAAAAACAACAATGTTTTGATTCTCATAGATATCAACAGTACAAATCACTTTATTAATGTAATTCTTGCTAAACTATTCAACTTATTTTTTTTTCCAATGCCTAACATGAAGGTTATGGTAGCAGATGGCAAGAAGATTGAAAATGTGGGAAAATCTCACAAGGTTAAATTACAAATGCAAGAGTATAATCTAGAATCCGACTTCTTTGTTGTACCTCTTGGAGGAGTAGACATTGTGTTGGGAATCCAATGGTTGCAAACATTGGGTACTTACTCCTCTAACCATCAAGAGCACTTCATCAAGTTCAATTGGCTAGGGAAAGAATGCAATTTGTATGGTTTCCAACGACCCCAAACTCAATTGGTTACATCACATCAGATGGAAAAGCTAACTCAAAAAGGAGCACTTGCTTACATAATTCAATGTCAAGAGATGGAGTTGCTAACATGTGAAGAAGATGACTGCAAACCACCAGAGATACAAGAGATAATCTAAAAACACCACAAGGTGTTCCAAGAGCTTCTAATGGAGCTCCCACCAAACAGGAAGACTGAGCACTTAATTGAGCTAGAGCCAAGGGCAAAGCCTGTAAATATCATACCATACAGATATCCCCATCATCATAAAACAGAGATTGAGAGGTTGAACCAAGATTTGTTAAAATGTGAAGTCATTTCAAAGAGCAGAAGCCCTTATGTCGCTCTAGTAGTGCTAGTTCAAAAGAAGGATGGGTCTTTCAGGTTGTGCATAGATTACAGATGACTCAACAAGGTAACAATTAAGAATAAATTCCTTATTCCATTCGTCAATGAGATGATGGATGAACTTCATGGAGCTAAGTACTTCTCGAAATTAGACTTGAGATCAAGATATTACCAAATCAGGGTTATATCAGAAGACATAGACAAAACTTCGTTTCGTACTCATGAGGACCATTATGAGTTTAAAGTAATGCCCTTCAGGTTAACTAACGCTCCAGACACCTTCCAAGCCGCAATGAACAAATTGTTCCAGCCATATTTACGAAAGTTCATATTAGTATTTTTTGATGATATCCTCACATATAACAGAACGTGGAGAGAGCATGTCCGACACTTAGATCAAGAACTAACCATCTTGGAAGAACATCATTTCTTTGCAAAAATGTCAAAATGCACCTTCAGAAAAGAAGTGTATTATTTTGGACATTTAATATCAAAGGAAGGAGTCAAAGTCGATCCCAGTAAGATCAAGGCAATCACCGAGTGGTCCAAACTAGATAACATCTCGAGATTACGAGGGTTTCTAGGCTTAACAGGATACTATCGGAGATATGTGAAGAATTACACCCATAAAACAACCCCTCTAACAGATCTATTGAAGAAAAATTCATTTCGGTGGAATGATAAAGCAGAAAAATGTTTTGAAGCATTAAAAAGCATTATGTCATCAATGCTAGTATTAGCAACCCTGGATTTCACAAAACCCTTTGTAGTTGAGTGCGATGCTTCAGGATTCGGAATCAGAGCAGTATTGATGCAAGAAGGTCATCCGATAGCATTTGAAAGCAGGAAGCTCAATAAGAGAGAGAGTTTGAAATCCATGTATTATAAGGAAATGCTTGCCATTATACACGCTCTAACAAAATGGAGACAATACCTACTAGGGAGTAAAATCTTGATAGAACAGACCACAACAGTCTTCCATATCTTCTACAACAACAAACATTATCAACTGAACAACAGAAATGGATAGAAAAAATTGCTACATTTGACATGGAGATACTACATAAGCGAGGAAAGGACAATGTAGTTGCTGATGCCCTTTCCCGGAAAGATGAAGAAGTCAAGGCTTATGGGATCTCAATTGCAGCTCCAGACTGGCTAGATGAAATCCGAGGAGAATATGCCAAGGACCCAAACACCTGCACCTTAATCAATGATGCTAATCATGGTCCAACATTCAAATGGAGGAATGACATCCTTTGGTATAAAGGAAGGATCTATTTGAGCCATACATCTAAGTTTAAAACTAAGGTGTTGAAAGAATCTCATGATTCCCCAGCCGACGGACATGTAGGGTTTTTCAAAACTTACTACAATGCCAGGAAATCCTTCAACTGGAAAGGGATGTACAAAGATATTCAAAAGTGCGTAGCCGAGTGTGACACCTGTCAATGAAACAAAAGCGAAAATGTCTCGACTCCAAGGCTACTTCATCCGCTTCACATTCCAAACCAAAAGTGGGAGGAAATCTCCATGGACTTTATTGAAGGGTTGGTCGTATTTGAAGGCAAAGACAAAATCTTCGTGGTAGTAGACTGATTAACAAAATATGCACATTTTATGGGTATTAAGAAAATACTTTGCTAAACAAATTGTTGAAGTATTTTGTAAAAATATTTACAAATTACATGGATTTCCAAAAATCATCGTCAGTGACAGAGATGCCAAATTCGCAAGCAACTTTTAAAAGGAATTCTGCAAACAAATTGGGATCACTCTTAACATGAGCTCAGCCTATCACCCCCAAACCGATGTACAAACAAAAATCGTTAACAAATGTGTGGAAGCCTATCTTCGTAGTTTCGTCACTGACAAGCAGAACAAATGGTTACAATGGTTACATCTTGCAGAATGATGGTATAACTCCACCTATCATACATCAGCCAAAATGACACCTTTTCAAGCATTGTATGGTTATGCACCCCCACCCCAGATGGAAGAAACTTGTTCAAGGTGATGCAAAAGTACCTTCTATAAAAAATCAACTAGAACAAAATCAGAGAGTAATGCAAGTACTCGAGGATAATTTAACTATGGCACAAAATCAAATGAAGCAACAAGCAGATCAACATAAAACAGAACGAGAGTTTGAAGTAAAAGATTGAGTATTTGTGAGACTTCAGCCATATAAGCAATTGTCGCTTAAGCAGCAAGGAAAGAATAAATTGGCTCCCAAGTTTTATGGTCCATATCAAATTATCCGAAAGATTAGCCCAGTAGCATACAAGTTGAAGTTACTAGATAAGAGTCGAATGCACAACGTTTTTCATGTTTCGAATCTAAAAAAATTATTGGGTCAACATCAATCTGCTCAGACGACACTTCCTACCTTGGACGAAGAAGGAAAACTTGTTTTAGAACCAGAAGTCGTCATCAACATCAATGAAAGGAGACTACGTTCTAGAATGATCAAAGAATACCTTATCAAATGGAAGAATTGCCCAAAAGAAGATGCTTCATGGGAAACAGAGAAGTTCCTTCAACAATATTTGCCATTACCTTGCTTTGAGAACAAAGCATTTTAAAAAGACGAGGGCAATGTTATATATAAATAATTAAAAAGATAAAAAATGTTAAAATATATAACATAATAGCCTATGATTAAATATTAATGTAAATTTTAAGAGTTGTGACTATTATGAAGAGTCACCTCTAAAACCCGATAAGTCATATATATAGTCGGGAATTTTCATTGTAAAAACCATCCATCAATTTTTATAAATTATTACTTATTCATATCTTCGGATTTATTTTTTTCCCTTCACCCTTCCTTCCAATCTAGAGCTGGAAGATTCGGGAGCAGTTTGTTGTTGAAATTCCTCATCTTCACATTATAAGATTGAGTAGGAAGGGAATCTTTTTTTGGCAATAACCTCTGGGATTTTAAATCCAAGACATGGAAAGACTGGAGGATGCCAGCAAGATAGAAGGCTCTTCTCTCTTTTGACAGATCGACTATCAGGGAACTTCTGAAGCTAATTCTGACAGGATTTACTTAAAATCAATATTGTAAGGAAGGGGCCAATTTGGAGAGACTGGCATTGGAGCTTTGATAAACCAGTTCACGCTACGGTTCTAAAAAGTTGAATGTGTTGTTGAATAAAAAGACTATCCTTGCAAATACACTGAATGCTTGATGGAATGCTTTAGATCCGGAGAAGATGGATTCAGTGGCTGCAGAGTGTGTGGTCCTTCCATAGCCCATACAAGCTTTGGGTACTTGCTTGACTTGTCATCAACCAGGGATTGCCCATGAAAACCTGCCTAGCCAAGAGTGGTTTCACAAGATCAGTGCCCTGGCTGTAGAAAGACACTGTTAAACATGTTTTCTGGGATTGCAACAAAATAGAAAAAAATGTTGGCTGCCGGTTCAACAGTACTCTCCATCAATCTCCCAGGGTAACATTCGTGTTATATGTTTTCATGGTCCTTTGGCACTGCTTTCGGGTTTCCACTTTACAGTCAATTTGGAGAATGAGGTGTAAGTGCCTTTTTTTTAATTGTGATAGCCAAGTTTCCCCTTTCCAGAGTATGTGGCGAGAAGAGGTATGCTCTCAGTTACTAGCCAAAGGTTTTGTTATAATTAAGGATGCAAGGAATGCTAATGCAGTTGCATATTCGGATCTCCTCTCAACCCCTGTAGCACCAAAAAGTATGCCCTCTTTATAGCCCTTTTGTACATATTCCATAGTTTTTTCTCTGTACATACTTTTTCTGTCACTATAAGTACTTCCTCAAATAATAAATAAATGTTTTAGACATGTGTTTCATCAACCTATAAGCTCATAATAAAACAATTTAAATAGAAAAGCCACTATTTCATCTAGACAATCACAGAAGATTTAAGAATGATCAGTAAATGAAAAGGATTTTTGTTAAATAACACTTCAGGAATCCTTTTGCTGCATAACAAATTAAATAACTACAAAACAGCACCTCTATAATTCCAGGACCATCAACCCATCGTCTGGATAATGTGGTTGACCTAAGGCGCATTTGTCCACTACTGTGTTGATAGCTGCAAGAAGACACATGTCAAATTAACAATGAACCAAATCTTCTGCCATGTTTAATAGTAAATTCCTAAAGAATATAGCCTGATTAGAACCAGGAAAATTTCATGTGAAAACTTGCACAAAGGATGAAACTCCTTACTAAGTTAAAAACTGAAAAAAGAACTGATTACTAGTAGATTGTCCTCCTGCTCCTGATACCTCCTTTGGGACAACATCAAAAAATATGCATAAAGATGTGGCTTTGTCAAGGCCACACATTTTCCAAGCAGTTGTGTTTCCTTGTCCAATAACTGTATCTGAACATAAGGACCCATTCTGCAGAAAATTTGAAGGAATCTACCCGAATGTCAGCTTCATAGATCGAAAACTACACTTCCTGCATAAAATCGGTAGCTTATATTTAAAAATCCACTCTTTCTTATACAAACCTTGTCTAGAGAAGCACAGGGCCCAATGATACCCTGTATCTTCACATCCTTCGAGCAGTTCACCTCAAAAATACCACTGCAAAAAGAAAGTAGAACAGAACCAATTTAAAGCATTAGATAATCAATATTCACTAAGATTATTAACATTACCAAATTTGTATGAAAAGATGGGACAACAAAACAAAATTTATCCTACGTGACATAAACCATCCAGAAACAAATATCATATGAAAAATATTACACCTTATGTAGTCCTTATGTTTAAACCTACTTTCAAGATTGAGGACAGGCCTAGCAAACTTAAAGGAAAATTCAGTAAACTTCCAAAAGCCAAGCTACCAAGGGCAATAAAGGGATAAATACATAGATAGGATATTTAGGGATTGAAAATCTAAACTAAAATATAAAAACCAGAAATTTGTAATCAGAGGTCGGATTAATCAAATCATAATCTTTCCAAATGGAAGATAAATCCAAGACTTCTTGGGTAAGTGAAAAGCAAGTTAGGGTTAGTGTTTTCTTTGTTTTATTTTTTATAAGGTGGTTTTATCTAGATTATAAATAGCTGAGATATGCATGTTCATGTCATGTCTCTATTCTACAACAGAAATTACATTAGTGATGTATTCAGTGAAATTTTAGCATATCTAAATACTAAGTCGCAGGGTTCACCGATTTTGAATCTTGAGGTTCAAAATTCGGTAAACACCAAAAAAACTTCAAAATTGTTAAGGTTTGATGATGAAATTCGCCAAATAAGAATGAGACAAATAAACAATAATTGAAAAAAAATCACATCTTTATTTACTGACCCTTTATCAAATGAGGCGTTACATCCAAAATTAGCCTTTATAGATGAGGCTTTACATCCAAAATTAGTCTTTATAAGTTTATACTCGAGACCTTATGTGCTTCACAAACTTAGCCTTTATAAGAAAAAGATGTTGCACAAACAAAAAAGACAAAACGTTAATCTATATTTTAATCAAAACGTTGATCAAAGGACGCTGTGATCAAAACATTGGTCAATATTTTAATAACAAAGTTTGAACTTTGCTTATAACTTGTCAATGGCTGCCCCTGCTGTACAGCTGCAAGAAAAAGACAAACAAACAATTTATTTTTTGATGGAATCTCACTGCTCAGTCACTTTCGAAGGACGCTCTTCTCAAAACATTGTGAATAGTTTATAACAAACATGTGCTTATAAAGATTTTAGAATAGGGTTTTAGATGTTTCCAGGTGTTAATTAGGTAAACTAAAAATTAATTTTAAGAAAAAACACTGTTTTTTGAACCCAACGACCAGAAAAAAAATTGGAAACCCGCCGTACAACACTGAAAGTACCCGAAACGCCGCCAACCGTACCGTACGGCATTTCCAAATCTGGAAACTCCGTAGGGTACGGCTGCTGGCGTTTCGACGGCGTTTCGTACCAATACCCGCGTTTCGGGGAGTTTTCGGTACTGGTACGCCCTTCCCGACGGAGTTTCCTGCAACTTAGTATTCGTCTATAGGTAGATGTTGATCAACGGTCACTGACAAACTGTGCTAGCAACTCAAATGATTTTTGTGAGCATCACAGACATTTATTTCTCCTATGACGACAATCATGGCTACTCCAAACCAGAGTTTTCATTGCAAAAGGAGTACTGGCAAGCCAAACAGAAGAGTCGGGGAAGCCCTTTTATTCAATCGCTGTAATTTGCCTTTCGTCTGTGTTTCTTTTAATTATTAAATACAGCCACATGATAGTTGCGGAAGCCAAACTGAGGAGTCAGGGAAGCCCTTTTATTTTCTGTTGTAATTTGTGTTTGATTTGTCTTTAAAATTCAGGGTAGCTATAGGCATAAGGTATAAAAATATATAGGTTGTAGGCTATGTCACAAGGTTTAGCAGACTTCAACCATCAGGTTCGAAGTTTGTCGAACCTCAAAAAAAAATTCAAGTTCGTTTAGGTTCATCGAACCTCATAACAAACATTCCACATTTTTTAGGGTTTGTTTTCGTTGTGTTTTCTTCTGCGAGTGTGGAGTCGCACTCCGAGTCTTTGACCATGATCTATCTCCACTCGTGTCTGCTGGGTCTCCGACAAGCACTTCGGAGTCTGCATAATGTTAAGTTCCAACCCTCGCTCGTAGCCTCTAGGTAATGTATTGGGCTTCTACATTGAACCCTCGACCCAGCACGATTCTGTACGGCGCAGTCCCAACTCTAGACAGCAGAGTGTAACCACGATTCTGGACGACTGGACAAGTTTGACGCCACGACATATAGTGCAGTCCACCATGAGTTCGCACTTATGAATATTTAATTGTTTTATATTTATGTTTATTTTTAATTGTTTTATCTTTATTTATTTGTTATCGTTATTTTATATATATATATATATATATATAAAATTTATGGAGATTACAAAACATTAATATATTTTAATTTTTTTTGAAAAATGTGTATAGCCAAACCTCATTGGAAAATTTGAACCCGAATCGAACCTAATGGTCATCGAACCCAAACCCGAACCTTGTGACATTGGTTATAGGGTATATGTAAAATATACATATTATAATGTTTGTTATATTATATTACTATGTTATACAATATTAAAATAATTGTATTTGGGGAAAAAATATATTGATAAAATATTTATATTTGGAAAAATGTATATGTACAAACCTAAGGGTGAACCTTATTCGAACATCATTGAAAAATTCGAATCTGAATCAAACTTCATCCTTGTCGAACTCAAACTGCAACCTGAATCATGTGACTTAGTCTAAATATAAATATATATCACATGCTCCCTCAAGTACTTATTAACAATCACAAACTATGGGGAGGAGATGCTTATTTACACAAAAAGAGAGATAAGATAAGATAAATTTGTTAATGTCCAACGAATGACCACAAAAGTAAGTCAATGGGACTAGATGATACATCCACTATGAATACAATGTGGGAGTACAAACATGGCTCCTAGAAAGTGTTGAAGCTAAAATAAAATAAAGAAAGATACAAGCAGTAGTATGGCCTCATAAACCTATATAAAACCGTATCAAAGGTACGAGATGCAAGATTCAAAGAGAGTTTGTCCGAGGTTGGACAACTCAAACAACTCAAAAACCCGTCAAGGAAGAGGAAGAATGCGAAGGAGAGTTGAAGATGGATCCAGTGGTGTCAAGATCTCCTAGGCCTGATGGTCGAGAGCAAGGGGGCAAACAGGGTGCCCTCTCATTGTTGTTGTCAGGGCTCTACAGAACCATTGGAATGTTCAATTGTATGACCCTGGCGGGGATGTAGGAGCGAGGGATACTCCTAACATTCAAGGTTTAAGGAAAGAAACTCTAGATAGACCGTTGGCGACCCTACTAAGGCTGGGAGGAAATATGGCGAGCAAGGAGAGCCCTGCTATAGGTCTGTATTGGTTTGATCCCTCTCCCACCATAAGAATGAGTGGATTGGTGTATAGTTTGACAACTCTGAACCGATCTCGATAAAATCAATCGGTCTCCCAAAAGGGGAGGCTGAGGGGAGACTCAAGGTCTCAACACTCTACTATGAGAGGTACTTTGGAACTCTGCTCGTCGCTTGTTGCTCCAATCCGATGGATCAACACTAAAATAGGCGGTAATCATCTTGGTCCTCCCAAGGAGGGGCGGGGTGTGAAGGAGCTAAGACCTATGGCTAAATATTTCCTTGATGAAGAGGGTGAGGCATCTTTAGTGCTGATATCAAAAAAGGTAGAGGGATCACCCTGAGTCCCTATAGAGGAAGCGGTATTGTCCTCTGATCTCATAATACAAAGGGCACCTAAAAATAAGGTGCATCTCTATCTCCGACTCCTGTAGATGGCAAACCTGGCAAATCCTATTAGATCGTGGTAGATGGTGGTCAATCTCCACTTGGAGTCGATGTAAACCTACTCAAAGTTGTCCCAAGCAAATCCTGAGTGAGTGCATCCAATGTTTGCACGTGTATGGGGGCGAACGATAATGCCATACTACAGCTCTAAGAAGTGCTCAAAGTAGAAAGAATCTTTGGGCCTAAGCTCATCAAAGTTGAAGTCCAAGTAACCTAAATGTACAATCTGTAGATATCCTCTCTAATGGACAGATTCAATACATATCTAGGCGGCAAGAGATGGATCGACGCATCTAGGGAGAACCTCGACGGGGGAAGGCACTCGGAAGAGATGGTAACCGACTGCAGATGTCGAGATGCCTCTAAGAACCAACCATGTGCACGTACTTTGGGTGATCTTAGACAAGAGCCACCGAGGAGAACACTGCAAGATACAGGTACCACTCTCTCCCAGTAGAAGAGTCATTGAAATATCTCATTCTGTTAAGGAAAGAGACCAAACAAAAGATGACCTCAAGGAATAAAGGGTGGATGTTGAACTCTGCCTGAATAATGGGATGTGGAACAGTATGCATGCATTAGATGATGTTGTTGATGAAATTGTCATTGATGTCAACATGGACTTGCAGTGGCCCCACAGTTGTCATTGATGCCACCAAGTCCCTCTTGCAATGCACAGGTATGGATGATCTCGGTACCCTTACATCCAATGCCTTGGAGCCTTACATCCAGTGCCTTGGAGCCCATACAGAGATGGTTTGTGCTTTGAAGCACCTTGTACTCGGTTGACAAGGTCCCTGTACCCACAAGGTTGGATCTTGAAGCCACCACTTGTTGATGATGTTGAAGACCCTAGCGATGATGCTGAAGACCCTGAAGATGGTGCTAAATCCCCTATAGATGATGGAGAAGCATTCATGACCCATTTTGTGGTCATTCATGCCTTGATGGGGTCATGGTACCCTAGGAGAAGGTTTGGCAACCCCACAGGTGATGTCATGATGGATCTTGACCCTTGGAGGTCCCCTTGCATGGTTAAGATGGTTGAAGAAGCCTATGAAGCTTCTTACTTGATGAAGAAACCTTGAAGAGGTCCTTGGACCCACAATTGACGGTTTAAAGGTCCTTGTACTCTTGAAGAAGATGAAGTGGTCATATGGAGTCTTGGAACCCTTGGAGATGTTCCTAGGGCATAAGGAAGATCTTGCACCCACTTATACGATGGTATGATGACACCTTGGACATTTGGTTGCTTGTGGATGATGGGTTCCTTGGTCATGCATGTCATGGTGATGGGGTCCTCTTTGAAGCCCTTGAGGCTTGATGCAACACTTGGACATACTTGATGGCATACAACAAACCCTAAGACATAAGGTGGAATGTTAGCACACTTGCTACACCCTTGGATGACGTTTGGAGGATATCCTTGCTTTTGGGAACCTGTTGTTCACTACACGCACCTATGAAAAGGATGTGGACATTAAATGATAATCATGTTGAAGGTCGGTCCTATTTAAAATACAAATTCAAATTAAAAATAATAAAAAAACATACCTTTGAAGTCGGCCCCAAAATCAAGGATGTGGACAACTCAAATGACTATATAAACACAAGCATTCTCCACTCTAAAGATGATCCAAGGAAGAAGATTATGAGCTCGCTAGCAGAGGCTGACTGAGCCACTTTGTCTGAGGTTTTTCGGTGGTAGCAGCAGACTGAGGTGGAGGAGACACTCGAATTTTTCAACAATGACATATTTTGTTTGGGGTTATTTCTTCCTGTACAGCCCGAATTTGTTTTCTTTGGTGTTCACTACTGGATTTGTAGTAGCAGACCTTTCCTTTGGATTGTAAAGTCAACAGTGAGAAGTCAATAGGAGCAGTCCGAATTTGTTATAGCAGCAGCAGTCTTTGATCTCATTTTTTTCCATCTTTTCACATGTGAACAGTCCTATCGTAGACTTGCTTGAGGTTTTGTACAGTCTCTACACTAACAGTCCGAAGACATCTACAGCACTTGCCCTAACAGTCTGAGTTTTGAAGCCTTACAAACACTCTGAGTTCTTCATCTTCTGTTGGTGTTTGATGATAGTCACTTAGGGCTAAAACAGTCTGGATCATCCACAGTAGCAGCCTGAGGTAAGATCACTTTAAATGCACATATGCAAACTGTATGATATGATGCATACCTTGATGATGTACTAAGATGATAATGCAAGCATAATGATGCATACTCTATACACATAGTGATGCATATGGTTAAGAATTTCTTGACATGACTGTAGAGGAGATACACTTGGGATGAACAGACCCTTGATATGATTGCCACCTTGATGATGCTTTATGATATGAAGCATGCAAATGTGTACTCTATTCAAACTATGATGATACATGTTCCATGATGATTATGCATGATGATGAACACTCCATGATTTTGATGCACTGCTATGAAAAGTATGATCATATACAGTGGTTTGTAAGCAGTAAAGTATACAATGGTTTGTAAGCAGTGAAGTATACAGTAATGTACATTGTATACAGTGGTGAAATATACTATAGTGTATGTACACTACACATACAATGGTAGATGAATTGTGACCTAAACAGTGATGTGGTATACTTACAGTGGCATGTTTTAAGTTGTATTGTGATGATGAGATGATGCCCACACCCATGATATTTAGTTACATATGTACAGTGATGGGTGAAGAATACAGTGGTATCTCTACAGTGATGATGTATACAGTAGTATCTTTGTATGTACAGTGATATGAAGTGTGAAGTGAAGCCTTTGTGATGAATAAACTAGGATGATGATGTTGCATACCTTACTATTGAAACAATGATGTTGCAAACCCTATGTTGATATTATACACACTCGATGCATTCAGCTTGATGATGATGGTGGTGCATGCATACTCCATGTATCAAAGTCACATGGTTCGAATTCGAATCCGAGTTCGAGGACTATTTGATTCGATTCGAATTAGAACTTCTCGATGAGGTTCGTTTGAGATACGTTTTTAGATTCGAGAATATATATATATATATAACTGAACTATAAAACAAAATAAAAAATGGTTACATCAACAATTTAATCGTGGAACTAGAAATACACAACTTAGGGTTTGTTTCAACTTTCAGCTCAACTGCTTAAATAAATTTAATCTCAATCGCAATTAACTTCAATCTTCAATGGAGACACAATAGAATCGCGGGTGGAGACACAATAGAATCGCGGGTTTGTGACCACAGTTGCACTTATAGATTATAGTATGTAACTAAAACAGTGAGTTGGTGATTGAGCAGTAGCAGTAATTCATGAACACTAAGATCAAAACTCATGGAGTTGCGAACTCTAAGCACTAGCATGAGGGTTTCTCTGCTAAGCAGTGACACGTAGAGAGGAAAAACTTTGCGCGCAGGTTGGGAGTTGGCACTGGGGTAGGTAGACCATAGGGTGTTAGGACCAAGGTTAAAGTGAAAAAACAAAGGTGAAGAAACCAAGCTCAATTTATTTATTTTTAATTAAATTTGCCTTAAAGTTCGCCTTTAGATTCGAATCAGCTTGAGATTCGGCAAAATTCATACCTGAAGGTTCAAATTCGCCGAATCTTGTGACTTAGCCATGTATACTTGATGATGATGCCTAATTGTACTTCATGATGTTGATGATGCCTTGTATGATGCAAACTATGATGATGATGATGACACTACTTGATGATGATGTTGATACATGACTGCCCTAGAGGATGACTGTATGAAAGTGATGAGCAGAGATTGACCAGCGGTGGTGAGCAGAGATTGACCAGCAGTGTTGACCAGCAAAGTGATGAGCAAAGATCGATCTGCAAAGGTACATGAGCAGAGATTGATGCAAGTAGAATCTTGCACTTGAGGATTGGACTCCTCAACCCAGTCACTACAGTCCTAATCTCACCTTTAGACCAGCTCTCAAGACCAAGGGAGGCATCCTTATAGCACTGGATGTGGTCTAGAGAGTTCAGGAAAATGTAATTAACTCGAATAGGATGTGTGAGTTGTTATTATTAAATATTGCTGTCCAAGAACATTTCCACCCAAAAAACGAGGAAAACTCGGTTTTCAGATTTCAACCCAAAAATTCATTAGATAATAACCCTGAAATCTAAATTTGTATTAGATATGGCCCTAAAACTATTTCCATACTTATGCTATTTACTGTTATAATTTCTAGATATCAAAATTCAACAATTTCAGCCATAAAAAACAATTGGAAAATAGCAAAGATGCAAGAAATTAGTGCCAAAAGTTTTCAGCAGTCAAATCTAACTGTAAACCCTAAATAAATATATGCAACGATGAATATTTAGAGTTGATTTTCTCAAAAATGAAATGAATAAAATATATCTAGAAACAGAAAACAAAACAAAGCTAACTTAGCCTAAAGAAAATTTCCTAAACTAATCTAGAAACTTCAGAAAATATTTTTTGGGATATTTTGGGATTAGATCTACCCTAGAAACTACCATAAACTATTCTAGAAAGCAAGTATTAGATTTTTCTGATATTTTGAAATAAAATCTAACCTAAATCTACCCTAGAAAAGCAAAGAAATATTGAGAACTTTGATGTTTTTGGTTGAGAATTAGAAGAGAGACTAGTGCCTTCAAACCCTCAAGTTATAGGGTCTTAGAATCAAATCCTCCAAGTGGCCTTGCGTATCAATGCTAGGCTGAAATCACTATATGACACAAAAAAAATCATGTCCCAAGCTATTGAAGCTTCATGCAAACGTTCACCAAGGAACAGCAGTTGTTACTATACACATCTTCAACCTGTTAGTTTTGTACCAAGGGAAGTGTTCCTCTAAGTGACTTTAGCATTAGTCACTTAGTGAAGGGAAATAAAGTGACCCTTGCATTAAATGACTTAAGTGGAGCATTTAATTTGACTTTAGAGAGTAAAGTCACTTTTTGATCAATTTAAGTGGGTGAGTGAAATTAATATTTATGAGAAATAAATGTGAACATTTAATCTCATCCACTGACCTAATCTAATCTCCACCGTTAGATTAGATGAACCCTAGGGTTCTCTCAAAAAGGCAAGGGAAAGTCATTTTCCTCACTTTTGCAGATTGAAGTGAAGGAGAGAGCTGAGAGAGAAAGTTTCCATTTTTCTGAGAAAGAGCTTCATTCTATTTGGAGGAATGCACCCTCACTGCATGCTCACGACTTCTTGAGTGGAGGTTGTTGATTGGTTGATGGATATGTCTAGGAGTGAGAGTGGGGGGCGCCTTGCCAAGGTGGAGGCCACCTCCCCACTCACGCCTACCACAGACTGGAGTTAAACTCCAAGCATTGCTTTGAGCCCATAAATCAAGGGAATTCGCCCTCCTTTGGTTCCTTGTATGCCAAGTTCGATTTAGGTTTTAGGTAGTCTCTTTTTGTTATAAAAGCGGGTCTTGCTCCTTATTTGGATGGAGAATTTGCAAGAGAACTCTGCCAAAATTGTAATGCTCTCGTTTGTTTAAAGTGGAATAAAAACGACTTTGGAGGTCCATGCATGGTTTTTTAGTGTTGTGATTTCATCTTGTATGAGGTGATATCTCTCTCAACCGTACTCTCTCTTTTACAATTGTATGTTCATTGCTAGCTTAGGAAGGCTATCAATCTAGCACAAAAGGTTAATCATTTATCATATTTAAGTTGGTTATCTACGCAAGGTCTTTCAAATATCTAAATTGAACAGGACGTAGTCAGTAATACTAGTGTTTTTTGGATATTTGTTTGACTTAGTATTCTAGGACTTGATATCATTTGTCTTTTTGAGAGTTGTGTTTTCAAGGATCACCAAAGGTGGAAAAAAGGCTGAAGTTCAACTGCTTCTTCACAAAACAAGAGCTTTTATCATCTAACACTTTCATCTTGCAGGATCTACAAAGTTTCTACCTTCAAGTCAAGAAACTTAGCCAAAAGGGCTCTCTTCTCATCCATCACTTATTAAATTAAAACTCTTTCTTGGTTACTAGATCTACCATTTTAAAGTTGTGGAAATTTTAAAGAGTCGTCTCTCTCCAAGCTTTAAACCTATCAAACTTGTCCCCCTTGATTTTTTGGTCTCGTTTGATCTTTCTCTCCTTTTCGACCTCTTTGATCTTCTTGTTTTCATCTTACCTCTTTTTCCTAGTCGTCTTCTTCCTTGCTTCTTTTTGCTCCCCTCCTTTCTTCCTTGTTTCTTCTCCTTGTCTCCCTACCTTTTTCTCTTATTTTTGCTCTTCTCTTGCTACCCTCTTCCCCCTTGCTTTGGCTGCCCACTTCTTTACTGTTTAGTCTCTTCCAGTGTTCCACGGAAACTTGCCCCCCAGGGTCGGGGGCTCACCCCCCTCGCTCCCCACGCCCCGGGGGCTCCTCCAGAAACGTTTCCTCACGCCCCCAAAAAAGCGAAACTTCAGGAAACACAGGAGGGGGCGCGCCTCCTAGCTCTGAACGTCGCCCCGCTTGTGGGGGGCGCCCACACGCCCCTCCCCGAAGACGAGGGGCTCCCACACGCCCCCCCATGATTTTGCATTTTTTAATTTTTTAAAATTCGAAATTAAAAAAATACAAAAACAAAAAAACAAAAACAAAAAGCATAAATAAAAAACTAAACCCTAAATTATCTTCTTACCTTACTCATGAGTCATTCATTTCCTCATTTCCGCTACCGTGAGTGAGTGAGGCTGCCGCGTGAGTGAATGGAGGTTGCCTGAGCTCGTTGACTATTGTGAGTGAATGGGAGTTTGCAGGAGTGGAGTTTGCAGACGTTGAGCTCGTGGTCGCCGGCTTCAAGGAGAGGAGCTCCCAGCTCGTGGGTCGCAGCCTGAAGGAGCTCGTGGGTCGCCGGCGGCAAGATATTTTTATTTTTTAATCGACTGTAAGTTGTTGAACAAACAGCATATGGCATTTGATTCTAAACTAAACTCTTATTCCAGCATTATTTAAGCTACTTCATTTTAAATATTTGTCCAACTTTATTATAGTATTTCTCCTTTCTCGGGCAATTGATGGTTTCTGCAATAGAAAATGAGCTTTGTTCATAATAAATAGTAAATACTACCTGCTGGAAGGGAAGAGAAAATATCTCATGATCATTCTGTTTAGTTCTCGAGTTTAGATCATTTTACAATGCATGCAAAAACACATCTTTTATAACTGGCAGGATGCCCCAAACAGAGTATGTGTGACGAATGTTCATGGTCACAGGCTGGACAAGTCAGATCCACTGTTCCGCAATTGATTAGCAGGCCACTAGACAAAGGCAGAGCTTAAACATACCATCACCACAGATCCGTAAACAAACCGGGCATCAACTCCATTGTTGCATTCATTTGGAGAATTTGTTAGAAATTTGCATGGCACAGTACAAGCAAGCAGCTACTAAGCTGTTATACCTGTTATATCATCCTACAGGAAATCTTTAGAGACAGCCAATAATGCTATTCTCTGACCTACAGGGTTCAAAAAGGTTAACACCCCAACTAATGCCAGGAAGTCCACCCTCGGTGAATGTTAGTGAACCAATCAGAACAATCATAGCATGTGAGATAAGAGATTGAATAAATAAAACAAAGAATACCCTGGCAAATGTTTTGGCAAGTGTAAGGGATAAAAAACAACCAGACAGGTTGTCTGTAAACTTTAAAGATACAATAACAATTACAAATAATCAGAGAGAAATCCATGAGCTAGTATGCATTTTCAACATTATACAATGGGGTACCAAACTGATTAATATTTCACATATATTTAACCTAAATTATTACCAGCAAAACTGTTATCAATAATACATATGCTATGGCAGAGAAAAGTGAAGAGCAAGGGGCTGCTATGCCTGCAAATACACAGAAAATTTATGCTTTCAAAGATGCTCTGAGGAAGACAAAATGCCAAACTACAGTTGCTCAGATAGGTTAGTCTTTAATTATCAGCTGCAGAATGAATAGTGCAGAATGAATCAGTGAATTGTCGCTTGTGTATGTTTGTAACATGCTTGTTAGATTATCATTAAATTGCTAGTTTTTAAATTTTAATTTACATTGTTAGGATTTATGATATTTATTATCTAGCATTTATAATTTTTATTTTTTTTTAATTTATATATATTTTTATAATTTTTATGACCTCGACGGCCCCCCCGCCCCCCTCGAATTTCCCTAGAATTTGGGGGTAGTCTCCACACGCCCCCACCGTGCGCTTCCCCGCTCCCGTGTCCCAGAAACTTGGGGGAACATTGGTCTCTTCTTTTTATCTTTTGTTTGCAACCACTTGCTTTCCTCTTTTTGGCAGCTTCACATCACTGTTCGCTGCCACCTTTTACCTCAGTTTGCAGCCTCTTCTTTCCTTTTTACAGCTTGTTTTTGCTCCCATTCACTCCACTTCTCCTTCTTCTTGTTTCCTCCTTTGCATTTTAAACTTTCAGACTTAAATCTCATTTCGAAAAAGTTCAAAAGCTTGCATTTAAAAGTTGATTTTGCATATAGATTAGTTTACATTTTGCATCTAGATTTACTTTGATTTTATTAACGAATAATGGGTGATTGAGTTGCCGTTTTTCTTTTTGTGTAGGTATTGAAGAAGAGATCAACCAAAGACAAGTCTAAAGACTTGGAAAGATTGAAGAAGAGGTTCCCAACAAGAAGACAAAACCAAGAAGACAAAGAAAATCCTTTTTGTAACAGCCATTAAGGCTTCTTCACTTTTTTCATTTTCCAAAGGTTCCCTTCTTCACTTTTTTCATTTTCCAAAGGTTCTCTTCAAGGGTTAAAATCCCAAAGTATTGTAATCTACTAATAAAAAGGCTAGTGGGATCAAGCCTCTCATTTTTTCTACTTCCACTATTTGGGGGAAGTGTGTCTTGTGTTCATTTTTTCATCTTTACTTAGTTTAGTTTTAACTTAAAGCACTTAGCTTAGTTCTCTTGTTAGACTTAGTTTCCATTTCCACTAATTGTTAGTTATTCATTGAGTAGAACTACTAATTGCTAGATTAGATTTTATTGTTTGCATTTTATTTACTTGTTGTGTATCTTGCTTTCTAATTGTTAATCATAAAAAGAACACAAAGTCTCTTGAACTTGTCATAAGACGAGTCAAGAGCACTCTTTATCAAAGAGCATTGTTGCATCTTGCATTTTCATACAAGATTAGATAAGTCTCTTGAATCTCACCATAAGGTGGATCAAGAGCACTCTCTGTCGGAGAGCTTCGTTTCTGTGCTCTAATAAAATATTCATAACTCATTATTTCCCATAAAATTGGAATTTACCATTTTCTACACCACTTATGCTCTTCCCTAACTTGGGAAACCCAAAAATGGTGAAGGTACTTTAATTAAAACGTTTAATTCCAATTTCAAACATAATAAAATTCACCACCCCATAATCAACAAACCAACGTTGAACGTAATACTCGAAAGTGGGCAAATTCTTACTTGGGGGTGCTGGGTAGCTCTACCTCGTTTGCAGTGGCCAATTAGTTATTGAACGCCTCGTTGTAAACTTGGACAGTCCAACATGTCCTTGAACGGAGCCACTTAGAGTATTTCCGGATAGATTTCAGTACCTTTAAGTATCGCTTGGAAATTCCCCTCACCTTTAATAATCAAGATCATTCTAAAATACACAATAAAATTTACCAAGAGCATTGCAAAACGATCTCACAAACATATCTTTGAGACTTGTATTTCAACATCCCCAACACACATTTGACTCCATTTTGTCACTAGTCTTGAAACTCATTTGCATCACCTAATTTGGACCATTTGTCCTTTATTTATTTAAGTGATTTATTTTGTGTGGATGCTTTGAATTCAGTCATCTTATATATTTTTTATCGTATCTTGTGTTTTGCAACAACTTGGATTGCTTAAATTGTTATTGTGTTTATCTCATAAAAACTCCTAAACAACACTCATTCACACCATATATCCAAAAAACATTTAAAACCAAGAGCCTTAGACAACTCTTTGTTAGGGACTACCCCCCTTGGCTTCGTTAAAAGTTAGCCTCAACGAAGGAGCTAGGATCAGGTGACAACACCTGGCTCTTTGCATTCGACGGACAACACCTAGCTTATCAAAAACGGAACATTACAAATCCTCCCTTGCCAAAGATTGCTTGTCCTCAAGCAATGCCAACACAAGTCCACAATTAATCAAACTAAACCAACTGAATCGAGGGATGATCCTAGGGTCCCAAGTCATCCTAAGAGATCTATAGCACCCTCTGCTCAAAGAACTCTATTGTGAGGTACCATCACAAGAAATCTCATGGAAGCCTCTTGTAAGTAGAGTAATCATCCACGGTGTAAACCCGGTAAACCCCTCAAAGAATCGCTCTACTAAGCTCTCACTCTCTTGTGCCGAGAAATAAATATCGATCCTCTCACCTCTATTAACCACTAGTACCACTATACTGCCAACCAAGGAAGCAGGGATCAAGAGGGAGTCTAACCAGCAAACAATCAAAGGTAAGTATTTGAATTGTTATTTGAATTATTTCTTAAAGGGTTTGATTGATGCTGCGTAGTTCCTTTATGTTCCTAGATCATGCATGTTAGAGTGTTTGCATACTACTTGTTGACTAAATTGTCATTGATGCCAACAGGTGTGTCGGTGTGTCCTGGTGCCCCTTAAGGAGCCCCTGAGGGTTAAGTAGTTGTCAGTGTCAAAGGAGACCTTTTGACCTTGTCCAAGCCCAAGTCTGAAGCCCTTGGAGCCCTTGGAACAATGCCAAAAACCCTGTACACCCTTTAGAATGTTTAAATTCCCCTTAGTTGTTTCTATTGTTCCCCAATTGTTTCTTTGGTTCACCAATACCACAACCTATGCCCTAGTACCCTAGAAAGTGTCCTTGGTGGGTTGAAGAAGTGTAGAGTCCAAATGACCCATTCTGTGGTCATTTGTGTTTGTAATGAGGTCATGGTATTGTAGGAGAAGTCTAGGCACCCCCACACCTTGATGATTATGTGTTGAGGTTCTTGGTGGCTAGTAAAGCACACCTTCACTTGTGGTGACTTTGATGACACAACAAAAAGGCCCTAAAACTCTTACCTTCGTTCCTAAGCCCACAAACTAGAACTTGACCCTATGGTGTATGCCTTGCCCTTAAAACACTAATGTTGTTGCACAATGATGCCCTCTTGAGTCCATGATGATGCCCATTGCACCTTTACATTGATTAACCTTTGAAGCCCTCATTTGGTGACCCTTAAACCCATAAGTCCCTTAAACCCTTGTGTATCCACATTAAGTTGAAGTGTTAAAACATCTTTTAAAAATTTAATAAATTATTTAAACCCTCTTTATCCTCCAACGTTGACAACTTTTAACCCTTGTTAAGGTTGGCCCCATTGGAGTGGTTGTTTGTTAAAACAATTTTTTAAATCAACAAAAAGACTTAACCCTCCTAGAAGTCGGCCCTATTAAACATTTGTGTGTTAAAACAATTTTAATAATTATTAAAATGTTTTTAAAACCCCCTCAAGGAAGTCAGCCCTAGTTGCTCTCCCTCTCCACGCCTAGTAGGTGTATAAATACACCAAACATTTGCCGCATTTCAACCATCACCGAATGCAAGTATTTTGGGTATTTGGACTGAGGTTTTTCGCTGGTTTAAGGAAAAGAACTCGATGGGAGAAGTCTATGAATATTTCTGGGGATGCATTTTTTACAAGCTGCCACTTGTCCACCATTCTTACAGTCCAAGTTTTGTGCTTACTGCTGCCTAAAACAGTCCAAGACCTGGTCCATCCTTGAAGTCACTACTACAGGTAACAATCCAAATTTATTGATCACTCAGCACAGTCCCAAATTCTTGGTTTTTACACAGTCTGATTTTTCTTCTTTTGTCTGAGTTTTGAAGCAGTGGAAGGTTAGTTCTTGTTTGGGATCTTCTGCTGTAACAAGGTATGTACAAGATGTAAAGTCAAATAAAGTATACAAGTGTATGAATAAATACAGTGGCATGTACATATGTATGAGTCTACAGTGATGTACATACTATAGTATATTCATATGTATAGTGATATATGTATAGTGAGTGTAAAGGGAAGTGTACAAGTATGTACATTGAAGTATACAAGTCAACAGTGAAGTGTATGTACAATACAATGGTACGTACAGTGATTGAACAGTGAAGTGTACAAGTATGTACAGTGAAATATACAAGTGAACAGTGAAGTGTATGTACAATACAGTGGTATGTACCAATGTTACAAATATCGTGTCGGCAAATATATCTCCAAGGGTCCAAAAAGAAATTATCGGAATTATCAGCGAAAATGTCAGCAAACATCGTCAATATATCGGCAAAATAAAAAATACAAAAATATTTAAAAATACAAAAAATCACAACAGATTCAAAAATATCGGCAAATATCGTGAAAAATCGTCAAATATCGCCAAAAAATCGTCAAATATCGTGAAAAAATCGGGAAAAATCGCCAAAAAAATCGGGGAAAATATCGGGGCGATATATTGTCGATATATCGCCAGCGAGTTGACATCGCGATATATCGTGATGTTACCGATATATCGGCAATGTTTGTAACACTGGTATGTACAGTGATTGAACAAGGTATGTACAGTGATTGAACAAGTATGTATGTACAGTGATGGATTCTATGATGATGATGCATGCTTAGACAGGATACACTCTATGATGATGCATCCTTAGACAAGATACACTCTATGATGATAATGCATGTGATGATGATGTACACTCCTATACTTGATGTTGACGATGCATGCCTTATGATCAGTGAAAGCAGAGCAGAATTACTTGTTCAATGATTGTGTTTGATGAGGTGTACAAGGATGTACATGAGCAGTGTATGGCAGTGAAACAACTTATCAGTATACAGTGATGATTTGGCAGTGATGTGAGCGCAGAGGTTATCAGCAACAAGTTCAGTGATTGGTTTGACAAGTCAACAGGTTCAGTCATCTTTTTCTTCAGGGTGGTAGGGCTCACAAACTTGTGAGTTAAGCTGTTGTAGCAGCTTGTCAGTTGTAGTTGACGAAGCCTAAGGGGTTGTAGCCCCTTCCAATTGTAGCTGGTAAAGTTGTATTAAATTTGTTTGCCCCAGTTGTTGTTGGGTCAAATTTATTTTTAAAAAGGCTTTCGTGGTTTTACCCCCAGGACTTTGGTTTCCAAGTCAAAATATTGTGTACTGTGCATCTTGTTAGTTTTATGTACATTGATGATATGATATGATTGATGATTAGCAACTTGCTCTTGATTAAAAATTTTATAATTGTGCAAACACTGATTCACCCCCCTCTCAGTATTTCAACACTACTAATATGCATGTGATGGGAAAGTGGCCTATGGCACCACACAACACTCCATTACTGCTCATCTCAAACACTGATTTTGATCCTTAGAACATTTTGCACTAGGGTCTAATGCTTGTTCTCTCAGAGCTATCAAGAAGCATAAATTTTGATATTTCTTGTGCCCTAATCATTAATTAATCATTTGAGGACTTACTGATGTTACTAAAGGTTCAATGTTGATCTATTTGTGGAAGTGATTTGCAAAAATTTTAGTCCATACTTGACATAAGCTTTCAAATGCCCAATATGTCTAACAAGTGGAACATTATGAGAATGTGATGGTTTCCTCGATTACTTAAATCACTAGCAACCAATAAGTACTGGTTTTCTTGGGATTTTTAGAGGTTGCCTACGTTGACAAGGATTTAATGCTTAAAGTGATTTATATGGTGAACCTAAACATTGCCAATAAGATAAACATTGGATTATTAAGATTTCTTACAAGCTCCTAAGGTCATTTAATGATTATTACTTCAATTCATTTCATATGCAAGCAACTTCTATGGTTTAAGTATGTTAAGATCAATGTATGATTTAGTTTGATTTCATAAAATCTAGGATGTCTCTTCAAACACTTATTTCAGATTTCAGTCCATAAACTTTTCTAACTCACAACCATAATCCATCCACAACTAATTTTGCAACCTAGGTTGATTTGTTTCATCACTAGACACTTAGTTGATTTAGGGAACCCCCCATGTGATTAGATCTTCATCCAAGTCACTAAAAAAATGAAAGTAATTACTACAGTGACATTAGCATTGCCTCCATAGTTGCACATAGCTACACCTTAGCGAAGACCTTGCACCATAGGGTGTTAGTTTTTGTTCTAACACTTCCCAAAGCTGAAGGACCATTAGAGGAAATTTGGGGTCTAAAATGGGCCTTATAAGAAAACGTGCCAACAGTAACTTTTGTGAGTTGGAATTCAAGAACCAATAGAATTTCAATAAAATGAGTCAACCATAATGGTTGAATTGACATATTTGTCATAAAAGAAAACTACTTTTTTTGTTCGTATTTTCGACATATCTCCTTGTGTTTTTACTCAAATTTCAAGCGGGAGAACTCGTTGGATGCGGAATTTAATTCTGCATCAAATGAGTACCCACACTGCATACTTTTGACGGACCCCGCTACCCCAAAAATAAGAAATACCTGAAAAAACATGATGATGATGTCATCATCACATTTTTTCAGGTATTTCTTGTTTTTTGGGTAGTGGGGTCTATCAAAAGTATGCAGTGTGGGTACTCGTTGGATGCAGAATTAAATTATGCATCCAACGAACTCTCCCACTCAGAATTTGAGTAAAAACACAGGGAGATAGGTCAAAAATACAAACACAAAAAGTAGTTTTTTCCATTCTTCCTCCAAAATTAATAACTACTATTTTATTATTTTAACTATTATTTTATTATTTTCCTTAGGAGGCCCATTTTAGACCTCAAATTTCCTCTAATGCAAAACAGTAAAGGCCCAAACTGAAAATATTGTTGAAATAATGCAGAAAAAAACACATTACTGCCACAATGTAAGTCCAAAATATGAAGTATAATAGCTCGAAATAAGCACAAACATGTATCCCAATTTGACAAGGGAAAAAAATTTGCCAAAATTTGATAGTGTGACCATCCTTTTGGGCACCAGAATGATTTCCATGCTCCAATCACAGAACAAAGTATGGGTTCGCTTTATGATTAAGTCATTGTTGCATGAAGGGGCAAGATTTGAACCCCAGACCACTTTATTCAGACAATTACTAATTCAACAGTATGCCAAAATTAAGGCATCGGATGAGAAAGGGGTCCTTTTTTAGTCAATGGCCACAAGGTATTGTGCAGGGCCCTTTGCAATGCAAAACAACACTCATCTAATTTCTACCAATTTCATTCTCTTCCTCCAATAACAATGCGAATTCCCTATATCACCTCCAAAATGTGTACGTAGATCCTGCTTCGCTGACTGTCCACCACATGCAAAGAAACCAGTGATGTACACAAAGCATTTGATAAAATGTGGTAAAATGTGGAACCAAGGATGCACAAGTATTTGACAAAACACTGAAACTGCACTTCGCTGTGTCAAGTGAAGATTTTCTGGGTCTTGATAGAGAATCCACCTTATCTTTCCAGAGCAGCTCTATGAAGACTATAATCTGAGGTTAGTGAGAGGGTGTCACCACAATATTATAAAAGCTGTACAAAAATAAAAAATGGCCTTTCTTCATGTCATTGGAATCGGTAGTCTTCAAGCTCTTAGATAGAAGGGCTTGGGTGGTACACCCTCTACCACTTTGTTTAAAGGAGAAATTTCTTCTAGTTGTTAGTGGAGCATGTACCCAAGGAAAGAAGTTGTTGAAAACAACGGACCAACATCCACATCTCAAAGGCCTATGATCTCCACATATGCAACTATTAGTTACACATTATGGACAACACCTTCACGCTAGATGTGTTTAACCTTTGTGGCCTGAAATGTTGATGGGAAATCTTTCAAAAGTGTCAATATGGGGGCCAAATCTTTCAACCTATTTTTCAGCAAGGATGTTGAGTGTACTTCAAGAATCTACCATAGATAGGACCTTGTTTTATTTAATGCAGGCAAAACAATTGAAGGTATCGAGACGACCAAGCCCAATCTTTGTGTCAAGAGATGTTGAAGGTGATTTTGCCTATATTACTAGTAGTATTTGGTATTCCAGTATAGAATTATTAATTCATTGTTCATGTGCATTAATCCTAAAATGTGCACACATTGAATTGGCTTGGTGTAAATGCTTATCCACATAAAGCTTTATAGCGATACAAAGATGGCCTTTAGATTGTGGCTGAGAGAATGTGTGACATGCATATCGGTCATTTTAGTAGGAAGGAGCCTTTTTTACTATTGGTCACATAGGGTTTATGGACTATGCCAAATCCCTCATACATGAAGATAACATATTAATTTTAAAGCTTCCATATGACTTTTTCCTCTCCTAGATACAGTGAAACCTCAAGACCTTATATGACTTCAACTTAAATTATGGTTGTACATTTTACCACTGACCCAAGAAAACAATGAATTATTATTTAATTAGTAGGGAACAGATTCAAATCTACTAGCTCCAAATGTTGGACAGATCTCTTGGATTTCTGATTTTTCTCTAATTTCACATTAACTGCTGGAATTCATTTTCAATATTAATAAACCACTAACCAGTTAATATTGACTGCTTAAAATCAAAAAATCTTTGATTCAGCAAATGGTACGTCACTAGATACATAGGAGTAACTACATGTAATCTTTGAGTTTGTCTCTTTCATTAAAAGCATATAGTAATGCATCAAAGATACACTTAGCTAGCTACTACAAATACCACTCAAAAACTGCCAAGCATGTGTATGCGCAACAAAATTCATAAGGTTTAAAATACAAAACAGCCTAAAACAGTAAGTTCACTCAATAGTTGACTTCGACCAAATACATTCTATGTTAGCAGTAAAAGATCATACTTGAATGATAAACCAAGGTCATAATCGCTGGCTTCAAAAACACGCTTGAAAGAATCCTTGAAAACAGAATGCCCAAAGCTTTCGGAAAGCACAACCAGCCCACCAGTCCTTTCTACTGCTACTTTAATTTCTGCCACTCCCACCTGAAAGTAAAACATCAATGTTATCTGGTTCAGTGTTTTTGCATATCTTTGAATAAATTTTTGTTGCTGAAATAATTTAAAAATGGCAAAGGATCAAAAAGGTCACAAACATCACCCCATATTCAAAAAGCTTCATTTTCACCAAAACAGCAAATTTGACAGCTGACATTAGTTAACTTGTTGTTAATTTAGATTTTAGATGAACATTGACTGATACACCATAGATAAGGCTTTAATGCAGTCATCAAGCTTCCAGGTGCATTTGGCTAAACAGAACAAATCTTGTAAGGTTCTCTACAACGCAACTCGCACTTGAAAAACAAAACCTACAAGGAAATACTTGAAGCAAAACACCAAAACATCAAATATTTGAGACACAAAAATCAGTCTATCAGTCTTTCTTTCACAATGTACCATCTTAAAATCTTTCTTAGAATGTAAGACGATAAAGTCATAATTGAAATTCTTTTCAAAACCTGTGTTGCAGAATGTGTATTGAAATAATACAAGACAGATAGAAAGCCAGTGGAACTACAAAACGTGAATGCAAAGGGACACAAGAGAGAGATTTTAAGGCATGCAACGAATGACTCAATTCAGTATCCATTATGACCCCTTTTAACATTTCCTTCAACCTCAATATCATTCACTACTATATTTTGGACAATGCCAAATTTTATTTCTTCCAAAATATGGTGCCCATAAGGAGAAAGCAGGCATTTTCTTGTGAATTTGAAATACTAATTTCCATGTGAAGCCAGCCATCAACAATTCAACTTTAGATGATTTCCTTTAAATTTTTAAGACATTTTCTTTTAGTTATTGACATCAGACTATTCAGAAGTCTGATATAAAGTACCTCCAAGATAGAAAAAATAGAAGTAAATTGTCACATGATAGATATGTAAAAGGATATGCTATGCCACCCTTCAAGAAAACAGTTCAACAAGTTAAATCACAATGCCATTCAGTGGACACTCAAGCTCAAATATTGGATTCACCAGTGAATTAACAGTGACTCAGCCAGTTGCAGCAGAAGACTACACGCAACTAGGGAAGAGTCATGTGTGCTTAAGAAAACCTCCAATCTTGCATATGACTTTAAGTTTAATTTTTAGGAGAAGAAGAAAACCTCCAAAAGAAAGTTACACCTCAGATACAAGCTTAGGTCTACAATACTGATGCAAGATGAGATAAGAGAAGATAAACTCAAAGTCAGGAGGATCCTACAGGCTGTCTATAGAGTTAAAGGTCAAACTACAAACTCCAGGTAAATCAAAGTTAGCACATGTCCATTGGGGCGCCAGGGGATTGGTTTCAGTCTTGGCTGTCAGCTGAAGATCTAAATTTGCATGGTAATTATGGCAGTGGAATGGACAACTGACAAACTATTCTCTCATTTTAAATCATAGTGCTATTCTTTTACAAGATTGTGAGAATGAAATGAAATGGACTTGGAACAAATCCACAAGTACTATTTCTGCTAGATTAGGATATGAAGCTCTGATAGCTCAAGATATTATTGGGTATAGGACTTGGTGGTGGAAGGCAATTTGGAAACTAGTCTGTCCACTCAAAGCCAATTTCTGCAGAGCTCCCGCTATCAAATAATATTCTCACCTAGGACAATGGAGAAAAACGAAGTTGTATTCTATGCAAGGTCGAAGGTGAATTGGTGGACCATATTTTTGTTTCCTATTCTTCTACTAAACTTGTTTGTAAAGAAATCCTTCAAATAGTGGGTGAGCCCAAGAAGTGGAATAAAAACACACTCTTGGAATGTTTTTGAAGCTTCGGTGACGAACCCCCTTTATAAAGGACACAAAGCTCTGCCGTGCTATGTCATATGGGGAATGTGGCTATGCAGAAATAAGATGATCTTTCAAGGGAATAACATGGCTGTTCGGCTTGTATCTTATAAAATAAGGCTCTCCTACAGAGAAGGGTGGAAATATCCCAAGATTGGGACAGTCAGGGTCCTTAAAGCTCCAGTCATTGACTACACAAAGCATGAGATGTTTCTTGACAGTGCCTACCAAGGAGTCGCAGGTATGTGTGGAGCGGGAGCGACTCTATTAATGTGCATCATTTTTCTTTATAAATAATGGTGCTGGGCAGGAGACAAATAACAGAGCAGAATTTTTTGCCCTTTTGGTTCAGATAATGTTTGCATTAAACCAAAGTTTAAGGGACATGCTTGGTGATTTTTGTATCTAGGAAGATGTTCCCCTAGTGATTTTAGCCTAAGTCACTAAAAGGGGAAAATAACATGACCCTTGCATTATATGAATTGAAATAAGCATTTAATTCCACTTTAGAGATTAAAGTGACTTTTTGATAAATTTAAGTGAGGTGAGTGAAATTAATTTTGGAGAGAATTAAATTAGCCTTTATTCTCATCCATCCATCTAAATCAATGTGGGCCATTGGATTAAAATGTCTTTCCAGCTTACCTCAGCATCCAAACAAAAAGGGAAAGGAAAGGCTTTTCACATTCATTCATTTCATGATATTTGAGTGAGCAAAGGGCAAAGTCGACTTCTTGAGAAGGAGAAGGAGAATGCAGGAGAGAGGAGCACAAGCACGAATCCCAAGAATCCATACAGCAGATCCGTACATCTGTTAGTTTTTCTTAAGATCTGATCAGATTATCTAGGATCTTTATCTAAAAGAATAACAAGTACATCAAAATGCATAAGATATAAAAGATACACAAGACACAAAGATTTTCATTGGGGAAACCATAAATGAGAAACCCCGCAAACTTCTTCAAAATAGTAAGACGATCAAAAGCAATAATAAGAAATGTTCAACAGCTATCTTTCTCTCCTCGTCTGACTGTCTCTCTCTCTCTCTCTCATGCGCCTTACAGAGTGTGTGAGGTGTGTATAAATGAGGGAGAGCGCCTCCCTATTTATACCCTTTCAAGTCACTGACCAAATATAAGACTCGAGCCTACATGTGAGGTGTGTGAGGTGTGTATAAATGAGCGAGAGTGCCTCCCTATTTATACCCTTTCAAGTCACTGACCAAATATAAGACTCGAGCCTACATGTCATCTCACATGGGGCCCACTTCTCCTAGAGAGACCACAATTACATATTACAAGATGTTACACTGGGGACTATTGCACTGACTTACAACGGAGGTTGTACCTCAAGGTCTAGACACAATTTAGACATCCCGTAAAGGGGTAACACACATCCCCATTGGGGGTACAACAACATACAATGATAATATACATCAGAATATCTTCTGAAGTTACAAATACATCAACACTCACTCTTAACTAGGAAGGTATTCTGTCTCTACACAGTCATCAACACATTTGGTCAGGGCTTCATTGCATTGTCCTCATCACAGAGTCATAGAGTCTTCATCATAGTTGCTACCATCATCTTCTTATAATTTGATCATCGTACCATACTATCTATCATCAGAAGTTTCTACAATGCCAGCCCTTTTTCATGTTGGATGTAGGCCTAGCCTCCATGTAGGTCTTCAAATCATCAAGTAGGTATAGCTCAGGACTTATTGCCTTGCAAAACCTGAAGGATCTCCCAGGACTGATTATATGCCTTTGCAAAACCTGAAGGAGCATCCCAGGATTGATTATATGCCTCTGCAAAACTTGAAGGAGCATCCCAGGATTGATTATATGCCTCTGCAAAACCTGAAGGATCTCCCAGGACTAATTATATGCCTCTGCAAAACCTGCAAGATCCTACTGTTACCTCATCATCTTCAGATCATCTCATCGTCACGCGGAGCACAGCCCAGATACACATAACACAACACTTACATCCACCGGCATGGGAGGAGTAACCTACCACCATCCGGGAAAGGCTCAGCAATTACATCAACGACCATGGGAGGACTAACCTACCACCATGTCAGAAAAGCTTCAGCAATTACATCAACGACCATGGGAGGACCAACCTACCACCATGTCGAAAAAGCTTGACAATTACATCAATGACCATGGGAGAACCAACCTACCACCATGTCGAAAAAGCCCAGCAATTACATCAACGACCATGGGAGAACCAACCTACCACCATGTCGAAAAAGCCCATGTGTATCTACGTATTCCGGACTCATCACTTCCCCTTGGAAGGAACCTCGATTTGAAGTACCACCAAGCTTCGCTCGGAAATATTCAAACTTCACTCTAGCTAGCGGCTTGGTCAATACATCGGCTATCTGCTCGTCCGTCGCAACATACTGGAGCTTCATTGCTCCTCTCTGCACCATATCCCTGATATAGTGATACTTGATCTCGATGTGCTTCGACTTGTCATGGAACACCGGATTCTCATACAACTTCACACAACTCCGGTTGTCGCAATATATACAAGTAGCATCCAACTGGAGATCAAACAAATCAAACAGTAGCTTCCTAAGCCATACTGCCTCACAACTAGCTGAACAAGCTTCGACATATTCTACTTTGGTTGTACTCAGTGCCACACAGGACTGCTTCCTGCTAATCCAAGATACCACGCTTGATCCTATACTGAAGCAACACCCTGAAGTGCTCTCCCTATCTAAAGCACTGCCAACCCAGTTCGAATCAACATAACCATGCAAGTTAACCGTTTGATTCGCATAATATCTGAGCCCATAATCAATTGTACCTTTCAGGTACCTTAATATATACTTTGCAGCAACCAGGTGAACTTGTCTTGGATCCGTCAAAAACTGGATCAAGGTGTTCATAGCAAAGCATATGTCTGGTCTCATGTTCATCAGGTACATCAATGATCCAATCATCTGACGATATATCGTGGCATCAACTGACTCTAATGAAGCATCACAAAGTAGCTTCAAGTTCGATGCCATGGGTGTGGTTATTTCCTTGCACTCCATCATCCCGGACCTCTTCAGGATCTCTATTGTATACTTCCCTTGACCAACGAAGACTCCATTTGTACTCTGCCACACCTCCATGCCTGAGAAGTAGTGCATCATCCCTAGGTATTTCATCTCAAACTCTATAGCAAGTCTCCTTCTTGCATCTTTAATGAGTTTCTCTTCGTCTTTCAGTAATAGGTCATCGACATATAGCAGGAGCATCACTGGTCTTCCACCTTCAACCTTGAAGCAAAGGTTGGGATCTGCGTTACTCTCAGTAAATCCTAGGGCCATCAATAAGTTGTCCATCCTGTTGTACCATGTCGAACTTGAGGATCTTTTGTAGTCACTCCCTCTGAAGCGAAGCATCATTCTCCCTCTGCCTTTCGTACTCTATGTATCGAAACATTCTGTACTGGAGTGACAAGTAGATTCCTCTACTACTGATTTTCTATGTATCCATCTAGTGTAATTGGATACCAAGATCCTCTATCTTGATCTTTGTTGAAAAGTTCTTCTTACACCCATATGTGAGCTTGTCATCCTCTATAGGCTTTCATCTTCAACCTTGTAGCAAAGGTTAAGATCTTCATCACTCTATGGGATTTTCAAGTTCCTCATGTAGCTGTATGTGTTGTACAAGGCCTTCTTTAATTTGTACACATGAGTCTGTATGTCATGTGTCTCAACTCCCAATGGTTGCTCTACGTACACTTCCTCCTTGACTACACCATTCAAGAATGTTGTCTTGATGTCAGCTAGTGTATCTCCCATCGCATACCTGCATGTATGGATCTAATGAAGAGTACCTCGCAACTGGTGCAAATGTCTCCGCGTAGTCTATTCCTTCTTTCTGTGAGAAGCCTTATGCTATGAATCTTGCCTTGTATCTCACGATGTTGCCATCTACTGCATGCTAGATCTTGTAGATCCATATGGAAGACACTACGGACTTCCCTTTAGGTCTAGACACGACATCCTAGACATCATTCGTCTTGATCAACTGGTTCTCTTGATCATAGTCTCCTTCAATTTCTTCTTGGCTACTTCTTCATAGTTGGAAGGCTCTCCATCAATGATGTAGTTCAACAGTGCCACATAACTAGAGTGTGTCTGAGGCCTGTTTCTTTCTTTGGAAGTCTCGTCATACGATTCTTCATCTTGGATGATTTCTCATGCCCAAGGTGGTCTTCATCTCTCGAGGTGGGACCTACCGTTCTCTTTATATTCTTTTGAAGCTCTTTCTTTCGCCATGATGTCTCTAACCCGGGAAGCTTCAAGTTCCTCTTCTCAACTGTCATTACTTGTTCTTCGGAATGATCTACAAGTCAAGTTCAGTAGCATGATTAGAAACATCTCATAATTTTCAAAACATATTAATAGTGACAAATATATGTCACATAGCCATGCAACTTGTTGTCCACCGAATGCACACCATCAGCAGAAATCTTTTGCACTGTCGTTTCCCTAAGCAGGAAAGGTGTGGCCTTAGGGGCAAGCAAAGAGCCAAATGCTGTCACCTGATCCCAGCTCCTCTGTTTAGGCTAACTCCTAATGAAGCCAAGGGGGGCAGTCCCTAAAAGGTTGTCTAAGGCATTTTTTTAAAGTGTTCTTAGATGAATGGTGAGAATTAGTGTTGTTTAGGAGTTTTGATATACACAAAAAAGACCAATTACGCAATCCACGTTGCTATTTGCAAAACATGATAAGAATAATTAAAGCATCCATGCATGAAATAACTTAAACAAATGGATAAATGGTCCAAACAAGATGATGCAAGAATAAACAGACCAATGCCTAAAATGGAGTCAGGATGCTGAAAATGTAAGTCTCTGATGTTTGTGAGATCGTTTTGCAAAAATACTTGGTCAAATTTTAGTGTACGTTTTATGTATGATCTTGTTGATTAGGCAAGGAGAATTATCGAAAATATTCTAAGTGGCCTCGTTCGAAGACATGTTGGACCCTCCAGTTTGCAGCGAGGCGTTCGATAACTTTCCAACCACTGCAAAACCAAGAAAGCTACACAGTGCCCACAGTAAAGATTTCCCCACTTAGAATATTGCGCTCAATGCAGGATGGTAAATTTATTAAGTGTGAAATTGGAATTGAATCTGTGAATTAAATAGCTACAGTGCTTATGGGTATCCCGAACGGGTAGAACATACACACTGTAAAATGGTAAATTCCAATTTTAGGGGATGATGAGTTGCAAATTTTACTAACAAACCAAGCTCTCCGACATAGAGTGCTCTTGATCCACCTTATGGTGAGATTCAAGAGTCTTATCTAATCTATGATGCAAATGCAATGCAAGTGCTCTCCGATAGAGAGTGCTCTTGACTTGTCTTATGACAGGTTCAAGAGTTTTTAGGCTCTTTTTAAGATAGTTAATCAAAGAGCAAAAAACATGATGAAGTAAATGGCATGCATGTAATGAAATTGAATCTAGCAATTAGTAGGAAATAAATCTAAGTCTAAAAGAGATCTAAACTAAGCAATGAAAAGACAAGACACCCTTCCCCCAAATAGCGGAAGTAGAAAAAAGTGTGGGAGGCTTAACCCTTGAAAAGAAAGCAAGAAAGAAAAACCAAGGAAAGAAGCCTTAATGGCTTTTACAAGGATGCAAGCATTTCTAGGTTTTACAATTTCTTCAATCCTAAAGTCCTTCTTGGTTCACTTTTTCTCTTCGATGTCTGCACAAAACCAACAAGTACTCAAGCACCCCTTATTTGTTAGACAAAAAGAAACTAATCTAAGTGCAAAAATAACCATTTTTTAAATGCAAAAATTTAGTGTTTTTTGAAGCATGACTAAGGAAAAAACATGCAAAGAAAAGAGTAAAATGGAAAGTTAAAAAAATGGAAAAACTAGACAGCCAACAAAAGAGTTAGATGGCTGCAACAAAAAGAAAAAACAAGGCAGCCAAGTAGAAAGAAAGATGGCTGCAAATTAGAGAAGAAAAGAGGCTTGAAAAGGGGCAAAAAGGGAGCTGGAAAAGTGCCCAAACAAGCTGAAAAAAGGTGTGAAAGAGGGCAGCCAACTAAGAGGAAAGTTGCTGCAAAATTTGGGCAAATAAGACAGCCAAACAAAGGCAAGCATGGCTGTAACTAAAATGAGAAAGAGGACAACGAAGAGTGGAGAAAAAAAGAGCAAACAAGCGAGGAAGAACAAGGTAAAAACCAGTAAAACAAAGCGGTAAAAAGAGGAGTAAAAAGACAAACACAAAGTGAAGGCAAAAGAAGCAAACCAAAAAGAGTAAAGAAGAGATGGATAAGAGGAAAAAGAAAGAGAGGAAGAAGAAGAAGAATGTGAGAATCTTACAACCAAAGGAAAAGATTTTTTAAAGTTTGATTAATAGATGTAAGGAAAAGTCCCTTTTTAGTCGTATGTTTTTTGATGCCGGATTAAATGCTCTGAAGAACCTGCATGGTGAAATTATGAAGTTAAAAAACCCTTGATGAGAAACCGGTTGAACTTCAACCTTTCATCTCCTGGCGATTCCTGAAACCAACACAACTCAATACAAACAAAGTGATCAAGTGCTAGGATGCAATAATCAAAATAGATAATGAAAGGCACTGGTATAACTGACTACTTCCTGCCCGCTTCAATTATATAATGAAATTACATAGATAATCAAATTAAAACTTTAAATGAGTACCCTGTTGTGCTAGATTTATAGCCTTCGTGAGCTAACATTGATCAACATTAATTAAAATAAAGAGAGGGTTGAGAAACAATACCACCTCACAAGGTGAAAACCACATGCAAATAACCCACACACAGACCTCCAAGGTCACTTTATTCCGTTATCAAATCTCAGTTACAATCTTGGCAAAGTTCTCTTGCAATTTCTCCATATGCAAATGGGAAGAAGAGACTCTTATTTATACAAAAATAAAAGAAAGATAGGGCTTAAAACCATAACTTCGGACTAAAAGTAACACCGGAGAACACACTACAGTGATTGAATGGGCTCAGCACACTGATTCGGAGTTGAACTGAGTTGTAACTGAGTACTAGAGTAATGAGGGGGGGTGAGGTGGCTCAATCCCCCTCGGTCTTATCACCCAACCAATAGATGAACAACACTTAACAAATTGAACTGCCAGCTGAAGGAGGACGAATTTCTGATTGAGAGTTTAACTGTTGCACTCCAATACTTGATCTTAAACTGATTGATACTGATTGGAATCATCTTCGATAAATTAAGCCGAGCTAATTAGCCCTTTATTTTATTCAATTTGGCCTTTTTTGCAGATATTTTGATTTTCTCCAATTTATTATTTTTTAATATTTTAATTAATATTTCTCATTTTTTGGGTTTTTTGAGAAAATATTAATTTCAAGGCCAAATAAGAGTCTGAAGCTTAGGACAAGTGTGTCTAGGGGTTAAACGAGTGTTTTTGCTTAGAAAATAAGTGTTTATTTGCCAAAAACACCCCCGGACCACTTAATTACAAATTACAAATTCTCAATAAGTGTTTATTACAAATTGGAAATTCTCAATTAAACCATAGTATAAATGGTTTAATTAATTTAAAAAATTAATTAATTCCCTATAGTCAAAAAATTAAAAATTAAAAAACTCAACGTCGCCGGTAAAAAAAAAATTAACAAATTTTTAAAGCATCTCGGGGCTTGGGAAATGATCATAGAACATACAACTAGTGTCTAGCAGATTCATATTTATTAGTTAGACTCTAATAACCCCCCAAGGCCCAAATTTCAAAATCGGGCATTCCAGCTTTGGAGGAAGTGAGAGAAAAACTCATCGATTATACTCGGCTATAGGCAAAGCATAATCGACAAGGAAAAAAACTCCCTGGAATACCTTAGTTGAAATCTACGTCTTAGGGGACCGAGCCACTCAAAACCCCTATTAGCACACTTTAGTACAAAAATCCCATGGGGCATGGTCATTTCAGCATAAAAATAAAAATGACTAGCCAAAATTGGCTAGGCAAAACATTCTGAACCTCTGATACACTGGATATGAACATTGACCATGTTCATCAGATGACGGCTCAACAAGAGGTTCAACTATGGTACAAAATAGTTGATAACACAACTATTTTAGCCAATGCTACAACATTCATTCATATCCCATACACATACAATAACTTCTAGATTCCTTCCACCCCAATGTTATTAAGAGTGTGTACTACTCCTAATATGCCAACAAATAGGTTTTAATCTAGATAAGTAGCAATGGAATGTTGTACAACATCATTGACTTCTTACCCATCATGTGCAATTCAGTAGTATAAATTCAAATACTCAAACAAGCATAACACATCAACTAAATATAAACAAATGCACAACCAAACAATATCATGAAATGACAATTGAATACGTATCTTTATTTGTTTGGTGGGTAGACTCCTTCTTGAGCCTTCATCAGCTTCATCATCTTCTTCATTCACAACTGCATCATTTCTTATCCAAATGCTAAGATGGATAAGAGGTTCTTCAAGAGTTGAGTCCTTCATATTCCTCATCGCTTGAGGGATCTTCTTTGAATCGTGAGAGCTTGATCTTCAGTTGCTCCCATATTATCTTCTCTTATTATGAGTCAAGCTTCTTCTTGTGTGCACTCTTCCCGAAGTCTGGTGAAGGTAATCAACTTCCTTCTGGCACACATTCCTCAAATGAATGAATCCCATGATCTCGGGAGGCCATTCAAGGTGGTTATAACGATCTCTTATTCTTCTTCGATTGCTTCGTCATAGCATCGAACACTTCTTTTTGGTGTCTTCAAGGATGACACATGAGGGATGAGATGATCCTTAATAGAATCTTCAATGATTCTATTGGCTCTAGCCTTAGCCTCATCTCCCTCTGGCTCTAAGAACTTCCTTACTGAAATACTGACCCAAGTCATTTTCTTCAAGGATCACGAAGGTCCTATACTTCCATACTCGAAAGTTATCAGCTTCACCAAGCTTATCATCAAGCTAGGTGTGATTAGTCATTTTGAAATGAGAACCTCAAATGTAAATAGAAAAAATTTAGATCATACTGATTTGAGGTGTCTGACCTGGTTCCGTAGCTGGTTGGTCTAGCGTTTGTCAGAGAATCCCTAATTTTTCAAACTTGGAATTTCAAACTTCTGATTGGACGAAAAGATTGGCCTCTTCAAGGTGAGTTGTCCAATGTACCTCTTTTCTGAAAACAATGGTGGGAAGCTCTCGGAACAGTAAGCCCTAGTTTTCCAATTTGTTCTGCAGAAATGTCTGAAATTGATTCTGCTCTATCTCCGAAGTTTCGGATCCTTACAGTCTAAAACTTCTCACTGAGATAGCTTGTTATGTCTTCTTTCCAACCCCAAAGGTTAAAGCAAAAATGGATTCTCCAAGTGGGACTTATGTTGATTTTCCCAGGGTGACTGTTTTGGGAACTGTTCAGCATAGCGAACTTGTACGAACTTCCACGTTTCATTGTTTCACGTTCTGGGTCTGAAAAGCATACCACAAAAACTACAGTCCGTGCCCTACCTGTAACATCTTGCGAAATTTCGTTTGGACCTTCCTAGCCCGAGATATAGCAAATCTCCCTAGGTCACATGTTTATGGTTGTATTTTGGAGGAGGCTGGAACCCTGATTTGGAGGAACCATATCTCATGAAGTATAGTGAATCTAAGGCTGAAACTTTTACACAAGGTACAGCAAGAATTTCTCTTCGACCTAGAAAAGTTTCAGCTTTTGAGCCTTCTCCAATCTCGCGTTATAGCGAAAGTTCTAGAATGACTAAATTCAATCTTCTAGGGTTTTCAGGCATGAAACCCTAATCTCCATTAGCTGCCATTGTAGTTGTATTTCGGTTGCATAGTGAAACTTCTCTGGTTCAAAAATTGCTACCACCAACAAATGCGCCCTAGTGAGGCGAGTTAGCCTAGCCCTTCTTACTTGATGATATGTGGAGAGAACACCTCCAACTAGGAAGCCCTAGTTCCTGCAGCTGCAGAGTGCCTTCTTTCAGAGAGGCTCTGATACCATGTTAGTTTTTCTTAAGCTCTAATTAGATTATCTAGGATCTTTATCTGAAAGAATAACAAGTATAGCAAAATGCATAAGATATAAAATATACACAAGACAGATTTTCATCAGGGAAACCATAAAGGAGAAAACCCTGCAAACTTCTTCAGAATAGTAAGACGATCAAAAGCAGTAATAAGAAATGTTCAGCACCTATCTTTCTCTCCTCCTCTGACTATCTCTCTCTCTCATGCACCTTAGAGAGTGTGTGAGGTGTCTATAAATGAGGGAGGGTGCCTCCCTATTTATACCCTTTCAAGTCACTGACCAAATATAAGACTCGAGCCTACATGTCATCTCACATGGCGCCCACTTCTCCTAGAGAGACCACAATTACATATTACATGATGTTACACTGGGGACTATTGCCCCGACTTACAACGGAGGTTGTACCTCAAGGTCTAGACACAATTTAGACATACCGTAAAGGGGTAACACATCCTCAATGGAGATACAACAACATACAATGATAATATATATCAGAATATTTTCTGAAGTTACAAATACATCAACAACATCAGTTTTGGACACATTTTTCGAGACGAAAATAGTGGCACGCATTTCTAGACAGCAGCACAATTTTCGAGGAAAAAAATTCGAAATCCTTACAGTCCATACAGTGGCATGATTTTCGAAATCCATACAATGGCACAATTTTCGAAGTATGAGTAGTTTGTACAATGGCACGATTTTCGAGGTCCGTACAATCAAATCAGTATAGTTTGTTCACTCCTGTTTTGGAACGAATTCCGAGACAGAATTATGGGTTTTGCGTATGAGATAAGTTGTAATTCTATTGTTGCACTTTATTTTGCTGAAGAAATAAAAAGAACTCTCTCTCAAACAAGTTTTCCCCTTATGGGTTTTTCCTAGGTAATTTGCCAAAGATATTGTGTCTGAAATTCCTGTGTGTGACTGTGTTATAATTTTTTTTCATAAATGTTGTAAAATTCTTGATGTGTTTCTAACAATTTGTTTATGAGAAAATCCACAAATTTGGGTTGCGCATTAAACTATGAAAATCGCATGAAACCGGGTTGGGGAATGAGCTGAAAAATTTACATGGTATTAGAGCTTTGTTAAAAGAGCAGAATTAATACAGTGAATATTTCAGACTGACGGTGAATTTCTTTTGTCAATGGGCGGCACCTTGTTGAAGCTTGAATTTGCAGTGATATGGCAATAGGACTTAGGTTGGAGGATGGACTACATGGAGTTGGGAATTTTGTCCCATGGAAAGCTAGGTTGGTGCTTATATTGGAGAAAAAAGAACTTTGGGATGAAGTGGTTCATAGTACACAAGCAAATCCTATTCAAGTTCCCGCTTCCACCGATCCACAAGCACTTGCAACCTTCAACAAGAAGGATATAAAAGCTAGAAGGATTATTCTAGATGCAGATAAAGACCATGTTATCCCACATATCTCAAGCAAAGACTATGCATATAAGATGTGGGATGCTTTGACCAACTTTTACCAAAGTTCAAATGAGAACCGAAAAATGGTGTTAAGAGAAAAATTAAAGAGTATTGAGATGGCCAAAGCAGAGGGAAAGACTTCCTACCTTACTAGGATATCACAGGTGAGAGATGAGCTTGCAGCAATAGGGGAGGTTATTTATGACATTGAGCTAAAGGGACAGCTGTGAATGGGGTTGCAAAGCCTTGGGTTGGTTTTTGTGGAGACTATAGTAGCCAAGGAGAACTTGCCTTCTTGGGATAGACTCTGGGATGATTTCGTGCAGGAGGAAACCCGAAGAGGTCTTGTGCAGAGGAGCTCTTCTACTAGTAGGGAGGATATGGAGAATGTGACTTTGACTGCCAAGGGAAAGAAGAAGTTCAAGAAGGGCCCCAGGAAGCGTGGGGCTAAGCAGCAGGGTGGACAGAAGAAGGACATGAGCACTGTAAAGTGCTTTGCTTGTCAGAAGTTTGGGCACTATGCTAGACAATTCCCACAGAAGAAGAAGAAGAAGAAGCAGCAAACAACAGCTTCAGCGGAGGTTGATGAGTTTATAACTAGATTTGAGAGAGAGTTTTCTCTTTGTGCTAGACATGTTGAGAAAGAGAGCATCCATCATCACTAGTACAGACATTGAGATTGAGAGGGAGCATTCTTTGTTCACCAGCCATTCTTTTAGTGCATCCACCACCAACACTTGGTATATTAACAGTGGAGCTTCAAGCCACATGAAAGGTGCTCAAGAGATGTTCTCTAGGCTTTCACAGGAAAGTATGATGTAGAGGTAGTGTTGGGGGATGACACAATTGTCAGATTTGTTGGGCGTGGGACCATTACATTTCAGAGAGAGTCCATGAGTCCCATGACTCTAAGGGATGTGTTGTTTGTACCTTGGCTGAAAAAGAATTTGATATCAGTTTCCATGATTGAGGACAGGAGACTTCGGGTGTCTTTTCCGGATGGACATGTGCACGTATTCCCCAAGACTGTCGAACCATCTACCTCTTACACCGTTGGAGTCAAATGTGGGAAGTTGTACAAACTATTATTTCAGCCCCAGCATGCTTTGACACACAGCAGCAGTAGTGAGCTTTGTAACCTATGGCATAGGAGGATGGCTCATCTGCATCATCTAGCCTTGAGGATGTTGAGGGACATGGTTACAAGATTGCCTGAGTTCGGCACTAAGCACAGTAGCAAACGGTGTGCTTTGGGCAAGTACACCAAGACTGCCTTTCCGAGCAGTGATAGCAAGTCGGTTGTAGTGCTTGATTTGATACATTCTCATTTGTGTGGTCCTATGTCAACTGTCTCTCTAAGAGGTTTCGAATATTATGTGACATTCATCAATGATCATACCAGGAAGACCTAGATCTACTTCCTGAGGAGCAAGAAATATGAGGAGGTCTTGCAGAGGTTCCAAGAGCTCAAAGCTCTTTTGGAGAACAAGACTGGGAGGAAGATCCGAGCACTTAGATCAGATAATGGGGGTGAGTATACCTCCAAGGAGTTCGATGAGTATTACAGACAAGAGGGCATACAAAGATAGTTGACAATACCATACACTCCTAAGCAGAATGGAGTGGCAGAAAGGAAGAACCAATCTATTGTGGGAGCAGCAAGAGCCAGTTGCGAAGCACTGTGGCTTCGCAAGTTATTGGCGAATTTATTTGATCAAGAGCTGAGGCCCACGGTGATTTATTGCGACAATCAGAGCTACATTCAGCTCTCTGAGAATCCAGTATTTCACGACCGGTGAAAGCATATTGAGATCAGAGCCCATTTCATCCGTGATTATGTTTAGAGAGAAGTTGTGGAGTTGCAGTACATTTCCACTGATGAGTAGGTAGCAGACATTCTGACAAAGTCTCTAGGAAGAGGCAAGTTTATTTATTTCAGAGACAAGTTGGGAGTGGTGCAAAACACCTTCCTCGGCAAGAGGGAGTGTTGAATTTTGTACCTAGGAAGTTGTTCCCCTAGTGATTTTAGCATAAGTCACTAAAAGGGGAGAATAACATGACCCTTGCATTAAATGACTTCAAATAAGCATTTAATTCCACTTTAGAGATTAAAGTGACTTTTTGATAAATTTAAGTGAGGTGAGTGAAATTAATTTTGGAGAGAAATAAATTAGCCTTTATTCTCATCCATCCATCTAAATCAATGTGGGCCCTTGGATTAGATGTCTTTTCAACTTACCTCAACATCCAAACAAAAAGGCAAGGGAAAGGCTTTTCACATTCATTCCTTTCATGAGATTTGAGAGAGCAGGGAGCAATGTCAACTTCTTGAGAAGGAGCACAGGCACAAATCCCAAGGATCCGTACAGCAGTTTTGGGCATGTTTTTCGAGAAGAAAAACAGTGGCATGCATTTCTAGGCGGTGACACGATTTTCGAGAAAAAAACGAACTCCATACAGATCGTACAGTGGCACAATTTTCAAGAAAAAAATGAACTCCGTACAGAGAGTACAGTGGCACGATTTTCGAAATCCGTACAGTCCGTAGATTGGCATGGTTTTTGAGGTCCATACAGTCAAATCTGTACAGTTTGTTCACTGTTGTTTTTGCACGAATTCCAAGACAATTCTGGGTTTTGTGGACAAGATAAGTTGTAATTCTGTTGTTGCGCTTTATTTTGCTGAAGAAATAAAAAGAACTCCCTATCAAACAGGCTTGCCCCTTGTCGGTTTTTCCTGGGCAATTTGCCAAAAATATTGTATCTGAAATTTCGGTGTGGCTGTGTTATAAATTTCTACTCCTAAATGTTGTAAAATACTTCATGTGCTTCTGTCAATTTTTTAATGAGAAAATCCACAAATTTGAGTTGGGCATTAAACTATGAAAATGGCATGCAACCGGGTTGAGGAATGAGCTGAAAAATTTACATTGTTGATTATGGATGGCCTAAAACTGTTGATGGACTGGTGCAAAGGAAAATGCCATATTTCCCGCCTGGCATTTGATCCTATAATGAAAAGAGTCCTGGAGGCCAAAATTTTGTTTGATCACATGTAATCAGGGAATTTAATCAAAATGCAGATTCACTTTCGAAGGATGCACTTAATTGAAAATTCACAGCAAGGTATGCTGATATATCAAGAATTCAGATGTGTCCAAGCCTCTTCAAAGGTTTATATATCTATTATGTAATCTGAGAGCTAGGTAAGAAAGAGTATGTTATCTGGAGTTAATGATGTCTTGATAACGTAGGTTTGAAGACAGTGAGTGGTTGTTTTGCATGGAAGGTATAGTTCCTTGGAAAACTGTATTATATAACTACAGTATAGGAGCAAGGACAGGACATGTCCAGTTTTTGCAGAAGAGTTAGGAGGCTCGCTGATGTATATTTTTATTTCACTCTTTGAAATAACAAATATAATGGAACTTTTCTTGGAAAAAAATCGGATAATTTTTAATATCCAACAAATGACCAAAAATCAAGTAGGCCAATAGGACCAGGCAGTACAATCAGTGATAATGAGTTACAGGACTGTACTAGGCATGTCTGAAAGCATAAAAAAATGAAGGATAAATTAGATCTAGGCCATACATTGGAAAAAGGACTGAAAGGAAAATCTATTAAGATGTCAATAGAACAAAATGCGGAAATAGATAAGATAAGGTAAGATAATTATATTAATGTCCAAACAAATGACCACAAAAGTAGGTCAATGGGACTGTGTGGCACCACGTTATCAATACAAAGTGGGATCGTTTAAACGGCTCCTATAAAAGCAAAAAGCAAAATCTAGCACCCACAAAAGTGTAAATCCCAACTTCCAAGCACTAAGGTGATAGCTTTGTGTAAATTAGGAAGGATTCCCACTATAATCAACAGCTCTTACTCTCACTTTAAGCTAGCTCCTCTACCACAAGGAGGTATCTCCAAAGTAGGATTATCAAGGCTATGGAGTGGGGCCTCAAGGTGAAAATGAAGAGTAAACCTTGATAAGACAAAGGTTGTTGTAATATACAATGTGGAAATGAAGATGGGATGTGGACAAGATAGGAAATGTAGGAAAGAAAATAAGAAAGGAAATGAGATGGAAAGAAACCAGTACCTGTCAATCTATTGGGCTAATGGATTCATGAAATATTGCATGAAAGAGCTCATCTGCACAATCAACTACTTTGAGGTAGGATATATGGTAGAAAGGGCTAATTTGATACGTTCAAGTTTGCAACCTATTTAGATCAAAGAACTAGTTTGATACCTTCATCATTTATTTATATGTACTAAAGGTAAAAGGAACAGGTTTGATATAATTGACCTTAAGTGGTTGTTGAAAATAGATGTTGAAACTAGTCTTAGAGATCTAGAGCAGGGGAAATTTTAAGAATCCATAATTTTTTATAAGTGTAGAAACCTTTGTGAATCTTGCTAATTTGTAAATTTCCAACCATAAAATGTTGGGCGATATTTTCCTAAAAAATATTCAAATTTCTAAGGGTTTTACAGAGTTTTTAGACAAATTTGGCGATTTTTAAAGTAAATTTTTTTATCCCGTGAAATTTGGGTGAATCAATTTATTTATAAGAAAGGAAATCGGCGAATCTTCTTTTGGAGAAAAAAGGTCAAAAATTAGCACATGAGCTAAATTTCGCCCCTAAAATTTACCCTGATCTAGAGTTGCCACTCATCACAAAAATATGAAAGCGTTGTTATGGAGAATAGGGAGCTGTTGGGACTCTTTAATTACAAAGAGACAATGAAACATCAAGGAAAATCCTCAATGTATATTTGGGAATGAATTCTGGTCATTAAAATAACCAGGCAGTCATTAAAATATAGAATAGCTGCTATAATGGCACACATCACAACACTTGGGAGGACTACTCTCTAGTATTTTGGTAGTTGGGTAGTACAGATAAGGGCATGGTCGATCCTCCTCACTTACTTGCCTGAGAGATGGAGTCAAGTACTATTGTTGGACCCTGCAAGAGTGGGATACCAAGAAACAAGCTGTGGATATTGTTGAACAAGGGAGTAAGTCCTCAGAAGGAAATAAGTCCTCAAGTGTTAAGAAATGAAGCAAACTGAAGACACTTCCAGAGCCCGAACTCCCCAAATTATGCAGGACAAGGTCTACTACAGCTGCAGATACTTGGCTGAATTATGATTCCAAATCAACAACTAATTTGATAGATGAAAGGATATAATTCAGAATTATAACAGCTAGAAAAACAAGATGGAGAGGTTCCTTGCCTTGCTTTACTCCTAGATGAAGAGTGTTTTCATTACTAGGCATTCACAATTAGAATGATAGCAAGAGGTTTTTACAAGAAATTAACAATAATTGAAGAGCATAAACATAAGCCTTACAACAAACAAGATGCAATACCTCACTTCTTCATTTAGTCTTCAAGCTTGATAGTACGAGGTAGCACAATCCATAATCATCTCCAAGATCCTACTCTATCTCCTATCAATTCTCAATCTCTAGCCACATCACTTCACTCCCAATCCCCAATGAATGGAGAGAAAGCTCATTTATAAAAAGGTAGCTTTATCTCTCTTACAATAAAATAAAATATTTTCCTAACTAACTCCATGACAAGTCAAAGAATAATATAATATTGTAGTAGTTAGGCCTATCTCCATCAAAGTTGACTTGTCAACTATGATCATGTGGCCTCGTGGCCTCTATCCTCAAAAGAGCTTGCTCCATCTAAAAATATGAAGTGCTATGCAAGGTATCCTCAAGAGAGAGAGAGCATCCTCTAAAGATAGACCATGTCAAGAGGATAAGAGGTCCATTTCAAATGCACCTCTCAAGATGCATGATCAAGGATACATTAAAATACTCCATGACATAGAAGAATGTGCTCCATGGTCTAGACTCCACCTAGAAGAAGTCTCCAAATGCACCCTCCAAGATGTATGATAACGCTCCTCAAAATAGCAAGTACGGTCCACAAGGTGCATGAACATGTGTGCAATATTAATCCTCCATATAGCATGTGTGGGTCTCCATGAGTGGTACATCCCATCACATGTCAAAGGTGTGCAAAAGTGTGCAAATTCCATGTCAACAAGGAAATCCTTCCCACATGTGAACTCCAAGGTAGTTTGCTCCACAACCAAATCCATAGAAAAGCACGCAAGGGTGCCAAATAGATGTAGCATTCCACAATACACATGCAAGGATGTTCAAAGGTCTTGAAACCTTCAACAACCTCCCAAAATAGAAAGATTCCTCTTGGGCACTTTCTTCAATGTGCAACCACCTCAACCTATGAAAGTGGATATATCCAATGAAGATAACGACTCAACAACCCTATCCACTCACCAAGTCAACAATAAGCCCAACAAAATCCAAGTCCAAGGGGATGGCCCCTCCACTCAAGTATAATAAAATATTGTGATCCGCCTCAACACGTGTGCCAATGAGTAGGTGTGCTCCATCAAAGTGTTGTACCATGCAAAGTGAGATGCATCTCCTAGCAAAGCCTCACCATGGTACCAAGATAAGAATAAAACATTAAGCTCAACGTTGGCTTGAACCTAAGGCACAACACCAGCAAGGGACTCTTACATCAACATTACATCATTAAACCTTACCAAAGGAGATATCACCATGAAAGCCCATGTAGCACCCCCCTTAACTCAAACATAGGAAATAATACACATAAATAAGGGTACTTACATCATCAAATGTACATCACCCCTAGTTAACACTTCGAAATGTTATAATATTAAAAAAATATATCACCTAAGAAAATCCCACCAAAGAAAATGTTTATCAGCAAACCACATCCAACACCATAGGAAAAGGTGCATAGAAAGGTGTCAACTCCATTAAACATCAAGTATGTCCCCACCACAAATTCAACAAAAAGGGGACCATGTAAAACACCCCCTTCCTAGTCATAAACCAATGCATAGTCACTAGGATGCTCCAAGAAAAATATGACACATGAGGTAGCAAGCATACATCTCTCAAGAGATGGATCCCTTAAGTAAACGCATGAAATTAGTACCAAACCACAATGTTGAGTTTTGTAACTCAGGAAGTCCTCCATGTGGTTCTGCCTTGCATGGAGGGGCATCATATGTATAGGCAGTTGGTTGGAGTGTAAGATGCACTTCAACAAGTTGGCATGGCTTTAGTGATTGAAGACATGTAGTGTTCATTACTTCTTCAGTCGGATGTCAGTGTGCAGTGATGCACCAGGTTATGATGGGTGGGTTTGCATGAGTATGTGTAGGATGGCTTAGTATGCATGGAGGTGTGTAGGGAGGTGCATGGAGGCATGTGCATGGAGTTTGCATGCATGCAATTTTTACACTGTTTTTGATGCATGGTTTTTAGCAGAAGTGAAATTTTGCATGCAACTCAAAATTAGGGTATTGATCCCTAATCTCACGAAGAGTTTATAAAAGGACATTCGGAAGATAGTATTCAATGTTGCTTGAGTGAGTCAAGTGATCAGAGTAGTTGAGCGAGTCATGACCAAGGAGGGCGTATCCATCTGAGATAGATGGGGCGCATTTCTAAGAGCAGTGGGAGGGCAGATCTTCTGAGATAGAGGAGTCTTCTCTTCCTAACAATGAGAGAGTTTATCTTGCTAAGATTCTTCAAAGATTGGAGAGCAATGGTAGCTGAGACGTGAGCAGTAGCAAAGAGGGCGAATTGTTCCCAGCTACACGTCACACGTGTGAGGGTAGTTGCACATGTGTAGAGGCCAAAAGGACCAACAAGGCAAAGGGATCTTCATCAGTGATTGAGGAGAGACCATCAAAGCTCAGTCAAAGGTGGACTGAGGCAGTAGCAGCTGGGACATGCCTTTGAGCAAAGAGGGCGTAGTTGTACAGCTGAGGTCGTCTTTCAGTGATTGAGGACGCAGATCTTCATCCGGACAGTGAAGAGCGGTGCAAAAGGGCAGGGGAGCATCCCTTTAGAGGTTAGACAGAGTGTACGACTTCCAAAGATTGTAAGTGACAAAGTTCAGAGTTCCAGCGTGAGGGCAACAGCTGGGGGCACATTTTCCAAGAGCAGCAGTTGCAACTGTTGCAGATCTAGGGCTTTGGCCCATCAAGGTCTCTATTGTTTCTCTTAACTCTGATTGTACATTCTTCTATACTATTTTCTCTGGGATCGAGAAAGAAGAAAGCCCCACAGAAGCTGATTTTCCCCATTGGGGTTTCCAAGGTAAAAGTCCAAGTACATTGTGTGATTGCAAATTGTGCTTGAAGTTATAGTAGATATCATGTGTTATTGATTATAGCCTTGTTTATATGCTTGTTTGGGATTTGAGATTAAGTTTTAAATTCATTTAGAATTAGTGAGATTTATAGTGGTGTTACGATCTAGATTTCTAGTGCAAGTGGAGACCTATGGAAAATCTGCAAGGTATCAGAGCCTCGTTGGTGGTCAAGGAGCAATCACACTCCAATCTGCAAGCAATATAGTAGATTTGTGTGAAGATTCAGTGGTGAGATTCGTACGGTTCTGACGTCAGATGTACGACAGCTCTGTACGGCCTCTTCTGCAGCTGTGGCTCCTCCCTTGCGTGATGTTGTACGACCTGATGCTCAGTCTCGTTACTTCGGGGATCTACCGGGTGAGCGCTTCTCCGTCTTTTCACTAAATCTCTGTCTGACTTTTCTCTGTCTGTATCTTGTCTGTACAATTGTCCTCTCCACCAAATCTCCTTTTAACTTATTGGCTAAGCGAAAACCCTAACCCTCACTATGGATCCATGGATGAGATCCTCCGATGAAAATCAATGGCCAAGATTAGATTACCCATTACTTAAATATTTCACTTTTCACTTTATAAAAGTTATTCCATTAAGTCAAAATCAAATTAGAATAATTAAAGTATTTTCCTAAGTCAAAACATAGAAAAATTACTTTAATACATTTGGCTTCCTATTTAATGTCTTTCTAGCATGCTAAGACACATGCAATGCTAGAAGACCTTCCTTGTTGCCACTTTCTAACACTCCCTCTCAACGAGGAAGGGATTTGGCAACAACCCCAACTTGTCTCTAAACTTCACAAAACTGTGTCTACAAAGTGCCTTGGTGAAAATGTCTGCCACCTGCTCATATGTTTGTATGTACTCTAACCGAATGGTTCCTCTCTATACACAATCTCTCAGGAAGTGGTATTGAATGTCTATGTGTTTGCTCTGGTCATGGAACACTCGATTTTCAGATAGCCTAATGCCACTATGATTGTCACAGTGAACTATTGTAGCCTCTAGCTCACACTCGAACAACCCTGAAAGCAACTTCCTCAGCCACATTCCCTCACAAGAAGCCATGTTGGTTTCCATGTACTCGGCCTCTACCGAGCTCAATGCAGCTGACTTTTGCTCCCTGCTGGACCAAGAGACAACACCTGATCCAATAGTGAAGCAGCAACCTGAAGTGCTCTTTCGGTCCTCTACACATCCTGCCCAGTCAGCATCTGTGAAGCCTGCTAACTATACACTCCCCCTGCGCTCATAAACCAACCCATACTCCATTGTACCTCTGATGTAGAGAAGCACGTGCTTTGCAGCGGTCCAATGAACTCTTCGAGGGTCCACCACGAACTGGCTCAAAGAGTTGACTGCAAAGCTAATGTCTGGTAATGTGTTGACCAGATACATGAGCGATCTAATAAGCTAACGATACAATGTAGGATTAAATCCGTCTGACCCTGATGCATCAATCTTCCTCCAGTTGGAAACTAGAGGTATGGACATAGGATTGCAATCCTCCATCCTGAATCTCTTCAAGATCTCCACTGCATACTTCCCCTGTCTAATGAAGAAGCACCTGTTTCTCTTCCAAACCTCCAAGCCTAGGAAGTAATGCATCATCCCAAGGTCTTTCATCTCAAACTCAGCTGCAAGGTTGGACTTGCAGTCTCCAATCAGCCTCTCATCTTCTGTAAGAAAGAGATCATCTACATATAAGATCAGTATAAGAGGCACCTCACCTGTCAAGAAGTACAGGTTGTGGTCAGCCTCACTCCGCTGAAATCCCATCTCCCGTAGATAGTTGTCTATCCTTGAGTACCATGTTCAAGGTGCCTGCTTGAGCCCATAAAGAGCTCTATGCAATCTGCATACATGAGTCTCCCTGTTCTCCACATCAAACCCCTTTGGCTGCTCAAATATAAACCTCCTCCTCTATAAATTCGTTGAGGAAGGAAGTCTTAATGTCCATCTAATGGACACGCCAACCCATCTCTGTTGCTAAAGAGATAATGGTCCAAATAGAAGAATACCTAGCAACAGGGGTGAAGGTCTCCTCATAGTCAATACCCTCCTTCTGTGAAAACCCCTTTGCCACGAAGAGCGCCTTGTACTTCTTCATGCTTTCATCTGGATCCCACCACCTTTTTACCTTGTGGCCTCGGCACAACCTCCCATACTAATTCTTCATGATTGAGTCATACTCCTCAACCATAGCCTCCTGCCACACATCATGTTGTGTAGCCTGCTCAAAACTGGAAGGTTCAGAGTTAATCAACTCTGTCATCAATGCCATATAGCTAAGTCTCTCTAGTGGTTTGCTCCCCTCATGGAGCTCTGTGGAGGATCCACCTGCCTGGAATCCTGAACTGTGGACCTAAACCTCTTAGGCCTTGGACTAGTGTCTACCTATTGTGGTTGTTGGATATCTGTCACCTGCTGCAGCTCATCCTCCAAGTCAATGACTAAAGGATCCTGTCCACTTGACTCCCTCTAACTACCAGAACCTGTGCCTTGTGTATGTACCTGTACCTATACCTCTAGCTCCTCCAACTTGACCCCCAAGACCTGTGCTGGCGGTTCCTCTGCTGATAGGTCCATAGATCTCCGCAAGGCCCTGCCCTCATCAAAATGGACATTCCTGATCATAATGATCCTCTTGCGAGTAGGAATATAAACTCTGTATGCCTTCGAAGTCTTGATGTAACCAAGAAGTAATCCCTTCTCTCCAGAAGGGTCCAGTTTCTTCCTAGTGTCAGCATGAATGTGACAATAACAGCCACTCCCAAATATGCGTAAGTGGCTCACATCTGGTCTAGTGCCTGTGAAGACCTCCTCGAGTGTCTTCCTCCCCAAATATGTGTGGGGACACCTGTTCTGAATGTATACTGCAGTCATGTATGTCTCGGCCCAAAGGAATAGTGGTAAACCCCGATCAAATAGCATGGCCTTGTTTGCTCCTATCATAGTCTTGTTCTTTCTCTCTACCACTACATTCTGCTGCGAAGTATGAGGCACTGTGTGCTCCTTCTTTATCCCCTCTGCTGAGCAATACTCCAAGAACTCATTGGAGGTGTACTCTCCCCCATTGTTAGTCCTCAAAACACGGATCTTCCTCCCAAATCTTTCTCCCTGTCTAGTTTTCCACGAGAGCCTTGAACTCTCAAAACCAATCACAAACCTCTAACTTGGCCTTTAGGAAATAGATCTAGGTCTTCCTGGAATAGTCATCAATGAAAGTGAAGCAGTAACTGTAACCACTGAAAGAGTGGACACTCATAGGAACGCAAACATCCGAATGCACTAAGTCCAAGATCCCCTTAGACTTGTGCTCACTCTATGGGAAAGGTCTTCTGATGTTCTTCCCCAACGCACAACCCTTGCAGTGGTTATGCTTGTCTTCTTATACCTGAGGAACTCCAATGACGGCCTGTCTCAAATGCCTCAATGCTCCATGGTGCAAATGTGCCATCCTCCTATGCCACAAATCACCCTGACTGCTAATGCTACAGCTACTAACTAGAGCCTTTGCAGACTCAAAGTGTGGTCTATACACCTTCCCGCTCTAGATCCCAATCACCCGATTCAAACTCCTATCCGACCCCTTGGGCCTGATATACACTTTATGGTCTTGGAACTTCACCTGAAATCCCCTGTCCTCTAGAGTGGAGACAGATATGAGGTTCTTGGTCAACCCCAGAAGATACAATACATCAGCAAAGCTAAGGGGTTTGCCAGATTCCCTCTTAAATGAAACAGTTCCAACTCCCTGCCCCTAATACTACACATCATCAATCAGCTCTATGTGAAGGTTTAATCCACCCTCCTGCAAGTCCTTGAAGAACCTCTTATGTCCTGTCATGTGACATGTGACAAGATGCTCCACTGTCGACATACTAAACGTTGTTGTCCGTTGTGCTTGCCATGCAAGCAATCAAGCAAAAATATTCATCAAAGTTTTTGTTGAATTCCTCCACCTCTGCAGATCCTGCTATCCAGGTAATGTTCTTCTTCTTCCTGTCTGGGCACTATGAGGCAAAGCGTCCCTGCTTCTGCCAGATAAAACACTTGACATTTGACATGTCAAGGTTCTTCTTACCGCCCTTCTTTTTCTTTGTCTTACCCTTGCTCTTCCCTGTCAAGGCTAGAGACCCCTCATCCACAATCTGTGAGGCACTGTTGGATGAGCCTGATCCTTGACCCATGCAAGTCTCCTCCTGCACCAAGTCATCCCACAATCTTTGCCAATCAGGGAGGTTCTCCCTAGCCACAATAGCTCTAACAAAGATGTCTCATGGATTAGAAAATCCATTGAGGGCTATCTGAACTAGCTAATCATCGTCAGTCTTAGAGCCAACTGCTCCAAGCTCGTCTCCGATCTATGTGAGCCATGTGAAATAAGGCTCCTTCTCCCTTGGCCATCATGGTACTACGCATCCTCTCTTGCACCACCATCTTCCAGTTTTCTTTCTTGCTGTGGTAAAGACCTTCCAAAGCCTTCCTCATATCCAATGTGGTCTTCTTCCCGGAGAAGTGAGGGACTATGTGCTCCTTCACTCCATCCATGATGATCAACATGGCTCTGGAATCTATCTTTTTCCAAGCTACCAACTTTGTCGGATCAGTGAGCGCAACCTCCGTGGAGTCAATGTGCTCCTCTACATCACTGACATCCAGGATCCTTGTGATCCTTTCTTTCCATGTACGAAAGTTCTGATCCCCCTGGAGTTTATCCTCAACTCTCAACTGCACGGCCATTCAGAAGTGTACCTGTCAAACCCTGGATCTAAACTCTAGGTTTGTGTCTTCAATAGATCTATCGCTGATCTATCAATGTTGTTGCAAATCTCTCAGATTTAGCTCAACTAAGCTCTGATACCATGTAAATTTTTCTTTGAAATCCAAACTAGGGCTAAACAGTATATTTAATTGTTTTACTGAAATAACCACACATGAAATTCTTTACTAGTATTGCAACAAAGTATAAGTACTGAGAAACATTCACAATATCACATCAAATATAGACAGATATTTGTGTTGAATTATTGTAGCTTCTAAGAATATTCTAAATGTATTTTCATATATTGTATTTCATTGGTCCCCGATGTTCCTATAGGGAGAATCATTAATTTAATCAAGTCATGTAGAGTCATGAGGAAAACCCTCCGTTGTAAGTCGGGTCATTAGCACCCTCCGGAATATAATATTAAGTTCTTATTAGTCCTCTTAGAGAAGTCGGCCCAGTGAGGTATACTGGGGCCAACATAGTTGAGTAAAAAGTCAAGTGAACGAAAGAATATAAATAGGAGAGAGGCGCTCCTCATTTGAACACACAGACACACTTGTGTAGCACATAAGAGAGAGAGAGAGTTGTATATGCAAGGAGGAGACGGATCAGTCTAGGGTTTTATCTTTTATCTTTTGATTATCTATATTGACGAAGTTTTTCTTGCTGGATTTTTTCCCTTTAGGGTTTTCCCAGGGTAACTCTGTGTTGATCTTGTGATACTGTTTCTTTCATTGATCCTGTATATATGCTTATGTTGTGAAATTGAATTGAATGCTGATAATCTAGCTTAGCATATAGAGAATCTTAACATGATATCAGAGCTAACCTGAACATGACAGCTTTCACAAGTGAAAACCCTCTTTTTCCCCTCTAACATGAAATTAGGGTTTCGGACAAATTTTGGACTCTTGAAGATCTCACTGCATAGAAAGTTGCGCCCTCCTAGAGCGCATCCACTGAGAGCCTAAGATCGAAGTTTTTGAGTAAGTAGAAATCCGGGAAAGTCAAACCCTAGTTTGACAACTGGACCAGAAAACTGCTAGGAGCTGCAGTGTTGAATCTCGCAAGTCAGTTTTGAAAGGTGAAGACTTGAGATCTCCAGAAACCAAGCACACCAGTCAACTCGCCTCAGTTAAGCGCATCTCCTGGTAAGCTCAGTTTCTCATACCTAAAAATTCATTTTTCGGTCATCTCCTGACAAGATGGTCCCAAGCACCAAGCTTGAGGACAAACTAGAAGGCATAGAGAATTACCAAGCATGGAATTAATTCATTCAGATGTATGTGGTCCAATGTCCTCCACATCTTTGAGTGGTTTTGAATACTATATTACATTTATTGATGACTATTCAAGAAAGACATGGATATACTTCTTGAAAGCAAAGAATGAAGTGTTTGAAAAATTCAAGGAATTCAAAGCCTTGATAGAAAGCCTTTCAAACAAAAGAATCAAGACACTCCGATCAGACAATGGCAGAGAATATACTTCAAAAGAATTTGAAGCCTTTTGTAAGGATGCTGGAATCAAGAGGGAACTAACTACTCCCTACAATCCTCAACAAAATGGTGTTGCGGAAGGAAAGAACAAAACCATCATGGAGGCAGTGAAGACAATGATATATGATCAAGATCTTCTAATACATCTATGGGCAGAAGCAGCAAGAACTGATGTCTATGTACAGAATAGAATATCTCACAGTGCCCTTGGATTCAAGACTCCAGAAGAGATGTTCACGGGAAAGAAGCCTGAAGTAAGTCACCTCAAGATATTCGATTGTCCAGTATATGTTCACATACCGAAAGAGAAAAGAACAAAGTTGGACCCTTCCGGAAAGAAGGGAATATTTGTTGGATACTGTGAAGTATCCAAGGCATTCAAAATCTACATTCCTGGATTCCATCACATGGAAATCAGTAGAGATGTAACATTCGATGAAGAAGCAGCTCTCAAGAGATCCAGAAAATGTCAACATGAAGAAGTATATGAGGAAGATGCACCTCCTAAGAATGTAAAGGCTACATTCCTCCCTGAAGATGAAACACCTGAAGATCATGATATGACAGAGCCACAAGAACCTCCCACAATGGAGATATCACGAAAGAGAAAGCCTGCTTGGGCAAGAGAAATTATACAAGAAACAGAAAGGTATGGAGCTCCAGAAGGCTCCACAAGGATAAGCAAGAAGCCCAAGCTATTTTCCAACTATGTAGCTTTGATGTGTGATCTTGTAGATCAAGAACCTACAAACTGTGAAGAAGATGTACAGAAGAAAGAATGGGAAGAAAGAATGACAGAAGAATACCAATCAATAATGAAGAATGATGTGTGGGATATAGTTCCCAAACCAGAAAGCAAGAGTGTGGTATCTTCCAAGTGGATCTACAAGATAAAACATGCAGCTGATGGAAGTATAGAGAAATACAATGCAAGATTTGTGGCTAGAGGTTTCTCTCAGAAAGAGGGAATTGATTATGAAGAAACATTTGCACCAATAGCAAGGTATACTTCAATTAGAGCCATTATGGCACTTGCATCCATGATGAAGTGGAATCTACACCAGATGGATGTAAAGACAGCCTTCCTGAACGGTGTGAATGAGGAAGAAGAATACATAGAACAGCCACAAGGATTTGAAGTTGAAGATAGACAGACTCACGTATGCAAGTTGAAGAAGGCCCTGTACAGCCTGAAGCCAGCTCCTAGAGCTTGGTATGGAAGGATAGATAGTTTCCTGACGAGCTTGGGCTTTACCAAGAGTAAAGTCGACCCTAACCTTTACTTCAAGGTTATAGATGATGAACCTGTCATACTATTACTATATGTGGATGGCCTATTTCTTACAGGTAATGAGAAACAAATTAAAGAATGCAAGAAGAAGCTCGCTGAGGAATTTGAGATGAAAGGCCTTGGATTAATGCACTATTTTCTAGGTCTGGAAGTGTGGCAAAGTTCAGAAGGAATCTTTCTCAATCAAGAAAATTATGTTGTAGAAATCTTAAAAAGATTTGATGTGTTGGAATGTAAATCCATGGCCACACCCATGGACTCCAACCTGAAGTTGTTAGCTGATGACTCGTCAAAATTAGTGGATGTGACTCAATACAGACAGATTATTGGGTCGTTGATGTATCTAACAAATACAGACCAGACATTTGTTTTGCTGTGAACACCTTGAGTCAGTATCTGTCTAGACGTGTTCACCTGGTAGCTACAAAACATGTGATGAGATATCTGAAAGGAACTATAGACTTTGGTCTACTATGATGGAAACCATGACTACAGGTTGTATGGATATACATATGCAGATTGGGCTGGAAGTGTCTCAGACAGGAAAAGCACATCAGGTTGATGTTATTGTCTGGGGTCTGCTATGATTTCATGGTTTAGCAAGAAACAGTCCAGTGTTGCTCTTAGCACAATTGAAGCAGAATACATAGCAGCTTGCTCTGCTAGTTGTGAAGCCATATGGCTTCAGATGGTGATGTCGGGTCCATTTAACCTAGAGTTGGATACCACAGTGATTCTATGTGATAACCAGAGTTGTATAAAGATGACAGAGAACCCAGCGTTCCATGATAAATCGAAGCACATAGAAATCCGGTATTTCTACATTCGAGATATGATACAGAAGGAAGCCAGAAAGCTCCAATATGTGAGTACCAATGAACAAGTTGCTGATGTGTTGACAAAGCCTCCGTCCCGAATAAAGTTTGAATACTTTCAAGACAAGCTTGCTGTTGTTCGAAAAGACCTTCCCCGAAAGGGGGAGCAGTGATGTTGCAGTAGGGATTGTATCATCTCTGGACACTTGTCCTAAAGTGATCCGTAGACTTATGTCTCCGAGAAAGAAGCAGGATTGCATCATCCTTGGACGTAAGTCCTAAAGTGATAGGGAGTGATTATCTCGTAATAGTATCCGATGACTTTGGTCCTCGAGAATGTGGTAGGATTGCATCATCCTTGGACGTAAGTCCTAAAGTGATAGGGAGTGATTATCCCGTAATAGTATCCGGTGACTTCGGTCATCGAGAATGTGGTAGGATCGCATCATCCTTGGACGTAAGTCCTAAAGTAATAGGGAGTGATTATCCCGTAATAGTATCCGAAGACTTCAGTCCTCAAGAATGTGGTAGGATTGCATCATCCTTGGACATAAGTCCTAAAGTGATAGTGAGTGATTATCCCGTAATAGTATCATGTGACTTTGGTCTTCAAAAATGTGGTAGGATTGTATCATCCCTGGACTTAAGTCCTAAAGTGATCCGTAGACTTTCGTTTTCGTATTGTGGATTGCAGGTTGTTGCTGATGATGATGATGTTTTCTGATTGAAAGATCAAAGTATTGATGATGACGTTGCTCGAAGTATTGATGATGATGATGATGATGATGAACGAAAGGTCAAAGTACTGATGATGATCATGTTGCTGATCGAAAGGTCAAAGTATCGTTGATGATGATGTTGCTGATTGAAAAGACTAAAATGTTGATGATGATGTTGTCGACCGAACAATCAAAGTGCTGCTGCTGCTGAAATTGAAGATGAAGACTATATGTCAAAGATGATGAAAAACATGCCAATGATTTATAGATGTATCACCCTGATGATGTTGAAGATGCTCTCTCTCCTTCTCCTACCGTAGTTGTTGTTGTTGTTGTAGAATACCCTTCTCGTTAAGGGGGAGTGTTGAATTATTGTAACTTCCAAGAATATTCTAAATGTATTTTCATATATTGTATTTCATTGGTCCTCGATGTTCCTATCGGGAGAATCATTAATCTAATCAAGTCATGTAGAGTCATGAGGAAAACCCTCCGTTGTAAGTCGGGTCATTAGCACCCTCTGAAATATAATATTAAGTTGTTATTAGTCCTCCTAGAGAAGTCGGCCCAGTCAGGTATACTAGGGCCGACAGTTGAGTAAAAAGTCAAGTGAACGAAAGAATATAAATAGGAGAGAGGCGCTCCTCATTTGAACACACAGACACACTTGTGTAGCGCATAAGAGAGAGAGAGAGCTCTATCTACAAGGAGGAGAAGGATCAGTCTAGGGTTTTATCTTTTATCTTTTGATCATCTATATTGAGGAAGCTTTTCTTGCAGGGTTTTTTTCCTTTAGGGTTTTCCCAGGGTAAATTTGTGTTGATCTTGTGATACTGTTTCTTTTAGTGATCATGTATATATTCTTATGTTGTGAAATTGAATTGAATGTTGATAATCTAGCTTAGCATATAGAGAATCTTAACAATTTTGGGTATGGAAACCCCGGGACAAAACCCAAGATGGGAAGACAAAACCCAAGATGGGAAAACCAGTGCAACATTCAGATATGAAATTTTACTAAGATATGGAACAATTACAACCAACAGATAAATTCACCCAACCTGGAGAAATAGAACCTCTGCAGAATCATTGGGCAAAACCAGCAACACGATACGGCCACCCCCTACGCAATTGTACGATCCTCCTGCGTCAGTTGTACGGATCCGTATAGTTCTAACGTTAGTTGTACGACAACTCTATACAGTCTCCTCTGCAGCTGCGGCTCCTCCCCTTACTGATGTTGTACAGCCTGATGCTCAGCCTCGTTACTCGGTGAATCTACCTAGTGAGTGCTCCTCCATCTTTTTCACTAAATCTCTATGTCTAACTTTTCTCTGTCTATATCTTGTCTGTACATGTGTCCTTCCCATTAAATTTCTTTTTAACTTATTGGCTAAGCGAAAAGACTAACTCCACTATGGATCCCTGGATGAGATCCTCCGGTGAGAATCAATGGCCAAAATTAGATTAGCCATTACTTAAATATTTCACTTTTCACTTTATAAAAGTGATTCCATTGTCAAAATCAAATTAGAATAATTAAAGTATTTTCCTAAGTCAAAACTTAGGAAAATTACTTTAATACATTTGGCTTCCTATTTAATGTCTTTCTAACATGCAAGGACACATGCAATGCCAGAAGACCTTGTTGCCACTTTCTAACAACAATATACGGTCCTAGTTAGTGTGTTTTTAACTTTCCCGGATGCCTTAAAAGTTTGCTATCATACTGAAGAACAAGTCCTCTAGCCTGAAATTGCTTATTCTAGATGTGGTGATCATGCCATATTTTCTATCGTTCCTTCTCAACGTTTTGACGATAACCTGCAACAAAACGTTCATCTTCCAACTATATCAGCTGTGACAGTTTTCATATGCACTGTGTATAAGGTAAGATCACTGTGTAAACTATATTGATGAAGATGTGTACTCTATGCAAACTGTATGATGATGATATAATGATAATGCAAACCTTATGATGATGCATGCTACACACTATGCTGATGATATGATGATGAACACTATGATGACATGATGATGCATGCTATGACAAGTTTTGATGACATCTCTTTGAAGTCTAACCAGCACATGAATAGATCGAAGTTTGGGTATGACTGAGGTTTCTTCTTAAACCACTGAAGTTGACTGTTGGAGGCTTTTCCATGGTTGTATATACAGTCTTGAACTGATGATGTCATCTACAAATAGTCCCGAAGGTTGGTTTTATTTGAAGTCTTCTACAGTAGACTAACACAGCCCCAAGTGTGTGATATGCACAGTTAATGAAAGTGAGAGCAGTAGTAACTATGATATACATGAGCAGATGACCAACAGTGTTGATGAGCAAATTGACCAGCAGTATGGATGAACAGAAGTGAATGAGCAGTTGGATGCAGCAGATGATTGATTAATCATGAAAGTGTTTGCAAGTTGAGTCTTGCACTTGAGGATTGGATTCCTCAACCCTTTCTTAGTTGGAGCTAAGAAAACCAAGTTGGGTCCTATCATAAGAGTTGGTGCTCTTTTCATCAGTTGGTGCTGATTGTAATCGCGAAGATTGAAGTCTTCCATTACCATAAATAAAGCTTACATTACCTATATTGTTGTGTCTCTCTTTGATGTGTTTGTAGTGCTTATGATTTAACTAATAAATATGATAATGTGATTGGTAACATAATGCTTGATAAACTTTGATTGATTAATTGATGGTTGAAAAAGGTTTAAATTGCTCACATACTGATTTACCCCCCATCTCAGTGTGGCCATTGTGTCCAACTTCTTCTTCTTCTTCCCTTTCAGAGATAGGCTGGTATTCCTCTTCCTCGTCACAAGAACCTTTGTCAAAGTGCGATGTCAACTTGTAGTCTTCTCCTCTGGTCGTAATGCAACTTCCTCTTCTTGTCATAGTTCTTTTTCTCGACCGAAATCTCCTTCCACTTCTTCGACGTCCACCTTCTAGTGCAATTCCGCTATCACCAGGGAACATCTCAGCTTACTATGCTCCATTTTTCTCACAAGTCATTTGCAACATAGCCCAGATCTTTATACACAGTTCTTTACTCATCAGATTCCATTCTCAGGATCCCTTTTCCACATAAAAGCATCTTTATCCAAATTCTTAAAGACGTTAAGTATCTTCCTCTAGGTCCTAGGAAATTTTTTCTTTCCGCCTCACTATATGATGTTATTGTGTCGACAGCAAACTCAGTAATGTATCCCTCCAAAATATTGTCTACCCAGAAATAGACAGCCCTAGATATAGGGTTGCTAATGTTCTTCATCCGCTAAATCAGTTGAGTACTCCACTCTTTCGGTCCTCTTTGTTGGAAATTTTTTCGCTGGGTTGCTAGCTTCAACAACCACTCATACAACAAAACAGGAAACTCACAGAAGAATATCTCGTGAATATCGGTATAAATATACCGCTCCAGCCACTTTGCTGGATTCAACTGTGATCCTTCACTTTCTTCCCATGCAAACTCAAATGCCTTAGAATCCACCCACTCTTGAATTTTCGGCTTCGTCAGATGCCAAAACATCTACCTCACAAAATGATTCAAAGTCCCAGCAACAGAACCATTTGTTCGTGTTTCCTCCTCTGACCCGTGTTCAAACCCTTGATTGTCCGTCAACAAAGCCCAAGATATCGACCCAACAAAGCAAGGCTCAGTCGATAGCACCTACGTCGTAGATGCAGTCTCACCTGACATATCTCCTATGGGTAACTGCCAGAACCATGTTTCTGCAATTGTGTGGAGATTTCCTCTTCCTTGGCACCTTACTAGCTTGCTCGACCAAAGTCGAGGGGTGTGTTTCCTATTCTTATTATGTTCATTCAACATATTACTCTAGTTATCCGTCGACAGAGATTACAACAGTGATATAAAGCTTAGTACAAATTCTATCTATCAACAGTGCGATGCATGCATCTAAGAACTCATTCATAAACAAATGCTAGTCAATATATTCAGGCCTACTTATTCACGGATACATTCATTCAACATAGACATCTCCATCAAATACACATTGAGACAACATTTAACGAGGAAACCCATCTAGGAAAAACCACAAAGGCGCTCTTCATCTGGCATGAGAAATATAAGCACCTTCGTCTGCGCATTCAACTTGCAGACTATGTTCTAGATCTCTCTACAATCTATACAGACTTCTCTCCTCTCATGCTCTCTAGTCTTTGATCTCTAAAGTTTCTCTCTCCTTCACTCTACTGTCGACCCGCACACAACCTGGATCGACGCTCTTCTCTACAACTCTAGAACTCTTCTAAGACAAAAGCCAGTAGAGAGCTAGCGAGCGCACCCAACCCACACACGGCTTGGGTTCTCCCTTTTATAGACTCTTACATGTCGTAATCAACCGACTCCAATTTGTTAGCCAACAGGCTGTCATTCCTATTCTCATACATTCAGTTACAACTGTCAATACGCACTATTGGCCCAAAATACAAAGATGCTTTATTCCCCAAAGCATGTGTTATCCTCACTGACTTCTTACCGACGATTTTTCGGGTTGTCCTTTTCATCCGCTGCACGCCTTCTTCTATCACGGTTCCTTCCGTCGCGGCTGCTCTCATTGCAGCTTCCCTTCTGTCGCGAACTCTTTCCTCGTGGCTGCTTCTGTCGAAGCTTCCTCTACAACTGCTTCTTCTGTCGTAGCTCTCCCTCCATCGCAACTTCCTTTGTCGTGCGACCGGACACTTTGTATTCCCGAGCCGAATTCTAACCAAATTCTTCCTATCTTTTCCTAGGGCCAACTATTAGTTTAATATTGTTGTTGCTTTAGATGTTTAAAATTTTCAAAAAAAAAATCTCGTTTTGTATTTTTTAATTTTCTTGATATTTTTACCCAATATTGTTGATAAGTTACGCGTTGGATCCTCAACAATATGTTCAAGAACATAACTTTCGACAATACATGATAAATGTATCACTGATCTACACTGAAAGTATTCTTGTTACATACAATTTCCAGCACCAAAATTACACTTTCTAGCTGAAAATTCACATGCAAATTCACAAAAATCTGAAGGTGTAGATGGCTGGAAAACTCCATTAATTTTATAATCATTGACATGTTCTAAAATATGAAAATTTTGTAAATCATACATGAGAAAGCATGGTTGTATATCACTATCGAACTACACATTCACTTATTAAGCACAGCTGTCCAAGAGGCACAAAATCAGCATTTTCCTTCCTACAATCATCCCCATCAATGTCATAGATGGGATCCCCAAACAAATTTCCAATAATCCATCCTCAAACTATGCCTATCAATAAGAAAATTTTCATTACTAACTGCAAACACTTGGCTGCCCTCATTCATATCACATGGAAAAATAACTACATCTAATATTTCATCATCATACAATGGTTTCTTTGTAAAACAATACTCTCCAAATCAACCATTACATCATCAAAATTAGATTCTTGGAAAGAATCTATAGCTTACTCTACCCTTGTCTTCATGGGAGAATGAGGTGGATACTCCATGACCAATGCCTTCTACATGTGGGGCTGTAATAGTTGCTTCAACAAACTCATCACCCTTATTTGGAGAACAAAGCTGCAATTTATCCTTAAAATGTGCATATTTTATTCTAATATATTTCACCAAGTATGCATAAGCATCATATCTCATCTTTATATCAACCAAGAGAAAACTTGAATGGTTCTTCTCATAGACAATCACTAAACCGTCTCTTCTATTTTAGCACAAATATCAACCCAAAAATATGCCTTAAATAAATCTGTAGCATGCTCCTCATTATCATGACCGTACATCCAATATTTCTAAAATTCATTAACAAGATATTGAAATGAGTTTATCTTTTTAGGGATGAAATACAAAACATCTTTATGGACAATATTACTATCTAAATAAATTTCATGAATGATAAAAGATGCTTAGAATCCAAATGGGGTTGTCTCTAAAATCATAGAACCTGACGAAACCAAACCCAAGGCTGAAAATCCAGGAATGCATGAACAATCCAAAGGCTTAAGCAACTTTTCCCAAAATTTTACTTTGGATGGAGCCATTATTTCAAATATTCAAAGTGTTGAAATCTAAAAACAGATGCATACCATAATGTCATACAAAAACTGAACTGTGGAGTCACCAAGGTGAGTTCTTCAAATATTTGGTAGATATCATCACCTCCAAAACCAGCAAGACTTCAAATATGGAGTCACAATCAATGAAGTAAACATCGGCATCGGCAAAAAATCGGTGAGGGTCCTGAAAACAATTTTTCGGCAACATCGGCGAAAAAATCGACAAAAATCGGCAAACCACGGCAAACATTAAAAAATACAAAATATATTCATTTTTTTTCAAAAATTTTAAACATATAAAGCAACAACAACATCAAATAAACACATTGGAACATAAATATGGAAAAAGCACTGATATATATCATGTATTCATGCAAAATATTAAATGATACATGAAAGTCTATAGTGATACTAAATTCTGAAACCTCAGTTGTCCAATCAAGAACTCAAAAGTGGATAACCAATACAAAATGACATCACATATATAAATGTATCTGAGGAAAACTAGCTAGCTATCTAATATCAATGCCCTCTCCCCCTTTTACGAGAAAAGGTCATGGGCCGTTTGTCAAGCTTGCCCTTGGCACTAGTAGAAGAAGGTCCTGGCCCTGCTCCCTAATCCAATATCTGACAGTGAGTGATGGATGGAGGGCTAGATGCATCAATGGGTGTATAAGGTGGTGGCGATGCTAGCACATCACCCTCCACGGTATCTGTACCACTCCTCCTCCTCTTGTTTTTGCTCCCCCTCCTCTGGCTCTAACCTTGTAGGTGACTCCTCAATGATAGGAGACTCAATCTCCACCCTCCATTTAGAGAATATATCAATATTGTCCAAGGAGATAGCATCGGCATCTAGTTCATTCTCTATATGTCTCATCCACAGGAGAAGATTGTAATGGATGTACACCAAGTCATTGAGACGTGTGAACTCCAACCTGTAAGAGGGTAATAAAAAAATTTATGAGTTTGGGCTATGGAGGGTCAAAGACTCAAAAGTTAATAAATTATAATATGTTAAGGATCATAGATTCATAAATTAAATTAAATGCAATTGCTTTATTGAAATTATTACCTCCTGCGTTTCTTTGCATGTATCTTTTCAAAAACACTCCAATTCCGCTCACATCCCGAAGCGGTACAAGTTTGGCTTAGGATTCTAATGGCAAATTTTCGTAAATTTGGTGTCCTTACACCATAAGGTTCGCCACCAAGTAGCTATAACAAATAAGAATGAAAGAGAACAAAATTACATTTCATTGCATTGGAAAACTGAAATAAGAAATAAATAAATGATAAATCATAGTTCAAACTATTCAACTTTCAAATAAAATTATAAAAGTTAAAAGTTAAAACACTAATAAATTAATAAAATACCTGGCATGAAAATGGTCCTGTCACGAATAGCATCACCAAATCCAAATGCTCTAGTACCATCTCGATACACTTCTATATCGCGATTGATTGCATTGCGAGTGTCATATTCAGGTACCATCCTCTGAATACAAGTGAGGAGCCCTTCCAACACCTCGTCATCAAAATCAAAATTGCATTTGTAGGAAAATGAAGGGCTCAGGAAGAGTGTTGTTGCATGAATGGGTCGATGAAGCATCCGTGTCCATCAACTATCAATCAAATCCTACAACAACATGTGTTAAAATTTTTTATAATTGCTTAGATGATATCTTTAAACAATTAGCCACTAGAAGATCACTACAAGAACAACATGCACAAAAACATAAGAACACAAAAACACAAAGATTTTCCTCGGGGAAACCACAAGAGAGAAAACCTTGCAAAACTTCCTCAGTATAGAACTCAACCAATGCAGTGTAAAATACAGACAATAACTGCTTCCTTCTTCTTGGTGCGCTACTACTTCTCTCTCTTGCTAAAACCAGCTTGAGTGAGTGAGTACAAATGAAGGGGAGCGCCTCCCTATTTATATTCTTTTGTTGACTTGACCTCTAACTTGGTGGGGCTGACTTCACTAGCTGTCAGGGCCGACTTGTCCAACTAGACATTAGAAATAGCATTTATTATATTGAAACTTGGGTACTAATGACCCGACTTACATTAGGAGGTTTACATTACATCCTTCAATGACTCTAACAAGACCAAACTCATCTCCAATAGGAGGAATACAATACAACTAGAATATCTTCTGAAGTTACATTATTTAAACACTCCCTCTTAACTAGGAAGATATTCAACTGTAGTAGCAACTGCTACTATTACAACTGTACAACTGACTAGTGAGACTCTATATGTCATAGGAAGTTTTGGTACAACATCATACATCTTCATCATCGATCTCAACTGGATCTTGTTCTGCAATCACCTTTCTTCAATCTTCTTCTTGTCATCTTCTGGAACATCTCTTGCAGCATCAGCATGTGAATGTTGAATCATCTTCTGGATCATCATCCGTTGCTTCATCTTTTGAACCATCTTCTACTGTATCCGTATGTGAACACTCGATCATCTTCTGAATTATCTACTGGTCGCCATCAGTGTGTAAACACTGAGCCATCATCTGTATCATCATCATTTGAACTGTCATCATCTGCATTTTCGGTATGTGAATACAGAATCATCATCATCTATATCTGAACCATCATCATTTGAATCTCCAGTATGTGAATATTGAACCATCATCATCTGCATCTCCAGTATTTGAATACTGAACCATCATCATCTGCATCTTCAGTATGTGAACACTGAGCCATCATCATCTGTAACTTCAGTATGAATACTAAAACATCATCATCTGTATCTCCAGTATGTGAATACTGTGCGATCATCACCTGTAACTTCAGTATGTGAATATTGAAACATCATCATCTGCATCAATAGTATGTAAATACTGAAACAATCAACAACATCACTAGCATATTAGTGCTAAAGATCAAATCATCTGTAGTGCTAGATCATCATAAACATCAACATCAGTATAGAGATACTAAAACTATCACAACAACATCTCGGCATCAATCAATCATCTGTCAAGCATCTCAACAATCAATTGTAACCATCTCAACAGCAATCAACTATCTCAACAATCATCTCAGTAATCAACTGTAACTATCTCAGCAATCATCTCAGCGGTCACCAGTGTGGCTACATTGTACACATCTCATCAAGCATCTCATCAAATATCAGTATAGACAATATTGACATTATTTGAAGCACACATCTCAATCACTATCACAATACTGAGCTAATCATCTCAACAATCAGCATACCAATGCTGAACCAATCATCTCAACAAGCATCAATATAACAAAACTGAGCTAACATCTCAACAATCATCAGTATAACAATACTAAACTAGCATCTCAACAATCATCAATATAACAATACTGAACCAAGATCTCATCTGTCATCAGTATAACAATACTGAACTATCAGTCATCAGTATAACCATACTGAACTAACATCTCAACTATCATCAGTATAACAATACTGAACTAGCATCTGGACTGTCATCAGTATAACAATACTGAACTATCAGTCATCAGTATAACCATATTGAACTAACATCTCATCAGTATAATACTACTGAAAGCAAACATCTTATCAACCAACAGTGTAGCAATACTGTCACAACCATCCTGCCCCCTAACTATCTCGGAGCAGCATCTCGGTGAGTTCTCTGGTAGATCCACTCGGGCATTTTGTCTAACTTACTAACTCTTTCGAGCCAACAAGCCTAGTTAGACAGATGGATCTTCTTGGGGACCAACAAGCCTTGTCCTGACTTACAAACCCACTTGGCTTAAACTGATCTAGTCAGACATACTAATCCCCTTAGGATCAACAGGCCTCGTCTGACTAACCCTTTCGGGCCAAACTATACTAGTCAGGCTTACCCTCCTCTAGATTGAGCTACTCACCACTGCATCCTTCTTCCATCTACTACCACTCCCTCTTTCGAGAGAGGTCCTTCCGGACTACACCAAGCTTGTCTCGAAAGTATTCAAACTTTACACGAGCCAGAGGCTTAGTCAACACATCTGCCACTTGTTCCTCGGTAGGAACATACTTGAGCTTTATAGCTCCTTTTTGAACCATGTCTCAAATGAAGTGATATCTTACTTCAATGTGTTTTGACTTATCATGAAACACTGGATTTTCTGTCATCTTGATACAACTATGATTATCACAATGGATATCAGTAACATCTATCTCTTCATCAAATAAACCTGCCAACATCTTTCAAAGCCATACTGCTTCACTACAAGCTGAACAAGCAGCAATGTATTCGGCTTCTGTTGTGCTAAGTGCAATACTAGTCTGCTTTCTACTGAACCAAGAGATCATGCCTAATCCCAAACTAAAACAGCCACCTGAGGTGCTCTTTCTGTCTTTAGTATTTCCTTCCCAACCTGAGTCTGTGAGCCCATGTAAACTAATCTCACTGTCTGAGGTATATCTGAGCCCATAATCTAAAGTTCCCTTTAGATACCTCATCACATGTTTTGCTCCTATCAAGTGAATGTGCTTGGGATTCACCATGTACTGACTTAGTGTGTTTATAGCAAAACATACATCGGATCTTGTATTGGTCAACTACATTAGTGAACCAATAATCTGTCTGTACATAGTGGCATCTACAGCTTCCGATGTATCATCATTTAGCAACTTCAAGTTTGTTGTCATCGGAGTAGTCATGGCCTGACAATCTAGCATTCCAAAGCTCTTCAGGATTTCTACCGTATATTTTCCTTGGTTTAGGAAAATCTCATCTGGGGATTGCCAAATTTCAAGACCTAGAAAGTAGTGCATCATTCCAAGGTCTTTCATCTCAAATTCTGCAACCAGCTTCTTCTTGCATTCATCGATGAGCTTGTCTTCTCCTGTTAGGAGTAAATCATCCACATGTAAAAGTAGTATCATAAGCCCATCATTCTCAACCTTATAGTAAAGGTTAGAATCTTCCTTACTCTTGGTAAAGCCCAAACTCATCAAGGGACCATCTATTCTTCCGTACCATGCTCTAGGTGCTTGCTTTAGCCCATACAGTTCTTTCTTGAGTCTGCATACATAAGCTTCCCGATCATCATTCTCGAAACCTTGTGGTTGTTCAATATATACTTCTTCTATCAAACCATTCAAAAAAGTAATCTTTACATCCATTTGATGCAACTTCCATTTATTCTTGGCTGCCAAGGCAAGAACAGTTCTAATTGAAGTGTACCTAGCTACTGGAGCAAAGGTCTCTTCATAGTCAATTCCTTCCTTTTGGGAGAACCCTCTTGCTACGAATCTTGCCTTGTACTTTTCTATACTACCATCTCCGGAACGCTTTGTTTTGAAGATCCATTTGGAGGATACCACTGATTTGTCTTTTGGTCTTGGGACAACTTCCCACACATCATTTTTTATTATGGATTGGTATTCCTCGACCATTGCATCAACCCATTCCTTCTGTTTCGTTGCATCTTCAAAACAAGTTGGTTCTTTATCAACTAGATCACTCATCAAGGCCATATAACTGGGATATGACTTTGGCTTCTTTCTTTCTCTGGTGGTTCCTTCTGGGACACCAAGTCTTTTTGCTTCCTCAATTCTATCACGAGCCCAGGCTTTCTCTTTCAAGAAATTATTTCATTGGGAACTTCTTCAGGCAACTGAGGTTAGGTCATGTCATGATCCCCAGGTATCTGACTTTCTTCTTCATTCCTAACTGGTTTAGAATTCTCTGCAACTTTGATAGTTTCATGCTCCTCTTCATCTTCTCTATCTTTCTTCGACTTTCTAAAAGCTGAGTCTTCGTCAAATGTTACAACTCTGTTAAGCTCAATCTAACGGTATCCCGGGATATAGATCCGATAGGCTTTTGATTGTTCACTATATCCTACAAACAAATCCCTTCTTTCCTGAAGGATCTAGCTTTGTTCTTTTCTCCTTGGGAATGTGAATATACACAAGGCAACCAAATATCTTTAGATGACTTACCTCAGGCTTTTCTCTGAAGAACATTTCTTCTGGAGTTTTGTTCCCAAGGGCACTATGGGAGATTTTGTTATGTACGTATACTGTTGTTCTGGCTGCTTCTGCCCACAGGTACAATGGTAGATCTTGATCATGTATCATGGCTTTTACTGCTTCCATGATAGATCTATTCTTTCTTTCTGCCACACCATTTTGTTGAGGATTATAGGGAATGGTGAGCTCCCTCTTAATCCCAGCTTCCTTGCAGAAATTATTGAATTCATTTGATGTGAACTCTCCTCCATTATCTAATCTTAAAATCTTTATTTTCTTCTCAAAAAGGTTTTCTATTAGAGCTTTAAATTCCTTAAACCTTTCAAACACTTCATCCTTCTTTCTCAAAAAATATATCCAAGTCTTGCGGGAGTGGTCATCAATGAAAGAGGCATAGTAAACATACCCGCTTAATGAAGTTGCTTGCATTGGTCCGCATATATCTGAATGAATAATATCTAATATCCCTTTTGCTTTGTTGTCACTCTTCGCATAGGGATTCTTAGTATTCTTTCCTTGTGCACATCCTTTGCATACACCTTCATGTTCTATCTGAATTTCTGGTAGACCAGTCACAACCTTACTTACAATTGGAAGAGCTCTGTAATGAACATGAGCAAGCCTTTGTGCCAAAGCTCACATGGATTTATTGTACTGGTTGTTAAAGCTAAGTCTACATGTCCCTTCAATTTGTAGAGTCCTTCTTCAATTCCAATTTCTACTACATCATCTATGGTCTTTCCTTTTGACCACATGAGGACTTTTCCATTTATGAAGGCAACTCTGAATCCCCTCTTGTCCAAAACTGAAATAGACAGGAGGTTCTTCTTTAGTCCAGGGAAATATAGGCCATCCTTCATCTTCATGGATTTTCCAGAGGCCAACTTATAAGATGCTTCTCCCATTCCTTTAATGGGATATTGGGAGTCATCTCCAAGCATTACCTTGTGAGGAGAATTTTTTTGTACTAGGCATGATAGTGAGTCCTTGTAACCAATCATGCGCTTGGATGCCCCACTGTCTACTAACCAGGTTTCATTTCCTGGTGAGACTAATCCTATTAGGGCAGAGATCAGTACATATTCTTCACTGGATTCTTCATCTTTCTTTGCTTCCTCTTCTACTTCTTGATCACTGTCTTCAGCAGCATGAGCTTGGAATCTTTTCATCTTTTTAACTCTTTCTGCTTTCATGGGACAGTTGATGGCAATGTGTCCCATCTTGTGACAAGTGAAGCACTCATAATTTGAGAAGTCTTTCTTGGGTCTTTTGAACCCTTGAGTCTTGCGAGGATGATCATGACCCTTCCTTATGTGCTTGCCTTTGGCATGGGCTGTTAAGGCTTGATCTTCATTATCATTTAGCTTCACTTCTCTGGTTAAGATTCTTTCTTCTTCTTGGACACATTCTTCCCATAGCTTTCTGAATTTGGTTAGTTTCCTTCTTGAGCAGATTCCTTGGATAAAAGCTTCCCAATCTCTCGGAAGACTATTGAGGGTGGTCATCACAATTTCTGCTTATTCTACTGTATCTCCAATGGCTTCTAGTTGATTTCTAATTTGAGCCACTCTTTGAAAAATAAGATTGGATAGTCTCTGACTTTTAAGTCTTCACACTTTTGAGGTGATTCCTCAAAGTCATCTTCATGTTGATGTTTCTCCCTTCAAATAGACTGGAGAGGGCATCAAACATTTCTTTTGGAGTTTCCCTTGATGATACTCGAGGAATCAAGTTATCGTTGATGGAATCATCTATGATCCTTTTGGCTATGATCATGTCCTTCTTATGCTTGGACTTAGCTTCCTCCTCTTCTGGTTCTTTTACTTCCTCCTTCACAAATTGGTCTAAATCATTTTCTTGCAGGATGAGCATAATCCTATACTTCCATGCTTTGAAGTTTTAAGCTCCTTCAAGCTTTTCATCTAGCTTGGTGTACTTAGTCATCTTCAATAGAATGAGAACTTCAAATGGAACAGGGAGGAAGAGTACTTACTTGAAGAAAATAGTTTCTGGCTAACCTCCTTCTGGAAGACCTAGGGTTTGATGTAGAAACCCTAATTTCTCAACTGAAAACCCTAATAGGGTTGAAAGGTGGAAAAGATGCGCCCTCCTGATGCGAGGTAGACTGTTTCTTCCTTTTTCTGAGATTGATGATGAAACCCTGGGAAAACCGAAACCCTAGTTTGTCCCGGCAACAGTAACAAGTCCAAAATTGAAAATTCTTGAAATTCAGTTCTGTCACCACAGAAAGATGCGCCCTTCAGAGGCGAGTTGGATAAGCCCTCTTTTCTTGTTGAACTGTCGAGGGATTTGTTAAGAACAACAAACCCTAGTTGTGCAGTGTCTCCTTTCAGGGTGGCTCTGATACCATGTTAAAATTCTTTATAATTGCTTAGATGATAGCTTAAAACAAATAGCCACTAGAAGATCACTGAAAGAACAACATGCACAAAAACATAAGAACACAGAGATTTTCCTCGGGGAAACCACAAGGGAGAAAACCCTGCAAAACTTCCTCAGTATAGAACTCAACCAGTGCAGTGTAAAATCCAGACAACAATTGCTTCCTTCTTCTTGGTGCGCTACTACTTCTCTCTCTTGCTAAAACCAGCTTGAGTGAGTGAGTACAAATGAAGGGGAGCGCCTCCCTATTTATATTCTTCTGTTGACTTGACCTCTAACCTAGTGGGGCCGACTTCACTAGCTGTTAGGGCCGACTTGTCCAACTGGACATTACAAATAGCATTTATTATATTGACACTTGGGTACTAATGACCCAACTTACATTAGGAGGTTTACATTACATCCTTCAATGACTCTAACAAGACCAAACTCATCTCCAATAGGAGGAATACAATACAACTAGAATATCTTCCGAAGTTACATTATTTCAACATGTGCCTGTTGTGCTCAGGGGTGCCCTTGCCCACATAATAATTCAGGATGGCTTCTTTGGCCCTATCCATGGCCTCATACAAACAGCCCATTGCAGGCTTATCACCATCAACAAGTCTCAGAACCTTTACCAAAGGTTCACTCACCGCACACACTTCCTCTACTCCTTCCCAGAAGGAGTCAGTGTACACCAACTTAGCAATGGTTCTCCCATCCTCTCTCCTACTGTATGCACAATCACGCCACTCATCACAAACAAACATTTGCTTCAAGTCAAACTGGCATTGAAGCAAAAACTGAGGCATAATGAAGGTGGTGGCAAAACGCGTGATTGCAGGACGCTTCAACTCCTTGTTTTTGGTGTGCCTCCTCATGAGGCTGAGAACAAAAGCATGGTTGTATATGAATTTGGGGATGCTTCTAACTTGATCAATCACCTCCTTGATGAAGGGAATTTTCCCCATATCCTCCAGCATCAAATCAATACAATGAACAACGCACGGAGTCCAAAATAAAGTGGAGGTCCTCTCCATAAGCATCTTACCAGCATCCACATATTTAGCTGCATTATCTGTAATAATTTGCACAACATTATGCACACCGATATCATGTATGACCCCTCCATCAACTCACATAAGAGTGTTGCATCTTTTGCATATGCTGATGCATCTACTGATTTTAATAAACAGCGTGCCTCTAGGACAATGTACCAAGGAGTTGACAAGGGTTCTACCCTTACCATCTGTCCAACCATCTGTCATGACTATGCAACCAGTGGTCTCCCATGACTTCTTGAACTCCTCCAATCTAGAACTGATGTCCTTTTCTGCTTGAAGGATTGGCCCTCGCAACTCCTCAAAGGTGGCACTTTTATACCCTGGGCCGACTACTGCAATGGCATCACACATCTACTGCCAAAATGGATTGTTTCTGACGATGGTGAGAGGTATGTTACTCCAGTAAAGACACCTCCCCATAACCCTGTCTGCTTGTACCTTTTCACTTTTCTTATAATTGAACTAATAGAAGGTTGTGCTCCAACTCCTGTTCGTGCAACAAAATGGGATGAGGACCCCCCTCCCCCCCCTCCCGATAGGTGAATCAGTGGAGCCCCTCCCACTACTTGCACCGACATTGGTAGACACTGATACCCCTGAACCTCTTGTTAAGCCAAAAGCTGCAAGCTCAGCTCTGTTTGATGCAATCTCATCCTTCTTTTTCTTCTTTTCATGGATTGAGTCATGTGCATATCTCATGATCTCTAGGGTCACTCCAGTACATAGGCTAACATCGTGCCTAGGGAGTTTAGCTAGATGGTATACTTCAACCTGCTAATCCCTCCCATCATGTGATGCCCACACAATTTACATTTCAAATGCTGCCTATTTGTCCCATCCTCTGGTTCACCATACTGCCAGAAAGGGTCCAAAGGCTTTGGCATTTTTGTAAAGGGAATGGCAGCCTCAACTTTCAAGAGTCAAAATGCAAGCCTAGGGCACAAAAAAATACATTTAACCCTTTGAAAACAATAGGAGCAGTTTGGTTTAAAAAAATAGACCTCTAAATTTATATTTTTAGCCATGAAAAATGAGAATAAGAGGGTGGCTAAAAACCTAAGAAAACAAGCTTGTTGTTCCATTGAAAAAATCCCTTACATTGTGACTGTTTTTCATATTTATGGGCATGGAAATCATTGTCAAAATGACCAAAAAAAATCTATGCAGAGAAAAATGCAAGCAAACATGCAAACAATCCATGGAAAAGATAGAAAAAACAATGGGATACAATGTACATACTTGTGAGAGGAAGATTGACTTGGTTGGTTGGAATCATGAACCCTTGCTCCACAAAAATGCTTGATGGTGATGTAAAATGGTTTTTGGATGCCTCCACAATGGTTGTTGGTCTCCTCTTACAATGTACATACCTGTGAGAGAAAGATTGACTTGGTTGGTTGGAATCATGAACCCTTGCTCCACAAAAATCCTTGATGGTGATGTAAAATGGTTTTTGGATGCCTCCACAATGGTTGTTGGTCTTCTCTTACCCTTCTCCCTCCTCCTCCAACAAGAAAATGCAAGTTAAATGAAAAAAAAAACAAGTTCCTCCCTTTTATGTCGTGGATCCCCCTGAGCCCGCGATTTTTTTCATCGTGGCGGCAAAAATCGCACTTTTTTCCAAAAAATAACGCTTCTTTCAATTTTTAAAAAATCGCGATTTTGGTGATTTTTCACGAAAAATCGCCGATGTCTACTACACTAGTCACAATATCAAAAAATGATCTTCAAATAGAAACCCTCATCAACCAATGTCGTTGATCTACAATTTCCAGGAAAAAAATACTTGATCCCCGACAACACTATCAAAGTGTTACAACAAAATCTAGCACCCACAAAAGTGTAATGTCTCAAGCACCAAGCTGATAGCTTTCTGTAACTTAGGAAGGCTGTCCATTGTCACCTTAGCAGCTCTTCCTCTCACCTTAGGCTAGATCTTCTTTTGCACAAGAGGAATATCCCTAACATAGGATTATCAAGGCTATGGAGAGGGTGCTCAAGGTGAAAATGAAACAAAGGTTGTTGTAGTTCAATATAGTATGTGGAAATGCAAGTGGAAATGGTAATGGGATATGGACAAGATAGTAAATGGAGGGAAGAAAATAAAAAAAGAAATGAGATGGAAAAAAACCAATGCCAATCAATCTATTGAGGCAATGGAGTCATGAAATATTACATGAAAGGGCTAATTGGCCTCAACCAACTACTTTGAAGTAGGCTATATGGTAGAAAGGGTTAATTTGCCACATTCAACCTATTAAAATGAAAGAACTAGTGCTGATACATTCATCATGTAAATATGTACTCCAAATAAAATGAACTAAGTTTCATACAATTGGCATTAAGTGTTTGTTGATAATAGATGTGGAAAGTAATCTTGAAGAGCTATAGTTACCACTCATCAAACAAATATGAAGGTGTTGTTATACTTCGCTTAATTGTGATTCTAATTCAATAACTAATTTGATAGATGAAAGGAAATAATACATAATTATAACAGCAAGAAGAAAAAAAGACAAAGAGGTTCCTCACATTGTTTTACTCCTAAATGACTATTGTTTTCATTACTAGACTTTAACATTAGAATGATAGTAACAGGTTTCTACAACAAATTAACAACAACCAAAGAGCATAAACATAAGCCTAACAACAAAGTAGATGCAATACCTCACTTCTTTATTAAGTCTTCAAGCTTGATAATACAAGGGAGCTCAATCCATTATCATCTCCAAGATACTACTCTATCTCCTATCACTTCTAAATCTCTAGCCATGTCACTTCACTCCCAATTCTCAATGAATGGAGAGAAAACTCCTTTAAATGAAGATACTCCAAGATACTACTCTATCTCCTATCACTTCTAAATCTCTAGCCATGTCACTTCACTCCCAATTCTCAATGAATGGAGAGAAAACTCCTTTAAATGAAGATAGCTTCATCTCTCTTACAATAAAATACAATATTTTCCTAACCAACCCCATGAAATGTAAAAGAATAATATAATTTTGAAGTAGTGAGGCCTATCCCCATGAGAATTAACTTGTCAATTATAATCACATGGCCTCTATCCTCGAGAGAGCTCACTCCATCTAAAAATAAAAATATGAAGTAATATGCAATCCTCAAGATAGAGAGAAAAGCATCACTTAAAGATAGACTTTTGACCATGTCAAGAAGATATGAAGTCCACTCCAAGTGCGCCTCTTAAGATGCATTGTTATCCACTAAAGTTGCACTTAAGTGGATTTCCAATGAACCACCAAAGTTGTGAACAAGTGCCATGTTTATTATTAGTGCTCAGAAGTTTCATGGTTACATTAGGAGAAGTTGTGGTCCCCTTTTTAATAAAATACATGTTCATACCCCTTGGAGATGTTGTAATAAAGTGTGCTAGCATGGTCAATAATGTAACAGACTTGGCTTTCCTAGCACTTAGAGATTCAAGTACCATTCCAAGGAGTTCTTTCCCTTGTTAATTATGCAAGGCTGAATAAGTTCTGTATAATTTTTGAGTTTTTCACCCACTCCTCCAAAGTTGGAATATTTAATTGGGTGTCTGAGCCTTAGGAGATTATTAAAGTCTATGGTTCAATGTATATAAACATGCTAGACACTTGTTTGAGTCATATGAACATTGCACTAGGTCCCCCTTAGGTTTTTTTTAAGTTCCAAGAAAAATAATTTTTTCCCGCAAACCTTAGGCCATTTTTTAAATGGTTTAAATGGGAAATTTCAAATTGTGATAAAAGTATGGTCTGGAGGGAAAATTTGCCATGGGGGTGCTCGTTTCCACTCTCAAAGCGCCCCCTTTACCCCAGAACCCACTTTTCCTATGCTTTGGGTGATTAAATTATCACTTAGAGCATTTTTTCTTAAAAGGACAACAAAATGTCAAAATAATGCTAAAAATGACACAAAATGACAAAATCCAAAAAGAGGGGAACATATGTCTAGACATGTTGGGTGAAAAAAATGAATATATTGTGTGCTTTTTAATGTTTGTCATGGTTTGCCAATTTTATCACCAATGTTGTTGAAACGATGTTTGCTAGACCCTTGTCAATTTTTTGTCGATGACGATGTTTTCAACTATGCTTGGTACTGTTTATGAATTTGTTCAAGGAAACATCTTTCAGTTCACTATTTTGCATACAAATATGGAGTGTCAAATGTTGTATTATCATTTTTTACGAGATGATCTAATGAATTTCTGCATAGAATGTGGTTTTATCACTTATATGGATTAGAAATGTCATTAGTATATTTTTGGGCACAAAATTTACTATAGTTTGAATTTTTGTTCTATTTGCTCAGTCTTTGTCTAGTCTTATCCAAGTCGCCCAATCAGACAAGTCCCAAGCCAGTCGAGTCTTTGCGAAGTTCGAGTCAGACAACATTGATATTGATAACTTGAAGAAATATGACACCTTCGGAGTTCCATGAGATTTTTTCTTCTTTTGATGTTAGAGGAATTCCAGGGTATCCAAATAAGATCCCTTTTGAATTGGAACAGTTGGAAGGTCATGCTTTACAATTTCATGGGATGTTCATCAAGCTTCTAAATTTCTTTCTCCTGGAATGTTCATCAAGCTTCTCAAATTCTTTCTTCATTTATGGATGTTATGTCTAATCACAATGTTGTGCATGAAGGTATTTTGATGAGGATGTTTGCAATTTCCTTTGCAAGGAAATGCAAAATTTTGGTATAAGAACATTTGTAGGAAGGTGTCCACGTTTAAAGATTTGGTTTTAGCATTTCACGAGAAATGGCATGTTAATTATGTAAAAGAAGAAAATATTGAGGGTCTAATAAATAAATGTCAAATTTAAAACAAAATTATCCAATACTATAATTTTGAATATGAAAGAGACCCAGCTAATGCTATCTTGGATCAAATTAAAAGATGTGAGGAGAAATTAATCTCCTTGACTAAATCCATCCAAGAAAAATTTGCCACAAAATCCCATAAAGAAGAACCCATGCATATTGTAGAAGCATCTTGTGATTCTACCCACCTTAATAAAAAAGTTTTTGAAGAAGATGAGCATATGCCTATTTATGAAGATTCCCTTGAAGTTAATTGGGTTGAAGACCTAACTTCTTGTTCCACTCATCATAAAGATGGGGATTTGGTGAGTTTTTATTCTCAAAATTTTGATCTTAGAATACCTTGTAATGATTTTGAGAAAATAAATGATGAAGGCAAACCCTTAGATGATCATGCATTTGACACTTAGTTGCATTTAAGGAATCCTCCCTTAATGATTTCTCCAAAAAAACTAGAAGTGAAGGGAAATAGTTGTAGTCGACAGATGCACTATTTCCATAGTTACACTTAGAATACCTTGTGATGATTTTGAGAAAAGAAATGATGAAGGCAAACCCTTAGATGATCATGCATTTGACACTTAGTTGCATTTAGGGAATCCTCCCTTAATGATCTCTCCAAATAACTAGAAGTGAAGGGAAATAGTTGTAGTTGATAGATGCACTATTTCCATAGTTGCACTTGGCTAAAACTTCTTGAGTCCTTGCACCTAAGGTGCTAGTTTTTGTGGCAATACAATTAATCATAATAAAAGTCAAGGTTAAGAAATGTAATAATAAAGTAAGAAGGGACTTTTAAAAATATTGATATCCAAAATCAAATTATTTGTGACATTGAACAATAAGAGGAATTGTAACATAAAAGAAAACTGCAATTTGTTAACTTTTATACCCTTACACAGCTCTTGATTAGCAGTAACTATTAATGTGTCTTTCAATTAACTATTGAAGATTAATTACTGAAAATACAACTGCATAAGAAACCATAAATGCATGGCGGAACAAAATGCAACCACAAAATAGACACAAGGATTTACCCTGGAAAATGCAACTAGGGAAAACCAGCAATCAGTTTGTCTTACTACAAGATTTGATTACAACAGCACTACAATAGTCCTTTGGTTAAACCCTCTGGATCTAGAAAAAAACACACAAGAAGGTTCCCCAAATCCTCTCTGCAAACTAGATAGACAAACCCTAGATCCACCCTAGATCCAATAGACAACAAAGAAGTGACTCTTCCCTGAAAAGGTTGTAATCTCAAACTGAGATCTAGAGTACTCACTACAAGAGAAAATCTGTTTCTTGCAACTGTGATCACTCACTCTCAATGTATCTCACACACTGACAAGGACTTGTCCTCTACAACTCTCCATAGACTCTTTTATAACATTCACTTTATGTCAATACCATGGGTAATAACATGGGACACATAATACCATGGGCTAATTGACCTTTTACATAAAGTATTATAAAAGTCATTTTACAAAGAGAGTTACAATTTGAGGATACTTCCATGTGTTAGACACAAGCCAACATAGAAGCACCTATCCTCATTGTTACCAACTATTTTGTACAATAGTTGAACTTCCTATTGAGCCGCCAGTTATCGAGCATGATGAATGCTCATCTCCAGAGTTCAGAAGTTCAATGTGCTCCAGAGTTAGCCAGTTTTGGGCTAAACTTTTTATTTTTTGTAAATACATGTTCATACCCCCTTGGGGAAATTGTAAAAAATGTCCTAGCATTTAATTTTATATAAAAGGCTCGGCTTCCCGGACTTGAGCATCAAGCTGACTAGCCCAGAGTGTTTTTTCCCTTGATTATTATTGGTTGTTGAACAAACAACTAATAATTTCTGAGTTTTTCACTCACCTCCAAAGCTGGGGCAGTTCTCTTGGTGTTTCGGCCTTAGGTGGTTATTAGAGCCTTCATGTCAATGTTTTTCAACATGCTTGGCATTCTGATTGAGTCGTATGAACATGTACTAGGCTCCCCTAGAGTTTCGTTTGATTCCGAGAAAAAATATTTTTTCCGTTTTTTAAGCCATTTTTAATGGTTTAAATGGAAAAATTCAAAATGTTAAAAAAGAATGATCTGAAGTCCGTTTTTGGCGTGGTTGGGCTCTTTTTCAAGCCCGGAGCAGCATCTTTACCCTAGGGCCACTTTCACTATGTTTCGGTCGGTTGAAGCATCCCGAAAGGCATCATTTGGCTAACAAAGCATCAAAGTAGCATTTTAATGCTAAATTTGGACAAAATGCACTAAAATCCAAATTTTAAAAAGTCAAAATTCAAAGTCAAATTTAATATTTTATTGGTGGGGATGACTTGGCATGAGGGTCCAAGTAACTTACGACCCTTTTTCAACTTAAGTGTGGGTAAAGTATTATATTAAAACTTTGTTAAAGAGTGGGTTTTAATGCATGAAGCTCACATGAAAGAGAGGGTTGGCGTCAACATGAAGTTGGAAAGAATGGAGGCTAGCGAGTGGACCCCTCCCACTTTGAACTTGTTTTATTTTGTTAATACTTTGTCTTAAAACTTGTTCGGTAAATAAGGCTCACGTGGATGGAAAGTGAAAGGAGCTCACGCTAGCATGGATGACGTGAAGGTAAGATTAATACACACGTTATTTGTGAAGATCACGTGTGGTGTATGAAGGGTGCAATGGTTAAGTGTGGACCCCTACACATATAAAATAAACAATGGTATATCATATGCAAAGGAGAGGCCACGATTTATTTCAAATAATTATGATGACGTCAACAACTTTGGAGGAGTCGTACAATAGCGCATGCATTGTGGTTACATCACCCACCTCTTCACTTCACCAAACTCACGTGGAAGAAAGCTCACGCATAGTTGAAGGACGTCGATTTTGATTGGTTGTGTCGGCATTGATTGGTTGTGTCGGCATTGATTGGGTGTGTTGGCAATTTTCTTATCAGTTCAAGCTCAATTCAACTCTGGTTCAACTCAGTTCAAGCTCAGTTCAACTCCGGTTCAACTCAGTTAAGGCTTGGTTAGCTCCGGGTTGTTTTTTCAGTTCATTAATCCCCCCCTGGGCCTCGATTTTTGTATATATAGAGGTGCTTTGCTCTCTCAAAATATGGAGAATTGGGCATAGAAACTCTGCTAAAATTGTAATCAGTCTTTCATTGAATAAAGCTTTTCAACTTTGGAGGTCTATGTGATTGTTTCTTCATTGGTGGATGTGTCTATTATGAGGTGATATCTTTCCTTGCTTTCAAATTGTTTCTCATGTGTTGGATCAAATAAATAGCTTTAGAAGTCTATTGTTAGAAAAATAAAATTTTCCTTTGGCAGTTGTCAAGTTGGATTACTATGTAAAGCTTGTTGTAATCTAGATGAATACAAATACTCAGTTATATGAAGTATTGATCTTGATATCATATTCCTTTTGCAGTTGTCAAGTTGGATTATTATGCAAAGCTTGTTGTAATCTAGATGAATACAAATACTCAGTTATATGAAGTATTGATCTTGATTTCATATTCCTAGCATACTAGTTATTTCATTTGATCTCACTGGATTTCAAGTTGATTTTCTCAACAGATCTTGCCATTTGGAGAAGGGTGTGAGCTCAATTGCATCTATCTCATCTCCATCATCATAAGAACCTTCTAACATTGTTGTCTTTCAAGATCTACGGAGTTGGGCTTGTTCCAAGAATAAAAACTCAAGGAGATATTACTCCAAAGCTCCATCTTCAATTCGAATCTATCCTTCTTTCTGGTTACTTGGTTTTGAATAGTGGATCTTCAAGTTTATCATTCCCACGCTCTTTTTTGTCTTCTTATAAGTAAGTTTTGCCTTGAGAAAGTAGCTTGGGATTTGATCCCAAGTGCCACATAAATTTGTGGCTACTTCTCTTTCCCCACTAGCACCCTTGCGGATAGCCAGCTAGCTAGAAGGTTTTCGGGACTGGTGTTCTAGTGGTCACCTAGTTCCAAGGTTTGACCCCACCTTGTTTGTTTTGTGTTTTGATTTTTGCTTATTCCTCTTAAGATCCTTTCTCCTTCCTTTCGTTTTCCATTCCCTCACCTTTTTTTCGTTTCTCATCCAAAGCTCTCTTGTTCTTCTCCTTAAGCCTTCTACCCTAGCTCTCGTCTTGCCTTAAGTTTTCTTCCTTTCCTTCTTCTCCCGCTCTAGCTTCTTATCTCTTTGCTCTCGTCTTCCTCCCTTAAACTTCTTTCTCATCCCTCTCATCTCCCTCCAAGACCCCTTCTCTGGCCATCCTTTCGTTCTCCTTCTCCTAAGCTTCCTTCTCCCTTTCATCCCTCCTTGTGCACTTCAAAAGGTCACAAAAGCAACAAAAATTTTAGTTAAGAGTTAGCTAGCTGTTTCAAAAGCTAATAGTTAGATCTCTTTTGATTGTTTTCTTTTTCATTCTAGTTTAAAATATAGAGATAGTTTGTTAGATCTTAGTTTATATTTCCATACTAGTATTGCATCTCTTTTATAAAAAGTCCATTGTTAGTTGTACTTGCATCTTGGATCTCATCTTAAAGGATAGACTTGCATTGCTTTTCAAATTTCTAGTTTGCACTTAACTTAGATCTTAGTTTTATTTGACTAATGCTAATGGGTTATTGAGTTCATCATTGTGATAGGTATTTGGGAAAGAGAAACTCAAGAAATCTTGAAGTAAGAAGAAGAGAAAAGGTCTAAACCAAGAAGAACATCAAAAAACCAAAGGATGATCCAAACTAAGAAGTCATTAATCATTATCTTTTATAATAGCTCTTAAGAGCTTGTTTCAACTATTTTCGAAGTTTATTTCTCTCAAAGTCCTTCCAAGGGTTTTAATCCCAAAGGCATTTGTACTCACATAAAAAAGTTTGCAAGTGGGGTTTTTAAGCCCCCGCATTCACTTCCCCCATTTGGGGAAGCCTTGTAGTCTTCTTTGCTTGGTTGAGTTGTTAGTTAGTTTCATTTTTGCTCTTAGATCACTAATTGCTAGATTAGTTCATTTTTCGGCATCTTTAGTTGCTAGTTGTTTATTATTTTATCAAAAGGTTTCATTTTTCAAGTAATACAACTGCTTAAGTTAGAAATCTCTTGAATCTCACCAATAGTGGATCAAGAGTGCTCTCTGTCGGAGAGTTGCTTCTATTTCAATTTTTACTTACCCCCATGCTCTCCCGAGTACGGTCTCTGACCTGAAAGAGATTCTTGGGTAGATTAGACTTTATTTCCAGTACAGTTATTTAATTCCGTGCATCATATGCCTCTTGAACATTGTCATAAGACGAAGTCAAGAGCGCTCTTTGTCGGAAAGTTTTTTTTTTTGTGCTCTTAATAAAAACTTCAACCTCACATCCCCCTTTTTTTTTAAATTTATTTCATTGCTTTCCACCACCAAGTATGCTCTGCCTTCCTTAAGGGGTTGGATTACTCATAACAGTGACTGGATTTGTTAATTTTACAAGTGATAACCATAATAAAATCTTCACCCCCATAAACCAACGAATCGGCGTTGTTTCGAAAAATACTCAGGTAGTGGGGAAATTCCTACTAGTGGTGCCGAAAATCACCGTTGTCATAGAGTTCTAGCTTGCTGGTTAAGTTCCTTGGACAGCTGGCCTAGAAAACTGGACGGTCCGTCAGGTCTGTTGCCGCCTAAAACACACTTGGACACGAGTAAGTCTCCCAACCGCTGTGTGTGTTCCCAAGGGCAACTTATGAGTTGAGAACCCACTGTCACCTCGGTTCTAAACTCCTCCGTTTAGACCACAACTCCTAAAGGCCAAGGGGGGTAGTCCCTACTTACTAAGTTCCTTTTTGGAAGAATGTTTTCTAGGAGTTGTAAATTACAAAAAATGACAATCAGCGTGCAATGATGCAAATATTTCAATGTCAAGCAAAACCCTTTAACAATCAACCTGTAATGTATGAAAAAGAGAAACAATCAAATAATCAAAATGACCAGTGCCGTCTCTACTCGGGCGATGGAGTCACAATAATCAACTTCAAATAATTTTCTAAAGCATCAACTTATTTACCTTAACAAATATATAAGAACATGATGACTTCCAATAAATGAGTAAGTTAAAATAAAGTGATTACAAAGTAGAGAAATGTAAATGATTGTAACAATGTTATGCAAGTGGTCCTGTAAGTTTTAGTAAATTTTATGTCTCTCTTTGACTTAAGGGAATTAAAGTGTTTGTTGCAAAGAAATGAACTATTCTAGATGTCTACCCCAAGAAACTATCTCCTTCGATTAGAGAGAGAATGTCGGGTGTTCAACATGGGAACACAAGGTTTCCACCTAGCTCCACGAGTCAAACTCGAAACTTGCTGGGTGCTCAACTGGAGGATACAAAGTGCCACGAAGCCCCCTACGGCCTCTACCCCACTAGCTCCACAGGTCAAACCTCTTTTTCTCCTTTCTAATGAAGATACTTATCTGGGTGCCTATTAAACTAGCCAACACAAATCTTTGCCCTTTCTCATCACCCTAGATGGGTCGAACCAGCGGGGGGAGAGGATACGGGGCAAAAATGAAGCTTGTGGTAAATTTTATCCTTACAGAAAAAATAAACAAAACAAGCCAAGCGCGATATAACAACAGAGGCAGAGCCTAATCAATAGTGAGGTGCGGGCAAAAGGAAATAAACAAATACTTTAAATAAAAATGCTAGCCAACGCGATATTGCAAGGATGGCAAAGCCAAATCACTTACAAGGTGCGGGCAAAAAATAAAAACAAAATGAAACTCTAACTAATCTAAACCCCGCGCCAATCAACAATTGCTTATGCAAAGGTGGGCAAACCCAACTTCTATTGCTAGCAATGGATGGCAAATAAATGAGACTTGATTAATCTGAAAATGCAAAGCAAGAAATCAAGTCCAAGAGACTCTCTTGGACTTGTTACAAAGGCTGAAATTTCAACGTAAAGAAAGAGGTAAAAGGAGTGAGAAAAACCGTGTTTTTTCCCTTTCTTGAGATATCCTTGAAGTTCTTCCTTTGGGGTGGCCTTAAAACTCTTCTATGTCTGAAATTTAGCAGAGTTTTTCTTTTTTTTTTGTCACTAACCTGCTGAAAACCAACAAACAGAAAATGATAAAATGTGCCCAAAATCATTTTGGGGAAGTTAGTATGTTAGTGCAATATATATACAAAATTTATACAAAGTTGCCAGATGAATAATTTTGAAAGAAGTTGAGTATATAAAAGTTAAAATCAGATTTAAAACACTCAACAAACTAAAATTAAAATTCAGAAATTTGTATGTAAGGAAAGAGAAAATTGGTCCTTTGTTCTTCAAGAAGTGAAGCAATAGGGCATCCAACCGAGGGATCCCACTCTTCAATCCAAATAACCTGCAACTTATAAGATTTTCACTACACAACTACGAGAAGGTGAGAATCCAATAACGAGCAAAGAAATCATAAACTTCAAACTAGAAAATATATGAACTTCTTTACTACAAGAATGAAAACTCACAAAATTTATGGAATACAAATACCATAAATGATAAATCTTACCAAAGCAAATTAGTATGCTTCCTTGGCCAACCAAACTTGTGTAGCTCCTTAAGCATGGAAGCAAATCATCAATGAGAACAATGCACACAAGATTCCTCCAAAGATTTTGATTAACAAAGCCAAATGGCTGAAGATTACAATGGCCCAAGCAAAAGCAAGGGAAAGAATGAGAGCATGAGCAAGATAGTGGGTGTGAGGGTGTTTTTGTGTAACCTAAATGAGGAGGGGAAGCCTCCTTAAATAGGAAAAATGAAAAAGAGAGGCTCTTTGCATGCTAGCCAAGTGTCACAAGGGAGAGAGGGTGCCCAAGAGAGGGGGGGCGAATTTGCTCAAGGAGGGCAAAACCAAGGTTTGAGATCTCAAATATGGAGAGAAAAACCCCCAATTTAATGCTTCCAACCTTATTGTTATGTCAAATGGGGAAGAAACCACCATAGTGGAGCCCTTTCCATTGACTTTAGCTCACCCAACCAATCAAAGAGAGAAAAAAGCACCCCCAAAGATTCGGCAACTCAAAACTTGTTATATGCTTGCTTGGGGGGCCCCCTTTGGGTCTTAAATTTGTCTTAGGAACATAATATAAACATTAGAACCTTTACTTGGCCACCCCAAGTGACTATAGTCACTTTTCCAAAATTTGGCTCTCTAATTAAATGCCCAATTTCCTGATTTCCATGACTGACCTGGGCAAAGGTGACCAAAACCATAGTAATACTTGTCTAAATGACTTCAAACTTGACCAAAGGGTGTAGGGGTGCTCATGCCATTTGTCTTGAGTACCCATACCCCTATACAACATTAAAAGGGACCAAGTAACCCTCTTTTACATTACAACAAATTGTCCTGAGTGACAATTTTTAATGACCAAAAATTAAAAAAACCTATGCAAAACTTAATGAAATTCCGCAAGACTCTGGATAATGTCTAGCATGGTAATTTAAAACATTCCTGGACCCCAATCACCCCATGGACTCGATCACTAAAACACCTTTCACCACTTTGGAGGTAATTTTGAGTGAAAAACTCAAATAATTAAAATCTCTAAAAAGAAATTTTAATTATCCAAGTGAAAAAACACTCGATGAAAGGACTTCCCTAATGACTAAGTCTTAGGTGATCAAGTTCAAAAAAACTAGACCTTCATGCTGACATATCCTTACAAAATCCCCCGCAGGGGGCGGAAATTTTATAGAGAGAAGAAGAGAAGAAGAGCTGCCTCGCTTGATATAATCATTAAGTACTTCATTATTATCTTCAAGGCACATCCAACATGTGCATGGTACACCGTTGTCCATCTAGGTGGTCAACAAGGTCACTAAGGGGAGCCACTGAAGGTATACTTTTTTTGGTTGGACTCATACCTTGCTGTCTTAGCCTTAATACCTTGCTTTCTTAGCCTTAATAATCAAGATCACTAAAACTCATAAAATCAACCAAGATAATTTGCACAACATTCTCACCAACATTGTTCTGAGACTTGTATCTTCAGCATCCCCAGGCACTTCATATATCTGACTCCATTTGACACTGGTCTTTTTTAACTTTTATGCATCACCATTAATCTAGGCCATTTGTCCATTGGAATTTGTCTAAGTTATTTATCTGTGAATGCTATCTTATTTCACAAGAATTCATTGTATGTTTATCTCTAAATCTTGTGTCTTGTGATCGCAACGTGGATTGTTTTTTATCTTGTGTTTATCTCACTTTTATAAACTGTGATCCCATTGTAAAACTCCTAAAAAACACCCATCCGCATCAATCAACACCTAAAACACTTAAAAAACATCCATAGAAAACTCTTTGTTAGGGACTACCCCCCTTGGCTTCGTTAGGAGTTAGCCTAAAGGGAGGAGCTGGGATTCAGGTGATAGTACCTAGCTCATTGCTTGCCCCCAAGGCCACACTTCTCCCACTTGTAGTGAGGAGACAGCTTTCGAAAGATTTATGTTGCTGGTGTGCATCTCAACGGACAACACTCACTACAAACTTCAATACCTTTTACATAAAGTATTATAAAAGTCACTTTTACAAAGAGAGTTACAATTTGAGGATACTTCCACGTGCAAGACACAAGCCAATGTCGAAGGACCTATCCTCACTACAAACTTCAATGCAGTTGAATCTCAAAAATAGAATAGCGTTATTTTTAGTGAGACTCTCACTTAGTGCACCCATTAAATCTCAACTGACAAATAAAATCCATTAAATATGGTTGATAGCATAGGGTTAAGCACAAGTACTATATATTTGTAAAGTTATACTTAAGAATTATTAGGAAATTTATTAAGTATACTATGATTTCCACAAATAATTTAACCTTGTGGACTACATGTCCTTTTCATGCAATGGACTAGGAGTATTTGTCAATCTTTGAAAATAAAAAAATCACCTTTGCCACAATTGTCAGAGAGGATTTTAGTACAAGCGAATATTCAAGTAAAGAGAAAATGCATGCCTCCTCGCCAATATGTGAATAACAAGCATGTTGTACCTGCTACAAGACATATAGGTCCTTCCTCAACCCACACACATGGGTATTTCATCCATGCACCTCAAAATCACTTGGTTGATTGATGTAAAAATCACTTGATTGATTAATGTATACATCTTACTCAATCAAATCATTACAGAACGTCGAAGAAGACCTAGTCCTGACAAGTAGTTCTTGTGGAAATTTCATGTACTTAGGCAGTTAACGCAAAACAGAAATTTCACCTTCTTCCTAAAAGGTTTCTTGAATCATAGCCCTAGAATTTCAACCTTTAGGACTGTCGTAAATTAAAGTGTAAAACAGTAGCAAAAAGACACAATAATTCACTTCTAGCAGCCTCAAACTTCAAGGCAATTCAAGGAGAAAAGATACCAAACAAAGACACAAGTTTTCATCACTTCCAGGGCAACTTATCAACCAACAACCAGCTCTGAAATGTACTTTAACAGCAGTAAATACATCAATAAGTGCAGCCCTTTATATTCTTTCATAGATGTTTTTTCAAATCACTTGTAACAATTTTCCCCTTTACCTATATCAAAACAGCAAGATAATAATAATAATAATAATAATCTATTTTTAAGGTCACCGCCAAGCGAGACACCAAATTGGTGTATGAGACCCCCTTGTTTGTGGGACAAGGGACCCCCCTCTGCGCAGCGATTTAACTGCTAAAGTCTACAGAGGTGTACATACACTACCCCCCTCTGGATTTGAACCTGTGACCTCCTAAGAGGAAACACATGCTCTTAACTATTAGGCCCACTCATGCAAGATATAAATCACTATAAATGGCAATGCAAAAAGAACATATAGCTGGAAATTCAAGTCTGCAAATGGCATAAGATATGGGCAGTTGGAAACTTCATATATAAGCTCAAGATGAAATACAAGTACATACCCTAGCCTTCTCTCATGGCTAGTACAAAAATCCAACCATCCAAAAAGCCCAAGCTACAGTGAATCATCAAACCCTAGATCAACAAAGAAGATCCAAGCGCAAGAATCTCTCCAACACTCTCCAAGGAAAGATGTGCTCATCTTCTTTATCTCAAAACTCTAATTTCCAATCTCCACGAGTAAAACCCTAACCCTAGAACTCCAAGATGCACAAGAAGACCAACCCTAGCACCTCAAGACTGAGACAAGCAAGTACAAGTGAGGATCCAAGTGGGAGAGAGAAATCCATGATCATCACCAATGTCTCCTCCACAAGAGAAAACTCAAATGAAGACATCCCTCTAGACTTCATAAGTCCACCTAGTGTTAACGAGGAAACCTTTGTGACTCCCCCCAAAAGGCTAAGTACAAAGAAAAGAGTACAAATGATGATGTGATGATTGTGTATAAAAGGACTCCCTCCTTCCTCTATTTATATGAGAGGTAATGGAGGCCAACAATATGTCATAAACATAAATATAGATATAGAGTATTAATAATAATAATAGACAATTAATAAAGTGAAATTACCTAACAAAAGGACACGCCTAGTCAACCACATGACCATTCAATGTGTGTATATACCGTCACAGTGGTCATTATAATATATCATATCTTATTCAATCAATTATTCTTACTCAATTATTATATTTACTTGTCCTATAAGGATTTCGGTTGTCTATCATTCTTATGTTGGATATTTGTAAGTAAATAAACTATAGTTCATTTCACAATACTATGTGGGCCTAAGCCCTTAAAAGCAACCTACATGAGCCCTTGTAGGGCACACAAGTGAGGCATCCACTCAAGAGTACAAATGCCATGCTTCAATGGCGATGTTGTGCACAATAATCACTCCAAGGTGATATAGCTATGCCAGGCAAGTCCACACGACTCTATCACATGCCTACATGGACTTCATCCATCCTCCAAAGCAAAGTAATGCACTAGGCCAGCTACCCCCTGCAAGATTGTTATCGAACCCCCAGGTCTCCCCTACCCATCTCCAATCCTCCAAACAAGAAATCAAGCTCACATGCCAACTAGGGTTTGAAGCCCTCCATGATGCAAAATGCTCCACATCCCCTAAAGGGTACCCTCCAAGTAAGTGGCTCCTCCACGAGGCCTCAGTGAAGGGTGTCCACCAAACTATTAAAAGAACTCCAAAAGAGCTCCAACACCTAAGGGAAGAAAGCCAAGCCAACATGATCTCGAGGTCAAGAATCCACTGAGCAAGGTATCTCAACTGTGCATATGCATCACAAACCATCGCTCATGCCACAATACATCTTAGACCATCAAGGGGCTAGTCATACACCATGTACCCCAAATCTCATGGAGCACCCCCAAATATGCCGTAAACACTTTCAAAGTAACCTGAAATTTTAATTGTTCAAGAAAGCTCATAACACGATGTAAGAAGAAACTAGCAAGTAAATTTGACATTGGGGGCATAGGACTAATGCAGGGTTCTATAGATGTTTTCCTTAGACAACAACAGTATGCATTAGAGATTTTGATGAGGTTTCATATGATGGATTATAAACCTCTAGCCACTCTTATGGTTCCAAATTTGATGTTATCTTTGACATAAATTTAGATTTGGTAGATCCTTTCTTATAGATGTGATTGATGGGTTCTTTTATGTATCTAGTGAATACCAGTCCTAATATTTGTTTAGTAGTGAACACATTCAGCCAATTCATGATTGAGCCCCAACATATTCATTGGAGGGCTACAAAACATGTGCTCGAATACTTGAAGAACATGGTTCTCTATGTTTTGGAGGTACTATAGAGATGGTGAGTTATTGCTGCATGGTTTACTTATTCCAATTGGGTAGGTGATACAAGTTTGGGATGGCAATATTTGTTTAGGGTGTTCAACCAGCTTGGGTTCGGAAGTCATATCTTGATTCAGCATAAATAGTCTTTAGTTGCACTCAGTTCAACAAAAGTAGAGTACATGGAAACTGGTGTTGTTAATTGTGAGGCTATCTAGATTAGAAAACTGTTAGCAAAATCAAACAATCAAATGTTGGAGCACATAGTTGTTTATTGTGGTAAGCATAGTTGCATTAAGCTCTCTAATAAACCAATGTTTCACGATCATTCCAAACACATTGAGATCTAATATCATTTCATCAAAGAGAGTTTAGAGGAAAGTAGTATTCCTGGAGTACATTCCTCCAAATAATAGGTTGTTGATATTTTGACAAGGCCCCTAGCTAAGGAGAGGTTTGAGATGCTAGGGGAGAGACTAAGCTTGGGGGAGAACGCCTTCCTCACAAGAGAGAATCTTAAATTTACCTTGGTTGCTTAGGCACTGGTTCTCCACAATGATTGTACATTTAAGCAAAGGGGGCAGCATGTTAGAGAGATAGCTCATCACTAGAGGAAGAGTGAAGCCAAACAATGGTCTTCTAGAAGCTAGTGAGGATGCATGCATGCCTTGAACTTAAGTCACTCACAAAATTAACAATGGTCGAAAATAAGCAATTTTAGATTAGCAGTTTTTTCTTTTCTATTTCAATTTGACTCTATAAGAATTAGAATTTCCAGATTTAGATAGGTGAGGCATTGATCCCGAGAGCAAGGTGAGGGAAGATCGCATGAGGTTACCTCATCTAGTTTTGGGACAGTTATCCAAGTGCCCTATTACATTCATCGCATGTAGGCTAGGTGCCTAAAGATAGATTTATTTGTATTGTAAAACCCTAGGCCTTCTTCTTTATAAAAAAAAAAAAGGTCCCTATCGTAATTGATTTCTTTTATCCATTCAGTTTGTCCCAGTAAGTGTGCACTGATTTATGGAAACAATAAAGAAAACAAAAATTATTTTCCAAGCATTGCAAATCCTTTTTTTGGTCTTGCTGTCAATGTATTTCAAATAGTAGATGTGTTTTTAGACCTAGGATTATGATAGGACTCTTCTTAAGAGAGGTGTTGTCGAATCAAAGTACACAACGAAATGAAGTGAACACCCACACACACAAACAAATGCAATTGCCAAGACTTATGGCTTATACTAAACTCGGAATACTTAAATTACATGAAGGTTTACAAGCAGAGTCGATGCTCTGTTACAGTTGAATTGAAAACCAGCAATAAAGTAATATAGAGTGAGTTTCTTGCACAGGGGACAACAACCCCTTCTTTCTTCACTACCCCGTATTTATAGCCTCCATGGCCTGGTCAAATCTTCTTCTAGAAGCCCGTGGAGATTTCCAGGTAGTTCATACCTTCCTCGGTAATCTCCTGTAACTGCTTCCTCTCCTCACGCCACCTGGCTTGGTTCAACAACCACCATAACTGCTCATTAACTTCTACAACTACCCTCTTTATTTGCCTCAACTGATCTGCATTCAATTGGTTATCCGAATCTTCTGGCCTCAACTGCCAGATCTCTATTCGTCTAGAGGTCGTCGGCCTTCTCCTCTAGATGACTCTTGTCGCCTAAAGTTGACTATCTGGCTTGGGTCATGATGCTCCTGCATCAATCTCCCCAGGTAGAAAAGAAACCGACTGCTTCATCAGTCGCATGCACTCTTCTTCTAAGATCCAAGTCGCCTCTTCGATTCCCTTGTTTGCCCGTCAAACTAAATACTCTTTTCTCTCGGAACTCCGCATCTGACCTGCCTTTTGTTCTTCTAAAACTTTTGCAACGCTCCCTCGGTCAACTCGGTACTTGATTTTGCAAGTCGATGGTCGATTCCACCCCAATAGGCAACCCTTCTTCATACTTTTATAAGTCGGCAACATTGAACGTCAACCAAATGTTCAATTCCTTTGGCAGCTCCAATACATAAGCATTATCCGAAATCTTTTTAAGAATCTTACGAGGACCAATTTTCTTCAACTTTAACTTATTATGCGTTCCTCTTGGGAACCTTTCTTTCCTCAGATGTGCATACACTAAATCACCTTCTGCAAACGAATGCAGTCATCTTTTTTTGTCGGCCCTTGACTTATATGCCGCATTTCTTTTCTCCAGTTGTCGCCTTACTTGATTGTACACCTCCTTCAAGTGTTCGGTGAACGATTCAGCGTCTGCACTCTTATGCACCCCCGTTAGTAATTTTTCCAAGTCAGTTACTCCATGCGGACTTATTCCTTGTACAATTTGGGATGGACTCATTCCTATCAACTTGTTCACGTGGTTCTTGTATGCAAACTCTGCCTGCGCTAGCACGTTTTCTCACTACTTGGGTTGGTTGATTGTCAAGCATCTCAGCAAATTTCCCAAACTTCTATTCACGACTTCCATATGTCAATCAATCTGCAAATGGTATGCAAAACCGAACTGCAACATCATATTCAACTTTTTCCATAGGGTTCTACAGAAATGCCCCATGAATTTAGTAACCCTGTTCAAAGTTATGCTCTTCGACAGTCCATGCAATCTTACAATTTCCTTGAAAAAAAAACAACAAAACTCATGGGGTCACTTGTCTTCCAACACGGAGTAAAGTGTGCCATGTTCGAAAACCTACCAACTACCACAAATATGGAGTCATTGCCCTATTATGCCTTCGGTAATCCCAACACAAAATCCATGCTAAGGTGCTCCCATGGAACGGTCGGCTCTGGCAATGCTGCATATAACCCCATGTTTTGACTTTTTCCCTTAGCATGATGGTAGATTCTTCACTTTCGAACCCATATCTGCATGTCTGTCTACAGTCCTGGCCAGTAGTATTTATCTTCGACCAATGCTCTGGTCTTGTTGACACCAAAATGTCCTGCCAATCCTCCACTGTGCAATTCTCTGATCAGATTTTCTCTAACTAATCCTTTGGGAACACATAACCGATGCCCCTTAAACAAGTACCCTTCTTGGACAAAGTAGTCTAAGTGTAGTGTCCTATTGATACTCCATGGCTCCTTCGACGCCTTCCATACTTCTCTGAAATCCTCGTCGATCTCATACTTAGTCTTTACAGACTCTAATCCTATCGCTTGGACAGTCGTTGTGTTCAGCAACGCGATCCTTCGACTTAATGCATCGGCAACCTTGTTTGTCTTGCTCGACTTATGTCGCAACACAAACATGTAGCTCTACAGGAATTCCACCCACTTCATATGCCTTTGGTTTAGCTTGGTCTAAGTATTTAAATACCTCATAGCCTAATGGTCGGTATATAATACAAATTCCTTCGGCAACAAATAATGCCTCCATTACTTTAATGCCTGAAGAATGGCATAAAATTCCTGGTCGTAGACCGAATATTTTTGCTTGGTTTCATCCAATTTTTCACTATAGAAGGCGATCAATCAGCCTTCCTGGCTCAACACTACTCCAATTGCTACTCCACTTGCGTCGCAGTTGACTTGGAATACTTTGTCGAAATCGGGAAGAGCTAAAACTAGTATTTCCATCACTTTTTGTTCCAGCTTCTCAAAATCTTTCTGCGTCGCTCCCGACCATTTGAACTCACCCTTTTTCATGGACGTCGTCAATGGTGCGCATATCCGACTAAAATCCCAAATGAAATTTCGGTAAAAACTGGCAAGTCCATGGAAACTTCTCATCTTTGTCGTATTGGTCAATTCGGGCGGCATAACCAACCATTCATACAACCCTTCCTTCGTCTTGAAGGTTGTCATCCATTCATCACCCTCTTGGATTCTGATCTAGTGGTAGCCACTTTTCAAATCGATCTTGGTGAAGTATCTTGCTCCACACAAACAGTCAAACAAGTCATCCATCCTTTGCAATGGAAATTGTACTTTATGGTAATCTTGTTGATGGCCGTTGAGTCGGTGCACATCCTCCATTCTCCTTATTAATTAAGTGCTAATAAAGCTGGTACTACACACGGACTCAAGCTTTCTCGGATCAATCCTCTATCCAACAACTTCTGGACCTGTCAGTTTAGCTTGGCACTTTTCGTCGATGTCATCCTGTATCGTACCTTGTTTGGCAAACTCGACCCTAGAATCAAGTTGATATAGTGTGATATACTCCTCGTCGACAGCAATCCCGTCGGCATCTCATCGATTAGTATATTCTCGAACTCCTTTAACATCTCTTCGACTTCCGTCGAGACATCCTCCTTTGGTCGTTACACACTTAGACCCTTTGGAATGATGGCAAAGCAACAGTCTTGCTCCTTTTTCTCCTCCAGGATTTCCTTGGTTGAACACATCAATACTTTTCTCCCAGTAGTTGTTATGACTTTTTCTGTTGTCATGATCCTCCTACAACAGAATCAGTTTTCGTCGCATGCCAATCTTCCATCCAATAACCGTATTGAAATGGCCGTCGTGGATCATATTTTGATCATACTACCATGGTCGACCCAACAACCAATGGCAAGCGTCCAACAGGTGGCAACACATCACACTATCTTCCATTCGTCTGATCTTGAAATTAATCAAACATTGTCTGGTCACCGTCACATGGTGCCCCTTCTGTAACCACAACTCTGTATGGTTTTGGGTGTGGTCGACACTTACACCCAACTTTTCAATGACCTCAATCGAGACTAGATTCTACATACTCCATCCATTAATGATGGTCAGACAACATCTGTCAGCGATCTTTACCCTCATTCGAAAGATTGACTTTCGTTACGTCGACTCTCTCTCCTCTAGGCCAGTCGGTTGGATCAACGTTCGCTTGGTCGTGAGGTTTCGACCTCCTTCCGCTTTTCCCTTGTCGTTGCTTCTAATGGTCGAATTCGTCTTCACGCCGGATTTGTCGCCATTCATTGTCTAGTCTCCAATTGATTTTCAATGTGCAAGTTCTTTGGACATTCATATGCCTTATGTCTGACTTCACGACATTTGTAACAGACTACAGTCAGTCTATTACCCCTTTTTCATCAGCAGCTCTCCTTCAACCAAATGTACCCCTACAATGAGCCTCTCAACCTTCTCGTCGGTACTCTGGTACGGACTCTCTAATCGTGGTCTCTTCTCTTCGACGACTTCCCTTTTGGCTCCATTGCTTTATCCATTGGTGGAGATAGTCCTTCCACCCCTAGTAATCCTTTTCCCTTTGACTGCTACACTTAGGCTCAACTTTTCAATGACCTCAGTCGAGACTAGATTCTACGTACTCCATCCATCAATAATGGTCAGACAACATCTGTCAACGATATTTACCCTCGTTCGAAAGATTGACTTCTGCTGCGTTGGCTCTCTCTCCTGTAGTCGAGTCGGTTGGATCAACGTTTGCTTGGTCGTGAGGTTTCGACCTCCTTCCGCTTTTTCCTTGTCGTTGCTTCTAACGGTCGAATTTGTCTTCACGCCAGATTTGTCACCATTCCATTGTCTGGTCTCCAATTGATTTTCAATGTGCAAGTTCTCTAGACATTCATATGCCTTATGTCCGACTTCACGACATTTGTAACAGACCACAATCAGTGTATTTACCCCTTTTTCATCAGCAGCTCTCCTTCGACCAAATGTACCTCTACCACGAGCCTCTCAACCTTCTCGTCGGTACTCTGGCACGAACTCTCTAGACGTGGTCTCTTCTCTTCGACCTGTGTCTTCGACGACTTCCCTTTTGGCTCCGTTGCTTTATCCATTGGTGGAGATATTCCTTCCACCCCTAGCAATCCTTTTCCCTCTAACTGCTACAAGTTTCCTTGTTAACTTTTCTTCGGCCTTCAGGGCTAGCTATTAGGCTTCCCTAACTGTTCTAAACCTTGACAAGCTCAACTCATCCTGAATAGCATACTTCAGACCGTTTACATACCTTACGACCGCTTCTTCCCCTTTGTCGGGTTTGTCTCGACTAGATCGACAATCGATAGAATTTCTCTATCAACTCCTTCAAGTTAACTCCTTCTGTCGTAGGTTTTGCAGTTTTCTATACAAGGAGATCATACATTCGACAGGAAGGAACTTGTCCTTTAGCTTAATGACCATTCTGTCCCAAGTTTAATTTACTCTTTTCCTTTCATCACTCCATCGGCCTATATGTTGTCCCACCACAACGAGGCATGACCTTTCAACTTCAAATAGGTAGTTTTCACCCTTTTGGGGTCTTCTATCTGCTCCATGTCAAAGTAATTCTCCATTTCTCTGACCTAGTCTATCAGTTCTTCTAAGATTTAGACTTCCTAAGTAGGTAGGCACATCCATCTTGGCCTTACCCCTCATCTCCGACAGGACTTTCAGTAGTCTATCTTCTGGTTCATATGGTTCCTCTTGTTCTTCCTGAGCATTTCTTTCATCAACCTCCTTATCACTGTGGTCAAGGACTTACGGGATGTATCCTCGTCGTTGTGCCTCCTTCACTGTTCCTAACTCGTTCTTCAACATCCTCGTCGTCTAAACGCATTCCTCAAAGGTTTCATGATCAATAGTGACTTTTGCACCTCCACGTGGTCGTCTCCCACAGACATTGACTCCTCTATGAGCCATCTTCTGCTCAGTCGACCAAAACTCTTACTCCAATTGTTCTGGGATGATCGCTTCCTCTGCAACTCTACCCAACCACATCTGGAGTTGTTTTCCACGTCCAATCGCAATTGGACTTTCCTCGCAGGACAACTTCCTGTTCTGATACCAAAATGATAGGAGTCGCCTTAAGAAAGGTGTTGTCGGATCAAAGTACACAATGGAAAGTGAACACCCACACACAGACAAACGCAATTGCCAATAATTATGGCTTATATTAAACTCAGAATACTTAAATTACATGAAGGTTTACAAGCAGAGTCGATGCTCTGTTACACTTGATTTGAAAATCAGCAATACAATAATACAGAGTGAGTTTCTTACATAGGGGGACAGCAGCCCCTTCTTTCTTCGCTACCCCGTATTTATAGTCTCCATGGCCTGGACAAATATTCTTCTAGAAGCCCCTAGAGAATTCCAAGCAGTTCTCACCTTCCTCAATAATCTCCTACAACTGCTTCCTCTCCTCATGCCATCTGGCTTGGTTCAACAACCGCCATAACTACTCATTAACTTCTACAACTACCCTCTGTATTGGCATTGTAACTCCATTTCTGGTTGGCTACATCGGTCGTTAGCAATCTCTTAACAACTCAGTCCTCTTCCGACTTCCTTCTTCTCAAACCATCTGTTCGTTGGTATATCCTCACATCGTTCTTACCTCAACAACTTCCTCTGATATTCAGTCGGTTCCCTCCACAATGGATCTTTGCCTCAACTTATTTGCCTTAAGTCGGTTATCCAACTTTTCTGGCCTCAACTGCCAGATCTGTATTCGTCTAGAGGTCGTCAGCCTCTCATCTAGACGACTCTTATTGCCTAAATTCAACTATCTGGCCTAGGTCATGATGCCCCTACATGATATTAGAAGCAATCTTCGGCATTCTTTTAAGTTTTTATGCCTATTTATCATGTATATAATGCCCAAACGGTTTACCCAAATAGTACGAGCGGCGCACGAGCAAGTAGGAGTGCGCCTGGGGATTCTTTCCAAGTGAGTCATCTCTTAAGAAGTTTCCTAATTACGTTGCATCGATCTCTTCCATTAATGATGCATGGCCTTCTAGTTCTGACTTTATGTGTAGGTAGCAAGGGAGGAGGCATCGCAGGATGCCATCATAAGGAGTACAACTGCTTCCTAAAGAATGATGTCTGCACGATAGTTGTGAGATCAAAGGGAAGTCAATGATTGATTCCAAGAAGTTGTATAAGGCGAGGTTCGAAATGAGAGGATTCTCCTAAAAAGTGGGAGTAGACTATGAGTAAACCTTTGCTCTGGTTACCAAGTATACTTCCATCATAGTCGTTATGTTTTTTGCAATAGTTTTTGGTCAAGCTTAGTATCAAATGGATGTTATTACAACGTACTTAATGGTTTGATTAAGGAAGACTTATAGATTAATTAGTCAAGTGGTTTTAAGGTGAATGGATGAGATACCTGTGCATGCAAGTTGAAGAAGGACCTTTATGGGTTGAAGCAACAACCAGATGCTTAGAACTCATGAACTAATCAGTACCTTTAGATTTTGGGCCTCATTGAGACTATTGAATATACTAACGTGTATTATATGTTTGATCAATCCGATCCTCTTATCTTAGTGTTGTATGTAGATGACCTAGTAGTGTAGAAAAGCTCATAGCATGATGCAAGAAGAAACTAACAAGTGAATTTGACATGAAGGACATAGGCATGATGTATTATATGTTTGATCAATCCGATCCTCTTATCTTAGTGTTGTATGTAGATGACCTAGTAGTGTAGAAAAGCTCATAGCATGATGCAAGAAGAAACTAACAAGTGAATTTGACATGAAGGACATAGGCATGATGCATCATTTTTTGGGTCTAGAGGTTTAGGAGGGTTCGAAGAAAGTTTTCCTTGGACAAGGGAAACATGCAGTAAAGATTCTAAAGGGATTTTAGATGATGGATTGTAAACCTCTAACAACTATTATGGTTCTAAATCAAAAGTTATCTATAGAGTCATGACTTAGATTCAGATTTGGTAGATCGTTCCTTATACAAGAAATTGATTGGTTCTTTATATATCTAGTGAATATCGGGCCTAAAATTTGTTTTGCAATAAACATATTGAGACAATTCAAGAAGGAACCCTAACAGATTCATTGGATTGCAAAATGCGTCCTCAAATACTTTAAGAGCACAATTCACTATAGTTTGAGGTACAATATAGATTGGGACTTATTGTTGAGTGGTTTTGTTGATTCTCATTGGGAAGGTGATGAAAGTCATAGGAGCATCTAAGGGTGTGGTTTCAATATGGGTTCATGAGTCATATCCTAGTTCAACAAGAAGCAATCTTAAGTTGCACTTAGCTAACTAGAAGCGGAGTACATGGTATTTAGTATTGCTAGTTCTAAGGCTCTCTAGCTTTGTGAATTGTTAGCAAAGCTGACCAATGAAATGTTGGAGGCTACTTGGAGCCCAACAATTGTTTACTATGATATTCAAAGTTGCATTAAACTCTTTGAGAATCAAGTGTTTCAATATCGCTCCAAGCAAATTGAAATATGGAGCCATTTTATTAGAGACAATTCAAAGGAGACCAGTGATCCTAGAGTGCATTCCGCTAGAACCACACATTGTTGGTATTTTAACAAAGCCCTTGGCTAAGGGGAAGTTTGAGATGCTAAGGGAGAGAGTAGGCTTGATAGAGAATACTTTCCGTGTAAAGGAGTATTAGATTTTACCTCTGTTGCTTAGTAATTGGTTCTACAAAGTGATGGTGTATTCTAGCAAAAGGCGCAAGTCAAAGAGATGCCACAACCATAAAGGAAGAGTGAATGAGCACAACAATATTCTAGTAGCCAATACGGATGCACGCATGCATTGACCTTAAGTCACTTCCAAAATTTAAAGTTGTCTTGGCATTTCCAAATTAGGAGTTTTTTCTTCTCTATTTCAATTTGGCTTTCTTAGAATTAGAATTTCCAGGTTTAGATAGAGGAGGCATTGATCCCAAGAGGAGGGTAAGGGCACAATGCATGAGGTCACCTACTCTAGTTTTGGCAAAGTTATCTAGGTTCCCTAGCACAAGCATTGCATGCAAGCTAGGCACTCCTGCCTAGACACCTAAAGATAGGTTGATATGTATTGTAATTTGTAAAACCCCAAGACATTCTTCTCTATAAAAAAAGGAAAGATACCTACTGTTATTGATTTCTTTTATTCATTATGTTACCAGATGAACTAGCAGGGCTAGTCACCGGCCAACATATGAAGAGGAAAATGACCACTGTCACCTTAGTCACTTCTCCAAACTTCTTTAGAAGTTGAAACCTCCTAGAGGAGAGCCCTATAGCAACTATGTAAGGACACTAAACACCCGATAATATCTTCTTCGAAGAATGTTAGTGACCAATGCCTTATTGGAGTCGATTCAAGAGATGAAGAAAATATATTATGTGTGTGAATACGAATCATGTAAGTACATCAACTTTAGCAGCACATTCATCGAAGGATAAACAAATAACCAATTTCAGTGAATATGTCATATATAACAAGTGTGAAACAAGTGCCATTCATTAGCAATTAAACCACAGGTACTCATTTTCCATCAGATGCAAATGTTTCCAAATATCAGTGCCTATGTTATTAGTGATGACAGCAGTTATCATTCATTTAATTAGCCAATCAATGACAAGTGTGATATGTAACTAATAGCCAATAGAAAGCAGGTAAAAGCAATAAGCTACAAGTGCTTGTTCTCAACAATGAAACCTTTCACACAACAACAGTATTCATTCATTCCAACGTACAGCAGTATGACATAAATACAATGATAGGTCAGTTATGAAGGCAGCAATAACCACCTATTATGTGTTCATGTATCAATTCCAGACTTTGTATAAGTATAAGCAGCAATATACATAACCGAACAGCCAAACAAGGTCTGAGACAAAGAATTAGCACTGTAGCAGTATCACAAGTTTCAGAGTTCAAGCAATGATCATATTTCAAACAAAGTGTGCATATAATGTGTAGACAAGGTTGTTAACTATCCACTTTTAGTTGCAATTCAAACCAGCAAACACTAACTTTCCAACCAGTATTTGTTTGACAGTGTGCAGGTGTTAAAGGACTAATATAGAGGGAAAGAGCAGCAGACCTTTTATAAGAAGGGCTGCCACTGTAAGGGCAGCCCTTACAGTTGGCAAGGGCTTAGGAGAGGCCTTGAAAAGAGCAGACAGAGGTCTGCAGCAGACCTAGAAATAAGGTCAGGGGCTGGAAAAAGAGAAGGAATGAGCCGTGAGGTAAATGACAGTGGTCAAGGGTGGTTTTGAGGGTTGGAAGGCAGCCCAAGGGTAGAGGAAGGGGTGATTAGGGACTGTTTGGGCAGAAATTAAGTTCTAGGCAAGGTTACACGAACCGTGGGTGCGATCGGAATCGGCTAAAGAATCCGATACGGGTGCGGCACTCATCCCAAAATTAGGAATCGGGGATTCGGAACCCTAACCCTAATTAACCTTAATTATCCTATGTAAATAACTTTATATTAGTCAATACGAGGTGGAAGAATCCAACGAAGAATCCGAGAATCCGATTCGGGTGCGGTTAGGCCTAGGGTCGAATCCGGTAACTATGGTTCTAGGATATTTTCAATTTTTGGGGCTTTCAAAAATTTCGCCCTAGAGTTTCTTGGGATAGATAGGGCAGGGAGAAATTGTAGGAGAGAGGACCGAAATTTTAAGTAGGCAAAAAAAATCAAAAAATTATTTTTTATTTTCTAGGGTTTTTAACATCAAATTACAGACCTACTTCTAACCCTAATTCTACCATGAAAACGCAAATTTACACATGCAAATTCAAGAGAAACTAACCCTAGATTCTAGGTTTTGCAAAGAAGAGCGGTTTTGGGACAAAGGGAGAAAACCCTAACCCTAACCTAGGGCATCTAAGGAGTGACTAACCTATCTCTTGAGAAGCTTAGCCTAGGTTTTACAACTAACCCTAAAGTCCTAAGGTTCTAATCCTAGAACTTAGAAGGACTCCTAAAAGGACGTACTTCTACAACCAAGGTGACTAAAAGTTGACGAAGATCTAGATTGGACAAAATGCAACCCTAATGGCTACCATTCTATCCATAAACATACATCATTCATCAACAATTAACAAAGAGAGATCAAGAAAAGCCCTGGATACCTCCTTGTGCACGTGTATAACCAACAAATCATAGCATCACCTTTGCAAGAGCATTGAACCAAAGAAACTTCAAGAATTTACCACCAAATCCCAAAAAATATCTTCGTCAAGAGGAGGCGCCTCACTTCAAAGAGCCCTAGTTGGGTAGAATAAGTGCATAATGTTTTGTCCCACTTGTCTTATGTTAAAATGAAGCGAGGAGAGGTTTATTTATAGCCTCTCACACTCACTTTTACAACATATCCAAGCCTACATGCCTTAAAAAGCCAATTTGAAATTATAAAATGTCAACATAAAAAATTATAACATAAAATAATATAAAAATAGCCTAAAGTAGGCTTATAGTAGGCTACTCGGAGAATTTTTCCCCTAGGTGCCAAAAACTGCTAAAACGAGCGAATCATTCCAAACAAAAGGCTGGAGTGAGTTGGAGGGAGGGCGCCATGCCCCATCTAACCCCAAAATGTTGTAAAATCCCTCAACGCCACCCTCAAAGCAGCATGTATGGCTTGCGAGGAAGGAGACAATGGAGAGAAGGCGTCAGTGAGCTGAAAGGCCAAGAGGGTGTCCTAGGTGGCTGTGAAGGGAGACCAAGGTCTCGTAGCTGAAGCAAAGGACACCAGAGAAAGCAAACAAGGTGTGGGGTCATGTGACCCAATGATCAACCCCTAAGAGCCTCGGACACCCAACCCAGGATTAAAAACCCCAACAAAGGGCAATCAACAGTGCCATTAAGCCATAGTACTTCAAAGGAAGGACCAAAAGGTCCGGCCATGACCACCACTGTTGAATAACAGCCCTCCTGGTCAAAAAAATGGCCTCTCTCCCTGAAGCACATCTGAAGGTGCGTTGGGTACAGGTGCAGCATAACACATTCAATTTTTCCAAATGTGTGTACTATTTTTTCAAGCTAATAAAGAAAACAATGATGACTAAGTGTGGAATATCTTTTCTTTTGTATTGTTGTCCAAGTTACATGAAACGTGGAAACATGTACAAGTTTTCAAAATGGGATCACCTAGAAATGTGACCACCCCCCCCCCCCAAAAAAAAAAATGGGTGCGTAAGGGAATTGCAGTATGTAGAAAATAAAAAATATATAGACATACAGGTTTTTCTATAAAACACATTATCTTACAAGAATATAAGAATGATACACATAAATGACATTTTAGACGAAAACTATTTCTAGTCTCTATAATAACTCTCATAGATGATTAAATGATGCAAAATCTTGTAGCTTAGTGGCCTTGACTAATGCCAATACTATACCCTTATACATGATAGAATCCAATGGAAATGCTACAATCCTGCCAACCAACTCTGCTTTATCTTACCTTTTCTATCCTTTTACTTTAAGAATTTAATATTACCATTAATTACAAGGTGACACTCTTCAGTTTTCAATTCCCTGTCTTTGTTTTGTCTTAAAGGATCATTGGGACATTTTCTTACAAGTCCCACATCCCTCATGGGCCTGAAAACTTCCAAAAAGGTGCTCAAAACGTCACTGAAAATCGTTGAAAGGCCTTGGAAACATCATTGGTCGTATCGTACAATGTTTTCAAATCCCTAGAAACTTCCAAAAAAGTGTCTAAAATGTCAATTTAAATGGTCGAAATGCCTTGAAAACATTGTTAATCGTACCGTGCGGCATTTCTAAATCATTAAACGTCGTATGGTACATCCAACAACATCTCGTAGCCGTTTCTGCATTTTCTGACATCTCCAAGACAAGTATTGTGTAATGTTTTGTTTAAACCCTTGATTTACAACTTCTTTAATGTTTTATTGATTTACAACTTCATATATAACTACATTGCATAATTGAACATTAAAACTAAATATACATTGTCTAAAGAACCATATAAATGCACAGCAAAAACAAATAGCGTCCACACAAGATACACAAGGATTTACCCTGGAAACCCCAGTCCTTTGAGGAAAACCAGCAAATGTTTGTCTTCTTCTTTTTGTGGAATTTGTTTACAACAATACTATAGCAGTCCTCCGAATTTGGACCAAAACTCCTCGAAAAGACCTCCAGCCACAACCTATGGCTTTTTGAGACCAAACCACATTGAAGATGCCCCAAATCCTCTGCAAATTGGATAGAAAAACTCTAGATCCACCCTAGATCCAATAGACAACAGAAAAGTAACTCTCCCCTAGAAAAAATGTGATCTCAAACTTAGATCTAGACTGCTCACTACAAGAGGAAACTCATCTCTTGCAACGGTGATGATCACCGCAAGAGATATGACTCACTCTTGACAGCGATGTGTTACAACTCTTAATAGACTCTTTTATAACATCACTTTATGTCAATATCATGGGACACCCAATACCACGGGACACATAATAACATGGTTCCTCCAATACCATTGACTATAAAGAATTACAAAAGACAATATTACAAGACTATCTAGAGAGTTTCACTCAACCCCTTCCACGTTGCTAGACACCCCCAACGTAGAAGTACTTACTGAGCTACCAAAAACCAAAACTCCCTCTTAACGAGGAAGGTACTTATGGAGAAGCATCCACCAGGATCAAACACGTCCTCTGTTGTTGCAGCTATTCCCTCTAAACTGGAAGACTTCGTGGCTACATCCACTGCACTCTGATATAAAGATTTGCGCTCCTCATCCATCAGATTCATCTCAAGCAAGATATTGGATGCCATCACTCCAAACCTTGCAAAAAAACACCACGTAACTAAGCCAATCACGTGCTTATTGTTGAATCTTTGGAGTAATTGAGGACAAGTGCTCTGCATGGCTTCAAAGTTGGAAGCATGCGGAGATGTTTGAGGTTTTACTTTTTGCATGCAAGTGATTTTTAGTTTACTGGGAAAAAGTTAATTAATTAACTTGTGCATGCATGCATTTTTTAATGAGGAACTTTGCATACAGGAATTTCGCATGAAAAGTGAAATTAGGGTTTTGGAACCTTAAAGTCACCAATAAATAATAAAAGAGAGGCAAAGGTTAAAAGTTCAGATGTTGATCAATGTGAGATTGACACAACTCAGAGATTGAGCAGTCAAGGATCAAGAGCACACTTCTTCAGTCGGGATGGTAGAGAGAAAAGAGGGGAGCATCTCCTTTAGTGAGTGCGAGGGGGCACATCATTACACTGAGAGAGCGTGGTCTTATTCAAAGATTGATTGAGAGAGGGCATACAAGACAAAGAGGGGCACATATCTAAGAGATAAGGGCACACTCCATCTAGAGAGGACGAATTCATTAGAGACAGAGATTACTTCTGAGAGAGTGTATTCACCAACAAAGACAAAGAGGGCGACTTGCCAGCTACAGAGGGCGAATACCTAGCTACAGAGGGCAAATAGCCAACAGTGGAAGAGGGAGTGAATCCCAAGACAGTCAAAAGAAAGAGGGGGTCACAAATCCCAAGGAGTCTTCAACAGTGATCAGGCAAGAAATCCAAGGCTTGGATTTCAGAGATAAGTTTATGTGAATACTATGTAAAAGTTCTATGTACTTCAAAAAGATGATAAAGAACTTCTACTCTCTCACTGATTTTCCCGCAAGGGTTTTTCCAAGGTCATATTGACGAAAAATATGTGTCAATTATTTATGTGTGTGATTGTTGATTTGAAAATAGTAAAAGACTTTGTGTTTCTAGTTGTAAATATTGTTTATGCTTGTATATGTTCTTCCATGCAACAAGATTGAGTTGGCCATTAAACATCTGATTTATGCTTGAAACCAGGTTGAAGTCTAAAAAATTTTTGAGATTAGGAAAAATTTACACTCGTACTATTGCAGCAGTCAACACTGCTTGCTACTATGCTCAGCACCTCTGCCAACGTCCACATGTCCATGGCAGCCACCAAAAAAATTCACTGCACCCTGCCCGAACATTCTTGGGCAATTTCTGGGCTACCCCTAAGGCTTTTCTACCCCCTACTCAATGCTCCTCGCAGTTTCCTAGTGACCTGCACAACTGCCTAGTAGTTGTCGCTAGGTTGCTCGACTGTCTGACATCCCTACTGGTCGGTCACTTTCTTATTGCTGCAGCCGTCAACCTAGCGTTGTCCAGGTGTCGTTTTACCTTACGGCCAGGGTTCTATTGACAGTTGCAGTTTGTTAGGCCCTCCTACAATTTGTTGGGCCCTCCTACAGTTTGTCGATTCGTAGCAGCTCCTAATGATGCTAATCGTCGCTTCTCTAGCAGCTACATGTCTACTTCCGCAAGCCCGGTCGACCTGCTCCTTGGCGCAACTCCAGTCGTAGTCTATAGCCACAACTTGGCAGTTACACTTCTCCACGCTATCTCCTGGTTCAACCCACCACCGCTACTGCCTAGTCCATCGTTTGTTGCATCGAACCCCCGTGCAGCTATCACTCCTAGCAGTTGTCCCTTCGCACAACGAGTGCTCAACCTTTTCCTCTACTAGCCCAACCACGCAGCTCTGTCATATGCTCAAGCTCTGCCTCAGCTGGTCGGCACTTGATTTCTCCACGGCAAGCACTCACGCGACTGCTCCCACGCTTGTGTCCGCACAACATTGACCCGCTACGCGACTGCTCCCACGCTTGTGTCCGCACAACATTGACCCACGATCACCATGAGTTCACCTATTGTTTTTTGTTGCGGCCCTTTATAGGTCAAGCCCAATCCACTACTCTTTGTCCCACGTTCTCTACTGGTTGGCGGATTCTTTCTCTCGTGCAGTCGACTTCCCGCAGTTTCCTCCTACATCCTTGATTCACGGGATTTTCACCACCTCCTCTTATCAAAACCTCCCGAATCTACGACTGTCGGCTTCAACAGAAACTCCACAGTCCAACTCCTCTGCTCACGTAGTTGTTGCGGCTAGATCGTGGTTGCTCCACACAAGCCTTTTCGTTCGCAACCAATCTGCTTCCAACACCAATGGGTACAGCCTCACACTCAAGTCTTCCAGTTGTTTGCAAGTTCTCCTCATGGCAGCAGCTTCACACGCTCAACATCACTCAACTCACGATCTGAGCCTACGATCTACACAAGCCTCATCTCCCGCCAACCCAAGCTTCCCTCCATCAAGTCCTCTTGCCTCTCAATCCGCCTAAACAATGGCCCAATCTATGTAGTCGCGAACCATAGCATCCATACACCCCATATCATGGTCGTACAATACTTCAGTTTTCTTTTCTTTTTTGTTTCTGATCTTGTGGCAGGTTTCTTCATACGAGCTTTGATACCATGTGAAATTTTATGTTTAAACCCTTGATTTACAGCTTTTTTAATGTTTTCCTCAATTACAACTTAGCAATAAACTATATTGCCTAACTGAACATTAAAATAGACAATACATTGTCTAAACAACCATATAAATGCACAGTAAAAACAAATAGCATCCGCACAAGATACACAAGGATTAACCTTGGAAACCCCAATCCTTCCAGGAAAATCAACAAATGTTTGCCTTCTTCTTATTGCAGAACTTGTTTACAACAACACTACAACAGTCCTCCGGAAAAACCCTCCGAATCTAAACCAAAACTCCTCGAAAATACCTCTAGCCACAACCTATGGCTTTCTGAGACCAAACCACACTTAAGATGCCCCAAATCCTCTTTGTAAACTGGATAGACAAACTCTAGATCCACCCTAGATCTAATACACAACAGAGAAGTAACTCTCCCCTAAGAACTGTGATCTCAAACTTAGATCTGGACTACTCACTACAAGAGGAAACCCGTCTCTTGCAACTGTGATGTTCACCACAAGATATATGACTCACTCATGACTGTGATGTGTTACAACTCTCAATAGACTCTTTTATAACATCACTTTACGTTAGTACCATGGGATACCCAGCACCACGGTACACATAATACTATGGTCCCTCCAATACCACTAACTATAAAGAATTAAAAAAGACACTATTACAAGACTATCTAAAGAGTTTCACTCAGCCCCTTCTACGTTGCTAGACACCCCCAACGTAGAAGTACCTGTCAAGCTAACAAAAACTAACAAGTACACCACCATTCCAAGTGTTTCTTACAACTTAGCTTGTTGTTAATACTTTTCAATTGGCATACATATTTTCAGATCTCGCATTAGAACCAAGTTTGAGAGTTCTTTAAACTTATCAATTTTTTGGGGCTAATAGCTACAAGTATTTTCATCATATACTGAAATTTTACTAGGAGGATTATCTTATATTTCTCGATTGTCGCCTCTCAACATAGCAACAAACGAGAATCAAAGACTCAAGATACATCGGAACTTAGATTGGTGAGACCTTGGGTCTCCTGTTCGCCCCCTCCCTTAGGAGGTTAACCGACTTCCTCAGAACCTATGAGGGTTTGTCGTTTTGGATCATATGACATACACCACCATACCAATAGACAAGCCAACTCCAAGTTGCCTTGGAGTCGAAACCCCCCCTCCCAAAATACTACACATCAAGTTCAAGGAAGTAATCAAGTTCAAGGAAGTAGACAAGTTTCTATCAAGGGATTTTTCCCATTGTCCTCAAATGTTAAGAGAGTCGACTCCCTCGTTCTTTCCACCCCCCTACATTCAAGTCCCCTTACTCCCTACCATTCCTTAGAGGATATCATCCACCAATGCATCGGCCCTTTCACAATGCCTGACGAATTTAACAACAAGCTTGTATTTTGGTCTCCTCACTTGTCCTTGGCTGCCTATTCCAACTAGCTTCAGCATCGTCCCTCTCTTTTGCTCAATTCCAAGATTTTTAGAGCCTTTCAATCTATATAACTTCTATAGTACCAGCACCTTATCTATAGATATTTATTGCTCAATTCCAAGATATTTAGAGCCTTTCAATCTAAATAACTTCTTTAGTACCAGCACCTTATCTATAGATATTTATTTAGCTAGACATTTGCCTTGGCACTCCCACTTTGTACTAAGACTGGATGTACTATCTTATCCCTTTGACCTAATTTTGTAGTCTTTTCTTGGACATTAATAAAATATCTTATCTTATTACTAGAGTAGTTTGCTAATGTTGAGAGTTGGGTCAAGAGTTGAAAAACCATGGTCTCTTGATCTTAACCAACTATTGTCCATATTTTCCATTACTAACTTCAAATACATGGCCTAGGACTAGGATGCCGTAAGCAATTCAATATATGCTACCCTAGTAAGGCCAAATGTTGTACTCCCTTCATTTGCTTTGATATGCCCATTACTAGTGCCTTTTAACACATGAATCAAGATCGAATATACACTAGATACAACCCAATGGGTATGAACTTTAGAGTCTTCATTGGTCTCTTCATCTTTCTAACTCTTAAACATGTCCATATTTTCTTGACTCTGAGTCCTCCTTATGTGCACAGTCTTTCTAATAAGCAACTTGGGAGGATTTTTCTTGTTTCTATTTGTTTCCCACTTATAGGAAGGATATTGCTATAGTGCTCTCATTTTTCTCTCTGACAAAGACATTCCTTGTAGGCATCAAAGATATGCTCAATTTGGCCTTGGAAGATATGATAACAATTTTTCTGTTCGAACACCCAAAACCTAAGACTGTTTAGCTCTATTTAGAGAATCGACAAAAAACAGTTAATCTATCAAGAATAATCCTATCTAAATAGAATAATCCTATCAAGAATAATCCTATCTAGTTAAATCTTCAAAAGCAAACCTGTCAAGCCCTAGATTTGTTCTGATTCGCTCTATTTCTACCATACACCCAAAAACATTAAAAAGAAAGAACTACAAAACTGTAACTCAACGCATTTTTAGGTGAAAATATCAGATGAGACTAGAAACACCAATCCTATCTCGAGAAGAGTAGACAAACACAAGCTAACAAAAACTCAACAGCTCCCAGTCGAGCCCCAGCTTCAGCTAGATGCCCAAACACCAATGAACCATCTAATCATCCATCACGCTACCCTGGACAATTTTCAAAACAATGCCATCAAGAAGTCCCACTCTTTCACAACACCACGAATCAGAAGTCTCACGTATTCACAATGATGAAATCAAGAAGCCCTTGCTTTCACTGGTTTTCACACTTGCAATCATGATTAGAGCTCCATTTTTGTGATGATTCCTACCTGATAATTGACATCATGAGGGAGAAAGAAAAACCCTATTCTTCCATATTTCCAAAGAGTACCTCTATGTTCAATTTCAAAGCTGAAATAAGTTATTTTTAAGATTTCATTTTAGATCAATAATCCAAACCTTTGTGACATGAGTATGAGTACCCAACCCTTGGCTGCATGCTCCAAATAGGAATGTTGTATCAAGCAGGTCAGGTATGTACTAGGATGCCAAGTTCAGCCCATATGTACCGTTTACTTCAGAGTACATGCCAAACGTACCCCAATTTCATGTCCACTTCATCTAGGTATGCACAACGGTACCCTATGCCCTTGATGGACGAGCAGAAGTACCCAACCATGATGCCCCTTTTTCAGGATAAAATAATTTACATAAAAACCCTATAACCTATTTACCAGTTTCTTGCCCTTTTCTATTAAGTCCCACCAACCCTCTTACACTATATAAACCCTAAACAAACACAAATAGAAATCAGAATCATCATTTCTAGCATTAGGCCATCATTTTGTTGTTGCTGGGCAGTGATTTGGTCATTGAAAACTAATAACAGCAGTGACTTAGCGACTTGCAGCAGGTTTTCATTGGATTCAACATTGTATGGTTATTGGCATACGTCATCATTTATGTATGTACTATGTATCATGTATGTATTATTAATGATTATTTTAAAGTTCAAAAACTTTAAAAATTAATATATGTTTAATATTTATATATTTGCAGCAGACTCCCCTATGTCCTACCCCAGAAATTTGGAGGGACTTTCTACACATACTCAGTATGTGTCCCATGTACAAGAAACTTGGTGTAACAATCCAAACATATTATTCAGCACATTGAAGCTTTCCGTATTGGTTTGTGCTATCATGTTCTCTGGCAATATAATCTCTTCACTACTGGTAGTAATATCAAAACAAACCCATGCAGAAAGAATGCAAACAGCTCAAGCAAAAATAAAATTACAATAGCTAAAGGACCTTAAGTTACAGTAGATCATGATGTTATATTAAACAAGGCAAATATGGATCGCTACTAAAATGTAATAAGCAAAGTCTTAAAAGTATGCCATAAAAAATCCCCAAGGGTTTTAACTCACTCGACTGAACCATCTGCCCCAGGCATGTTGCTGAAGGGCAGGTCACAGGTCACAGGTTCAAATCTGGTAAGTCCATTGGGGTTACCAGACATTATTGTGGCAGGTGGTTGAGCTGCCCTCCATCCAGAAATTCTGTGTAAGAGGAGGAGATCCTGCGAGGTTTTCCTTGGCAAAAAAAAGTATGCCATAATTCTAAATCAAGGCATTGGCCATAGCAAAGCCTCAAATTTATTCCACGATGCTTCAAGGTATGGTCATAGCAGTAAAAAGAACATGCCTTATTGCATATATTTGCCAATAGCATGCTTCTAATTTGATATAAACTCAATCTTTTGAAAGCTCTTCAACTGGCTCTTAATTCTCATTTAGATGGAAGTCCCTGATGAAATTACCAGAGGTGTATATATGATGTTCCTGGAGTTTAGAAGCTTATTTCTCATTGTTTATAACAAATAATTAAAAATAACAGGTTCTTCCAATGAATATTAACAGGCTAAAAGACAAACTTGAATGAACATCAAGAACAAGATAATAGATAGCAATTAAAATAGTAAATGATAGCTTCACAAACCTGATCAAGAGCACATGCAAAAAGATCTAGAACATGACCCTGATTGACAAGTTGCTTTGCAAGTCCTTCATAAAATTTAACTGCTTTATGATAATAAGGAGCAGCATCTTTGTCAAGGTCTTTGTGAGAGCGTATTGGCTCTGACTGATATTTAGAAACAATCTGCAACGGTACAATATAAAACCATTTTCCATTCATTAAAAATGAGCTGCAAGAAGCAGCTTGAATAATTAAAAAACCTTCATTTCACCATCAATAGATAGTGCTGGTAAGACAAACCCTTCTAAAGCTGAATTTATAAGGAAAAAGGCAGATTAAGTAATAGCCATAATAGCATATATGTTGACTTGCAAAACACCTAGACTTCAAGCTGATCCAAAGAACACTGCAAAAGACACATCTCAACCAAAAGCAGACATCCGATTTACAAAATTATAATCGCTGGGATTTGTGTGGAGGTGAGTTGAAAAAGCAAAGTGTGAATTCAATGGACCTTGTGTCAATTGGCTTTAAGTTAGTTTTGTTGCAGTACACCCTAATGTTCATTTTTGGCTAGCTGAGAACATCACCTGTGAAGAGGTTAATCAAGAATTTTGATTTAACAGTGTGCACTACCCACCTGAGTAGATCCATCTTAACTCCAGATCTATCAAGCACCAAGAGCAATCAAATCAGTCCACGTGTACACTGTAATCCTTTTTGAGGTAGCAAGACCTCAGGAGTTTGCACTCCACAGATTCGATCCCTTCCAATGTTTGATAGATCTGGAGTGAAGATGGATCCATGTTGGTTCTAGTCGCAGGTGGATGCATCAAAAATATAACAGATGATTTGTTAGTCTCTGCACATAGGTAAATCTTCCCTTTTCAAAAGTTTTGACAACTTCATTACTCCATGAGAGATTGTTTGATTATTATTTTTGAATTTTTTTTATTGGGACTCATACTTTATATTCTCGCTTGTTATTAGTAATTATGTTGACTGGCATTCTTTGTTAACTTGAGCAGCGATTAGGTGTCTCCATGACTATGGAGTTAGTTAGATGAAATGGTTTAGGTGTACCGTTTATGCATGTATCTCAAAGGTGTCTTTTTAATGCAGTTGGAAAGCAAAATTTCTGTTACCCATGCACATAATTGACAGCAAAGTTTGTCACTGGTTTAAACATTACATGCCTCTTCTGGAATTGAGGTTAGTTCTATATTCTGATTGCTATTTGCACTACAACTGACCAGTGACTGTAGAGGAACGCTTATTTTAGAAAATTCTCAACACTTTAAGGTTTTTGGGCAACGATTTATCCACTGGCACTGAAATCCTGGACTGACCATAAACTCTATCAGTCAGCTCATCTGTGCCTTTCAGCTCACCACAGAAAACCATATCAAAAAATATGAAAAATGCAATCAAGTTTACCTCTATATTCTGCTAGTGCTTACTGTTTCCACTGCAAGTGACCAATTACTCTATAGAAATGCTTGATGTTGCTTTTACTTGCTGAATAGAGAATGTTTACTTTCGCTAATAATTGATTTGAAGCTATCAATTAACTTTTAGTAACTTTCCCCTTAGCTAATACATGAGCCGCAAACCACCAAGATGTTTTTAACTTGATAAGTTCGTTTTATTTTAATTACTTTGAATATGTGTGTGTGTGTGTGTGTGTGTGGCTTTTTACTTCAGACCAACATTTAAATAATTTTTTGTTATTAATAGGTTTTAAGGCCACATGCCAGCTCCAGGTTGAGCACAGAATTACACATCCCCATCATACCGGGCTGTAGAAAGCACCCCTTGGCGAAATGAGCACGGAATTATAGATCTCCTTCATACTGGGCCGTAGAAAGCACCTCTCAGCACAATCATAGAGCTTTGAAATATGTATAAGAAGGCTTTCCATATCAAAATAAACGGATTAGGTCAGAACCTATCTGGAAAGATTTGAAATGTAATGGGAAGCCCTTCTATACTATGTGGCAATAGGCCTTTACGACCTTGTAAGACACATCTGAACTACCACACTTGAACAAAAGGTGGGGGTGAGGGATTCTGAAGCACGCTGGCTAAGGAGGCGCTGGGGTTTTGGTTTTATATACATATCTTTCTTTGGCATGGTCTCCAATGCATTGTATTGATCACAACCATTCTTGAAAACATTGGCAACGGCAAAAAATTGGTAAGGGGTCCGAATACAATTTCTCGGCAACATCGAGGAAAAAATCGGCAAACCGCGGCAATAATTAAAAAATACAAAATAAATTCATTTTTTAAATAATTTAACATATAAACCAACAACAACATCAAATAAGCACATTGCCACATAAATATAGGAAAAACACCAATATATATATATATATATATATATGATGTAGTAAATCCTGAAACCAAATCAAAATGATATTTCAGAGTCAATACTAAATCCTAAAACCTGATAGTTGTCCAATAAAGGACTCAAAAGTGGATAATCAATACAAAATGACATCAAATATATATAATGTATCTCATCATCATGAGTCATCTAGAATGAGAAATCTAGGCTATCTAGCAGCTAGCTATCAATGACCTCTCCCCCTTTTACGGGAAAGGTCATCGCTCGTTGCCCCTAGAAGGCCCTGCATCTGCATCAATTGTCTAACGCCAAATAGAGGGCGTAGATGCATCATCCTGTGTGGAAGGTGGCACCGGTGCTGATGTTGGCACATCAGTCTCAATGATGTCAAGGTCCTCATCACCCGACTCTACCTGCACCTCCCCTTCCTCCTCTTCCTGTTGTTGCTCCTCCTCCAACCATGCAGGTGACTCGGCCATAATAGGGGCCTCAGACTCAACCCTCCACTCAGATAATATGTTAATATTGTCCAAAGAAATGGCTTCCACATCAGGCACCTTGTCCAACTGCTTCATCCACAGTCGAATATTGTAGTGGACATATACCAAATCATTGATGCATGGAAATTCCAATTTGTAAGAAGGCCATAAATAAATTTAATGAGTCTTGAGTCTTGAGGGTCATAAACATATGAAAGGGCAATATGAACAAATTTAAAATTTTAATACTTGTAATTAGTTACTTGAAGGTCTAAGTCTTACATGTTGCGCTTTTTCGAGTGTATCTTCTCAAACACACTCCAATTGCGCTCGCATCCTAAAGTGCTACATGTTTGGCAAAGGACACAAATGGAAAAATTCCATAAATTCGGTGCTCTTGCACTATAATTTCGCCACCAAACATCTATAACAACTACAAATAAGAAAAAAAAGATGTAAATTTATTTTCATCAAAACTTAATCCATCTTTCAAATAAAGTATAAAACACATAATTAACAATTTAACTTTAAATTCTAGTATAGCTTACGTGGCATCAAAACACTCCTATTGGAAATAGCATCGACAAATCCAAATAGTCCCCTAGCCTCTCGATACATCTCCATCTCCACGCTAATAGTCCTGCAAGTCTCAACATCAGGTACCATCCTCTCGAGACATGTCAAGAGCCCTTCCATCACCTCACCATCAAAATCAAAGTCAGATGAGTAAGATAAGAGGGGTTGACGAAAAGAGTCGCTGCATGAATGGGCAAATGAAGCATCCATGTCCATCGACTATCTATCAAATCCCAAATCATCATGTATCTAGTATGTTCGGGGGTGCCCTTGCCCACATAATAAGATTGAATAGTCGCTTTGGCCCTATCCATGGCCCCATACAAGTAGCCCATTGCAGGCTTCTCTCCATCTACCAAACGAAGAAACTTTACCAAAGGTTCACTAATTGTGCACACTTCTAGCATTCCATCCCAAAAGGAATCGGTGTCACTAGTTTAGCAATGGTTGTCCCATCTTGTCTTATGTTGAATGTGTAGTCACGCCACCCATCACAAACAAACATCTGCTTCAACTCAAACTTACATTGGAGAATAGCTTGAAGAGAGATGAAGCTACTAGCAAAAAATGTGATTGTAGGACGCAACAACTCCCTGCTTTTGTGTATCTCCTCATGAGGCTAAGGACAAATGCATGGTTATATATGAAGTTTGTGATGCTCTTAGCATGATCAACAACCTCCCTGATGAAGGGTATTTTTCCCATATCCTCGAGCATCAAATCGATGCAATGGGCCGCACATGGTGTCCAAAACAAAGAGGGATGCCTCTCCATTAGCATTATGTCGACAGCCACATAATTAGCCGCATTATCTGTTATGATTTGGACAACATGTTCCAAACCAATCTCTTTGATGAAGGAATCTAACAACTCACACAATAATGTTGCATCTTTAACATGGGATGAGGCATCAACTGATTTAATAAACACGGTGCCCCTAGGGCAATGTACCAAGAAGTTTATAAGGGTCCTGCCCTTTGTATCTGTCCAACCATCGGACATCACTGTGCATCCAGTAGACTCCCATGACTTCTTTAGCTCTTTCAATCTAACATTGATGTCATTCTTTTCTTCTTGCAAAATTGGCCCCCGCAACTCCTCATAAGTAGGGACCTTGTAACTTGAGCCAACAACAGCAATGGCATCACACATAGGCTGGAAAAATGGATTGGTCTTTATGATGCTCAAAGGTAAATCACTCCAAAAAATCATTCTACCCATAAGCCTATTCACATCTTTCTTCTCCTTTTTTTTAACCGTTGAGCGGCTGGAAGATTGAGCCCCATCTCTGATCCTTGGAACAAACTGAAAGAAAGGTGAAGCCCTCGTGGAAGGTGAATCTACATTTGTGGAGTCCCTTTCACTACCCTGTGTCCCACTCACAAATCTACTAGTGCCAGTGGTTCTTGAGGTTCTAGTCACTCCACCTGAAGCAATTTCAGCTCTATTAGCAGCTGCCACCTCCTTCTTTCTATCCTTCTCATAAATGGCATCATGGGCCATCCACAAAATTTCCAGGGTTGATTCGATGCAAATTAGAACATCATGCCCCAGAATTTTAGCCAAGTGGTATTTCAACCAACTAATACCCCATGTCATACCTTGGCCACATAGTTTACAAGACAACCTTTGACGATTTGTCCCATCCTTGGGCTCACCATACTACCACATTGGATCCAAGACCTTGGGCATTTTGTAAATGCAATATCAAACCTTCAACTTGAACCTGGGCCAAAGAACAGAATAAAACTAACATCAAAAAATATTTTTAAAAAGATCAATCTGCTGTTAAAGGAAAAACAACCATCCAATTTTTTTTTCTATCCATGGAAATTCATTGGAAAATTATGACAAGTGGAAAGAAAAGAAAAAATTCAAAACCCTTGCAAAATCTAACAAAAAATGAAGTTAAGAGGGTTGTTAAAGGAAAATCAGTCCCTCGATCTAGTCTTTTAGCCTAAGTCACA
>LPNX010715263.1:795063-842089 GCA_001517045.1 Pseudotsuga menziesii | reverse complement strand
GTAAAAGGGTAAAGGCCTGAAATATAGTTGTTGGTCTCGCGACCGCACCAAGATCGAACTCCAATCTGCCCTGCGAGTATATGGAAACAGGTACAGGTCGCCGGATTGATCTCCAAGAACTCTAGATCGATTCCTGTTCTTCGTCGAATCATGTGAAGCTTGAACCTTTGCGACCGCCAACGATTTTGTTTCGATTTTTTTATCAAATTCGGCATTAAATTCGTTTTGAAATTCGAATTCGGAAGAAATTCGAATTCGCCTTGAAATTCGATCTTGAAATTCGACTTGAAGTTCGATCTTCAGATTCGCCGAATGTGATTCGAATTTTTTTTTTCCTTGAGATTCGGCAAATTTCGAACCTCAAGGTTCAAATTCGCCGAATCATGTGACTTAGCTTTTAGCCACAAAAAATGATGAAAAGCAAAAAATCATGGGCTTTGGAAGTAAAATGGAAGCCCTAAAACAATCTATGAAAAACAATGCATAAAAATGGGATTTGACAACATACCTGGGATTTGAGATGACCGACACCGTAGATAGCTTGCAAGTTGAGTTTCCTCCAATTAAAAATCTCTTGATGGTGATGAAATTTGTGATTTGGTCATCTAGATCTCTTTGTTGATGTTTGCTAGCACTCTCCCTCTCATTCCCCCACAGCTGCAAAGTGAAATGAGCCAAAAAACGAAAAAAAATGCCACTTAAAGGCGACTTCCGGGAACCTGGGCGATTTCTCAGGTCGTGGCGCGATTTTTTGAGGAAAAATCGTGATTTTTGGATGGCATCGCGATTTTCGATTCATGGTGCCGATTTTTTAGAACGAAATTTTCAACAATGATCACAAGCTCTCCCTTGGTTCCATACTTGACCTTATCCACCTTCCACTCATCCTTCTTGTTACAAAATCATGTTGATCCAAATACAGCTAAGTAAGACAAAGACCTTCCCCTCTAAGACCTCTTGGTTAGGATGGCCTCCATGTTTCCCCAATGTCTCGGCTTTGATTTGTGTGCAAAACTATCTGAAGCCTTAACCTTTCTTGTCGGAAGAGCTACCAATGTTGGGTTCTAAGTCTTTGTGGTCTAGTCACCATAAGAGTGCCCCTGATTCTTGAAACAAGTCTTCCCATCTTTGAAATTGGTTAGTGGTTGGGAGGTAGGTACTCCTTGAATTAAGAAGTTAATCCTTCTTGCTCTAAAAAGACATTATGATGGCAACTCCATCGTAGATATGGATGGTGGCTAGTAACGAAGCTAAGGTCATGTCATAACTAGTGCCCAAAAAGCAATCCAAGGCCAGTACCTTTCAGTCATTAGCCAACTAAAGGATTGCAAATAAATAAGGTGCTTCAAAGAAATATCCAAATAAAGAAAAAAAATGCTTCAAATGTCAAATCAAAGTGAAATAAAGCTTGAAAGTAAAATAAAGGGGGGCTTGCTAAAGTCTACGGGGTACCTTCTAAGCATATCATCCATCTGTGAGACACCCTACTCCCTAGAGTTTGTCAAACTAACTAATGTCATAGAGGCCCCTGATATCCCCTCTTCTCCAAGAGTAACTCAAGCCTTCCACTAATCTTCGATGACTGAAACTAAAAGCAAATTCACCCTAAGACCTGGAACAAATAACACATTGTCAATGTCTAAAGAGTTGCTAAAGTTGGAAAGGAATGGTACCAACTCTTGCTACTCGATACTTGGCATCATCACCAAGCTCGACCTGAACTCTAGAGTTGTGCTCTTCTAGACTTGAAAAAATAACTCCTCGAAACTTCATATAAAGCCTCAAATCTTATAAATCAAGATCTAAACCCTAATCTTAAATTGATGAATGGTAATCTAAATTTTTATGTCTCTTGGTTTTTTTCTCATTGTATTTTTCCAAAACTGACAAGGACTTACTTTTGGTTCAATAAATCACTAATCTGTGGACATTTTATTGCATCAAATGCTTGTCTACTATAGTATTAGAGTCACATCCTAGTGTAGAAGTACTATAACTGTTTTATTGTCGTTTTTCTCATCTTTTTTTCCAATTGCTCATCTTCGTTGTAAATAAACCCCAATGACTTACAAAGTTACATATGTAATAAAACAACTTGCATATCAAAATTGAGACAATGGCAATTTCAACCCTACAAAATAACATAATGCATTTATGAAGGGTTACATAAACCAACGCGTATTTCCAATAATCTTCCAATAGGAAAATTCTCCATATGGTATACATGCGATATTTTAATCTTATTTCAAGCATTTTTATAAGTATAAGCCATAAAAAGTAAACAACATATCCAAGGGAATGAACAGATGTCTAGAGATAGTGTTATAGCATAGAATGCAATATTGCATGTCATTGCACATTTTATCATATTGCTCAACACCAGCTCACTCATTTGTACTCAAGAGCCTAACCAATCTTGTTAAAGCATAGCCGATAAAGTCAACATTGATCATCCAAGTTGGTCTCAAAAAGTTAGACAACTCCATGAACTTAGGCCCTTTAAGCACTAGTCAATTAAACAACAAACCCTCACTTGCCTAGCTGATTGCCTAGTTAGCCAGTGGACCAACCCAAATACACCTTAGTCAAGTCACTGACTTACCTACAAAATTGTGTTTAGTCACAAATTCCAACACTTCTTCTAGAGGTGTAATCAGTGTATTCTTTTATTAGAGATGCTAACACTTGAATTCAACCTTGGAGTAATTTTAGGGTTTAAAATCGATGCTTAGAAGTAGTTGATATTTTCTTAATTGAATGCTTGACAAGAATTGGCTTATCTATGGAACTCGAGAGTAAAGATATAAGAATATTGTTTATGACAATATTTGAATTTGCTTATTTCAATTGTTATAAATGATGAATGGTAATCTGAATTATGTATGTCTCATGGTGTGTGTGTGTGTGTATAAAAGATACTAGACATGGCCTTTTAGGCCAAAGTGTCTCGTGTCATCGTATCCAACACAGACACGTTGATGACACGTGTCCGACACGTGTTTTGGGCGTGTCCTTTTGAGGGACATGGCCAAAACATGTGTCCAACACCATTAGTTTTGTGTCCCGACCTGTGCACAGCGTGTCCTGAAATAGGACAGTTTTGACAGAAAAAAGGCCTGCGGGTTTATAACTTACATTTTCTCCCTCGTTCTTTCACATTTGCAAGTGAATCTCAAGCTTTAAGAGTGGTTTTTTCTGCAGGTGAAGAGCATTTGAAAGTTTTCCAAGGGATTGCAAGTGACTTGAGGGTGGACTTCATTGGGAGCATTGCAAGTTCACCATCAAGCACCAAGAAGAATGACTCAATCAGCAAGGGCAGTTGGTAAAGAGCAAAGGAAAGGGAGGAATACCCCAACTGGTGTCTCGCCTTCTCCTCCTCATCCAAGCTTAAGTTCATTTAATCCTATTAGTACTTCATCTATTGCTACTATGCTAGTAGAGTTGCATATAACCTTGTATTAGTAAGACAACAAGTCCAAGAGAAGAAATACCCTTTGAGGAAGCATATGACAAGGAAATCAAGCCCTGGGGCAAAGCTAGGTGGGGGAGGGAATGTGATTTGGACTCGTAATTTCTACAAGAATGAGTTCAAGAGCACCTATTACTAGGTTAGGGGCCATTTATTGGGCCTTCCTTGTGGATTTGCTGCATGTAAAGTAGTGAGTGTTACTCAACGAAGGGAGATGGAAAGAGAGGGTAATGTTGGCTTGGCGAAGGTGGCAACAACATGTATGAAAAAAAAGCAAGAAACATGTTTGACACCCTAGTTAGCCTTTACCAGAGTGAAAACACTAACCGGAAGATGATATTGCACAACAAGCTCAAATCTGTTGAGATGGCCAGATCAAACATCGTTACCAGTTACCTAACAAAGGTCACACAAATTCGTGACTAACTTGCTATAGTTGGGGAGAAAGTTAAAGAGGAGCTAGTAAACAGGGCACCAAATGGGTTCCCACCTCAATGGGAAACATGTTAGATTAGCAGCAACAAGGAAGGTCTACCTACATGCAAGTGTCATTGCATGTAGAAGACTTTAAATCAAGAAACCAATTGTATTTAATTATTTTTCCAAAGTTTACGTTGGGAAATAATTAAAGTGATTTAATTATTTGTTGACTTAAGTGAAAGTGAAATTAGGGTTTTTGTTTTACCTAAAGTTATAAAAGAAAGGTCAATTGGTTGAGAGGACACACACACTTGTATTCCGACAGAGACAGGATACAGACAGGGAAAGAAAGTCAGATAGAGGATTTAGCTGGGAAGACGGAGGAGCGAGAGAAGAGGATCATCGAGCTACTAAACAGGGCAAAACCCGCACGGATCGACAGGCAGCAACTGCAAAGGGAGACCGTACAGGCAGTACGGATTCCGTACAGTTGACGTACAAACCGCATGGATTCCGTACAGTTGTCGTATAGACCGTACGGATTTCGTACAGCAGCTGTATAGTCGTACAGATATGCATGTGTGGGAGGTCGTACAGTGGGTCGTACACTCATGCAGGAGGGTGTTGGGGTTTAGCTAAGATTTGCCCAGTGATTTTGTTGAGGTGCTGCATTCGCCAAGTTTGCGTGAATTTGCAGTGATTGTAAACGTTCCATATTTTCTCATAATAAAATCTATATCTGACTGTTGCACCGGTTTTCCCTTCTTGGGTCTTTTCGAGGGTTTCCATAACCAAAATAATAGTATCAATATTGTGATGTGATGTTGTGATTTATTTCTCAATTCTTTATATTCCGCTGCATACTTGTAAAAGATATTCATGTGTGGTTATTAGTAAAAAATTGAATACATTGTTTAGCCCTAGTTGAATATTAAAGGAAAATTTACATGGTATCAAAGCTCTGGTGAGCTAAAGCTGAGAGATTTGCAGCAGCAATAGATCAGGAGCAGATCTATTTCAAGACACAAACCTAGATTGCAGATCTAGGGTTTGACAGGTACACTCCAGTATGGCCATGCAGTTGAGAGTTGAGGATAGACTCCAAGGTGCTCAGAACTTTCCTACATGGAAAAAAAAGATGTCAGTGATGCAGAGGAGCACATTGACTCCACAAAAGTTGCACCCACAGATCCAACAGATCTGATAGCTTGGAAGAAGATTGATTCCAGAGCCATGTTGATTATCATGGATGGAGTGAAGGACCATATAGTCCCTCACCTTTCCGAAAAGAAGACCGCAGCAGAGATGTGGACGGCTTTGGAGAGTCTGTACCAAAGCAAGAACGAGAACCGAAAGATGGTGCTACAAGAGAGGATGCGCAACACCAAGATGGCCAAGGGAGAAGGAGTGGTGCCTTATCTCACGAGGCTCACACAGATCAGGGATGAGCTTGGAGTTGTTGGCTCTGGGATAGTAGATGAGGAGCTAGTTCGGATAGCCCTCGATGGCTTCTCTAAGCCATGGGACACCTTTGTCAAAGATGTGGTGGCTAGGGAGAAGCTTCCTGATTGACAAAGATTATGGGACGACTTTGTGCACGAGGAGACCCGTATGGGTCAAGGATCAGGCTCATCCAACAATGCCCCACAAATTGTGGATGAGGAGGCTCTAGCCCTTACAGGGAAGAGCAAGGGTAAGGCAAAGAGGATGAAGGATGGTAAGAAGAACCTTGACGTATCAAAGGCTAAGTGTTTTATCTGCCACAAGCGGGGACACTTTGCCTCCCAGTGCCTAGACAGCAAGAAGAAGAGTAACACTCAGATGGCTAAATCTGCAGAGGTGGAGGATTTCAGCAAGAACTTCAATGAGGAGTTATGCTTGATAGCTTCCATGGCAAGCACCACAGGGAGCAGTATATGGTACATCGACAGTGGAGCATCTAGTCACGTGACTGGCCAAAAGAGATTCTTCAGAGACTTGCAAAAGGGTGGAACAGGGATCCACGTTGAGTTGGGTGATGATGCGCGATATCAGGCACAGGGAGTTGGCACTGTTTCATTTTAGAGGGAGTCTGGCAAACCCCTCAGTTTTGCTAATGTGTTATGTGTTCCAGGACTGACCAAGAACCTTATATCGGTCTCCATTCTGAAGGACAAAGGATATCAGGTGAAATTCCATGACCATAGATTGTATATCAGGCCCAAAGGGCCAGATAGGAGCTTGGATCGGGTGATTGGTAGAAGGAGCGAGAAAGTGTACAGACTACAGCTCTAGTCTCTAGTCAACAGCAGCAGCAACAATCGGGGTGAGTTGTGGCATAGGAGGATGGCACACTTACACCACTGAAGCATTTGAGACACGCAGTCATTGGAGTTCCTCAGGTACAGGAGGGAAAGCATAACCACTGCAAGGGTTGTGCTTTGGGGAAGAACATAAGGAAGCCTTTCCCATGGAGTGAGCACAAGTCTAAGGAGCCCTTGGACTTGGTGCATTCGAATGTATGTGGACCTATGAGTGTCCATTCGTTCAGTGGTTACAATTACTGCGTAACCTTCATTGGTGACTATTCCAAGAAAACCTGGATCTATTTCCTGAAGGCCAAGTCAGAGGTCTTTGAGAGGTTCCGAGAGTTCAAGACTCTCGTGGAGAACCAAACAAGAAAGAAGATTCGAGTGTTGAGGACAGACAACGAGGGTGAGTACACCTCTAATGAGTTCATGGAGTATTGTTCGGCTGAGGGGATCAAGAAAGAGCACACTGTGCCCCATACCCCACAACAGAATGGAGTTGCAGAGCGGAAGAACAGGACTATGGTAGGAGCAGCCAAGGCCATGCTATTTGATCAAGGATTACCACTATTCCTTTGGGCCGAGGCATACAGGACTGCAATTTACATTCAGAACAGGTGTCCCTACACAGCTTTGGGGAGGAAGACACCCGAGGAGATCTTCACAGGCACTAGGCCAAATGTGAGCCACATTCACATATTTGGCAGTGTCTGTTATTGTCATGTTCATGCTGACACTAAGAAGAAGCTAGACCCTTCTGGAGAGAAGGGATTACTTTTTGGATATAGCGAGACTTCGAAGGCATACAGAGTTTGCATTCCTGCTCGCAAGAGGATCATCGTAAGCAGGGTTGTCTAGTTCGATGAGAATAAGGCCTTGCGGAGATCTATGGACTTACCAGCAGAGCAGCAGCCAGCACAGGACACAGGGATCAAGTTGGAGGAGCCAGGTGTACAGGTACAGGCATAGGGCACAGGCTCTAGTAGTAAGAGGGAGTCAGGTGGACAAGATCCTCCTATCTTTGATGGGGAGGATGAGCTGCAGCAAGAGACGGACATCCAACAGCCACAGCAAGTAGACACTAGGCCAAGGCCTAAGTAGTTCAAGTCCATAATACAGGATTCCAAGCAGGTTGTTCGGTTGAGGGGATCAAGAAAGAGCACACTGTGCCCCATACCCCACAGCAAAATGGAGTTGCAGAGCGAAAGAACGGGACTATGGTAGGAGCAGCCAAGGCCATGCTATTTGATCAAGGATTACCACTATTCCTTTGGGCCGAGGCATACAAGACTGCAATTTACATTCAGAACAGGTGTCCCTACACAGCTTTGGGGAGGAAGACACCCGAGGAGATCTTCACAGGCACTAGGCCAGATGTGAGCCACATTCACATATTTGGCAGTGTCTGTTATTGTCATGTTCATGCTGACACTAAGAAGAAGCCAGACCCTTCTGGAGAGAAGGGATTACTTGTTGGATACAGCGAGACTTCGAAGGCATACAGAGTTTGCATTCCTGCTCGCAAGAGGATCATCGTAAGCAGGGGTGTCTAGTTCGATGAGGATAAGGCCTTGCGGAGATCTATGGACTTACCAGCAGAGCAGCAGCCAGCACAGGACACAGGGATCAAGTTGGAGGAGCCAGCTGTACAGGTACAGGCATAGGGCACAGGCTCTAGTAGTAAGAGGGAGTCAGGTGGACAAGATCCTCCTATCTTTGATGGGGAGGATGAGCTGCAGCAGGAGACGGACATCCAACAGCCACAGCAAGTAGACACTAGGCCAAGGCCTAAGTAGTTCAAGTCCATAATACAGGATTCCAAGCAGGTTGTTCGGCTGAGGGGATCAAGAAAGAGCACACTGTGCCCCATACCCCACAACAGAATGGAGTTGCAGAGCGAAAGAACAGGACTATGGTAGGAGCAACCAAGGCCATACTATTTGATCAGGGATTACCACTATTCCTTTGGCCGAGGCATACAGGACTGCAATTTACATTCAAAACAGGTGTCCCTACACAGCTTTGGGGAGGAAGACACCCGAGGAGGTCTTCACAAGCACTAGGCCAGATGTGAGTCACATTCACATATTTGGCAGTGTCTGCTATTGTCATGTTCATGCTAACACTAGGAAGAAGCTAGACCCTTCTGGAGAGAAGGGATTACTTGTTGGATATAGCAAGACTTCGAAGGCATACAGAGTTTGCATTCCTGCTCGCAAGAGGGTCATTGGGAGCAAGGATGTCTAGTTCGATGAGGACAGGGCCTTGTGGAGATCTATGGACTCACCAGCAAAGCAGCAGCCAACACAGGACACAAGGATCAAGTTGGAGGAGCCAGATGTATAGGTACAGACACAGGGCACAGGCTCCTCCTATCTTTGATGGGGAGGATGAGCTATAGCAGGAGACGGACATCCAATACCCACAGCAGGTAGACACTAGGCCAAGGCCTAAGTAGTTCAAGTCCACAGTACAGAATTCCAAGCAGGTTGATCTTCCACAAAGATCTTTCAAAGGGAGTGTACCACCAAAGAGACTCAGTTATATGGCATTTATGACAAAGTTGATTGACTCTGAACCTTCCAGTTTTGAGGAGGTTACACAACATGATGTGTGGCAGGAGGCCATGGTAGAGGAGTATGACTCAATCATGAAGAACCAGGTATGGGAGGTTGTGTCGAGCCCTGAAGGCAAAAAGGTGGATCTACAAGGTGAAGCATGTAGCAGACGAAAGTGTGGAAAAGTATAAGGCACGCTTTGTGGCTAAGGGGTTTTCACAGAATGAGGGTATTGACTATGAGGAGACCTTGGCCCCTGTTGCTAGGTATTCTTCCATTCGAACCATTATCTCTTTAGCAACAAAGATGGGTTGGCGAGTCCATCAAATGGACGTCAAGACTGCCTTCCTCAACGGAGTGATAAAGGAGGAGGTATATATTGAGCAGCCAGAGGGGTTTGATGTGGAAGACAGGGAGACACGTGTATGTAGACTGCATCGAGCTCTTTATGGGCTCAAGCAGGCACCTCGAGGATAGACGCCTATCTACGAGAGATGGGATTTCTATGGAGTGAGGCTGACCACAACCTGTACTTCTTAAAAGGTGAGGTGCCCCTCATACTGGTCTTATATGTGGATGATCTCTTTTCAACAGGAGATGAGAGGCTAATTAAAGACTGCAAGTCCAACATTGCAGTGGAGTTTGAGATGAAAGACCTTGGGTCGATGCCTTACTTTCTGGGCTTAGAGGTTTGGCAAAGAGATGGATGCTTCTTCATTGGATAGGGGAAGTATGCAGTAGAGATCTTGAAGAGATTCGAGATGGAGAATTGCAACCCTATGGCCATACCTGTAGTTTCCAACTGGAGGAAGATTGATGCATCAAGGTCAGACGGATTTAATCCTACCTTGTATAGTCAGCTTATCGGATCGCTTATGTATCTGGTCAACACTCGACCAGACATCAGCTTTGCAGTCAACTCTTTGAGTCAGTTCATGGTGGACCCTTGGAGAGTGCATTGAACGGCTACGAAGCACATACTTCGCTACATCAGAGGTACAGTGGAGTATGTATTGGTTTATGGGCGCATGGGGAGTGTGCAGTTAGCAGGTTTCACAGATGTTCACTGGGCAGGATGTGTAGAGGACAAGAAGAGTACTTCAGGTTGTTGTTTCAGCATTGAATCAAGGGTTGTCTCTTAGTTCAGCAAGAAACAGAAGTCAGTTGCATTGAGCTCGGCAGAGGCTGAGTACATGGCAGCCAACATGGCTCCTTGTGAGGGTATGTAGCTGAGGAAGTTACTTTCAGGGTTGTTCGAGTGTGAGCTAGAGGCTACAGTAGTTCACTGTGACAATCAGAGTGGCATCAGGCTATCTCAGAATCCAGTGTTCCATGATCGGAGCAAACACATAGACATAAGGTACCACTTGTTGAGAGATTGTGTTCAGAGAGGACCCATTCGGTTGGAGTACATACAGACATATGAGCAAGTGGCGGATATTTTCACCAAGGCACTTTGCAAACAGAGTTTTGTGAAGTTCAAGGATAAGTTGGGGTTGCTACCGAATCCCTTCCTCGTTGAGAGGGAGTGTTAGATTAGCGGCAACAAGGAAGGTCTTCCTACATGCAAGTATCCTTGCATGCAAAAGAATTTAAATCAGGAAACCAGTTATATTTAATTTTTTTCCTAAGTTTACTTTGGGAAATAATTAAAGTGATCTAATTATTTATTGACTTTAGGTGAAAGTAAAATTAGGGTTTTTGCTTTACCTAAAGTTATCAAAAGAAAGGTCAATTGGTTGAGAGGACACACACTTGTATTTTGACAGAGACACGATACAAATAGGGAGAGGAAGTCAGACAAAGGATATAGCTAGGAAGACGGAGGAGCGAGAGAACCGGATCACCGAGCTACCAGGTAGGACAGAGCCCGTACGGATCGACAGGCAGCAGCTGCAGAGGGAGATTGTACAGACCGTACGGATTCTGTACAGCTGACGTATAGACCATATGGATTCCGTACAGCTGTCGTATAGACCGTACGGATTCCGTACAATAGCCATACAAATCCGCACGTGTGGGAGGTCGCATAGTGGGTCGTACACTCACGCAGGAGGGTGTTGAGGTTTAGTTGGGATTTGCCTAGTGATTCTGCTGAGGTGTTGCATTCGCCAAGTTTGGGTGAATTTGCAGTGATTGTAAACGTTCCATATTTTCTCATAATAAAGTCTATATTTGACTGCTGCATCGGTTTTCGCTTCTTGGGTTTTTCCAGTTGTTTCCATACCCAAAATAATAGTGTCAATATTGTGATGTGATGTTGTGATTTATTTCTCAGTTCTTTATATTCTGCTGCATAATTGTAAAAGATATTCATGTGTGGTTATCAGTAGAAAATTGAATACACTGTTTAGCCCTAGTTGAATATTAAAGGAAAATTTACAAAACACTTGTCCAAGGTGTTTGTACTTGGAAGAACCTTCTTTCCAGCGAAAGACTGTGAGATGACTATATCCAAAGAGGAAACTTGAATGGAGTCAAAGGCTAGTAGATAAGGAGGTGACAGTGAACATGCCCTAATTGGTCAAGCGAAGAAGCACAGAGGTAAAGGACCCAACAAGTGTAAGATGAAGGGTGAAGTGTCAGCCTCACAACCAAGGAAGGACTTGAGTAAAATCAAGTGCTTCATATGTCATAAGAACAACCATTATGCATCACATTGTCCGGAGAAGAAGAAGGGTAAAGGGAAGTAGTTGCACCAAGTAGCAGACTCGCCTTAAACTCAATGACCAAGTTTGCCTGCAAGTTCAAAAAGGATATCTCGATGGTATCTTGTCTTTCTTCCAACACAATTCCCAATAACGCATGGTATGTGGACAATGGAGCATCGAGGCATATGACATCAGCGCGAGAACTATTTTCAAGTCTAAAGGAGCACGTCCAAGAGTTCAAGCCGAGCTCGGTGATGATGCATTATCCAGTAGCAGAAGTTGGTACCGTTCCTTTCCAACTCCAATCATATATAACTCTTTAAACTTTGACAATGTGTTATTTGTTGCAGGCCTCAGGAAGAATATGCTTTTAGTTCTGGTCATGGAAGACAAGGGCTATGCAGTAGAGTTCAAGAACCAACAAGTCCTCATTAGACCGAAGGTGTCTATCCCAGGATCAGCTCAGGCGATTAAGGTTAGAGAAGGCAATTTCTACAGGTTACAAGAAGAACATGTTCAATCCCTAGTTCATAACACAGACAACTTGTGCGAATTATGGCACAAGAGGATGGGGCACATGCATCACCAAGCGCTACCTATTATGAGGGAGATCGTCACAAGCCTTCCAGAGTTTAGCATTAAGCAAGAGGGTGCGTGCTTGGCAAACATGCCAAGACTACTTTCCCAAGCAATGAGCACAAGTCTAAAAAGATTCTAGATCCAGTGCATTCGAATGTATGTGGACCGATGTCAGTAGCACCAATTACGAGAGCATGTAATATGTTTCCTTCATTATTGATTTCTCTCGCAAAACATGGATCTACTTCATGAAGACCAAAGATAAAGTATTCAATAGATTTCAAGAGTTCGAGGCTCTTCTGGAGTACCAAACAGGAAAAAATATCAAGGCATGGAGATTGGACAATGGGAGTGAGTATAGCTCCACAAATTTCAATGATTTTTGCAAGGATACAATCATTAAGAGGGAGTTTATTGTTCCGTACAACCAACAACATAACAGGGTTGCAAAGTGAAAAAATCGATCCATAATAGGGAATGTTAAGGCCATGATTTATGACCAAAATTTGTCGATATTTCTATGGGCATAAGCATGTAACATAGCAATCTACATCTAGAACAAGTGTCTTCACGGGATTTTGGAGGCATTCGCTGGTGTGAAGCCAAAGGTCAGTCATTTTCGCATCTTTGGTTGTCCAGTTTACATTCATATACCAATGGAGAAGAAGACCAACTTGGAACCCTCTAGCAAGAAGGGTTTGTTCGTTGGTTACAGTGAGACTTCAAAAGCCTACAAGACTCTATGTTCCAAAGTTGAGAAAGACAGATGTAAGCAAGGATGTAAAGTTTAAGGAAGACTTTGCATCCAGGAAGTCTCATGAACCAATTCTAGTGACAGAGGATGAGGAGCAAAAAGCTCCAAAGGTTGAGCCAAAATCACTAGCGACTTCCAGTTGGGGGCAGCAGCCTTTATATATAGAGGAGGAGCCACCAGCTCCTACCAGTTCTGTCAAGGACCTCAATGGTTCACTTAGACATTAAGGGATGCTCAGGAGTACGTTGAGGCTCCTAGGAGCACATTTAGGGAGAGCAAGCCTCCGAAGAAGTTTCTTAACTACATGGCATTGATGAGCAGCATCATAGATTTAAGGCCTTCCGGATTTCAAGAGACAACAGACCAGCAGGTATGGTGAGATGCCATGATGGAGGAGTACACCTCCATCATCAAGAATGATGTTTGGAATCGGTAATGACTTCCCGATGGCTCTATAAGATCAAGCATGCAGCAGATGGCAACATAGAGAAGTTCAACGCAAAGTTAGTGGTAAGAGGGTTCTCCCCAAAAGAGGGAGTAGACTATGAGACTTTTGTTCAAATCGCCAGATACACTTCAGTTAGAGTAGTGATGTCTTTAATCTCCAATATGGGATGGAGTGTACATCAGATGGATGTGAAGCCAACCTTCCTCAATGGGATAATTGAGGAAGAAGTGTACATAGAGCAACCTCAAGACTTTAAGGTAATAGGAAGGAGTGCCATGTTTGAAGGCTTAAAAAAGCCTTGTATGGACTCAAGCAAGCACCAAGAGCATGGTATTCAAGGATTGAATACCATACTTGTAGAGCATGAGCTTCACCAAAAGTGAAGCAGATCCCAACTTATATTCCGTATTTGCTGAGGTTGATTTGCCTATTTTGGTGTTGTGTGTAGATGACCTATTTCTTACAAGTTCAAAGAAGCTCATTGCAAGGTGCAAAGCAAATATGGCAGTTGAGTTCGAGATGAGGACATCGACATGATGCATTATTTCTAGAGTCTGGAGGTTTGGTAGAAACCAAGAGAAATTTTCCTTGGGCAAGGTAAGTATGCAATTGAGATCCTGAAGAGATTTCGGATGGAGCATCGCAAACTTATGGGCACACTCATGATCACCAATCTGAAGAAGGTGACAACTTTAGATTTAGAGTCGGTTGATCCCACGTTGTATAGGCAACTGATAGGTTCCTTGATGTATTTGGTCAACACCAAACCAGATATATGTTTTGCAGTGAACACAGTGAGTCAATTCATGGTGGAGCCAAGACAAGAGGCATTGGGTAGCAGCAAAACATGTGCTTAGGTATTGGAGAAGCATGGTGGAGTATGGTCTGAGATATCTCGAAGATGGCGAAGTGAAGTTACAAGGGTATACAGACTCAAATTAGGCGAGCAGTGCAACAGACAAGAAGAGCACCTTGAGGTGTTGCTTTAGTTTGGAATCAACGATGATATCTTGGGTCATCAAGAAGCAAACTCCTGTGGCAAAGGCTGAGTATATGGCAGCTAGTACAACAAGATGTGAGGCCATCTGGCTTCGCTAATTACTTGCAGGATTGTTTAATTAGGAGTTGGATCTCACAGTGATCTCCTGTGGCAATCAGAGTTGTACCAAACTCTCTGAGAATCCAATATTTCATGATCATTCCAAGCACATAGAGATTAGATACCACTTCATAGGAGACAAGATTCAGAAGAGAGTAGTAAACCTTTAGTATATACACACAAATCAACAAATGGTTGATGTTCTAACCAAGCCCTTAGCAAAAAGGAAGTTTGAAGCATTCAGAGACAGACTTGGATTGGTGCAGAATTCCTTCCTCGCTAAGAGGAAGTGTTGAAAAATGTAGCTCGATCAAGAGCTTCTTGCACAGGTTAGGCGTGAACATGCGAGAATAATTTCGAGACAACTTCTTAGTGACCACATAGTAAATGTGGGAAATAATATCATCTTGTAATTTCACTTAATAAATAAAAGTGAGAGTCTAAATTCCTTTGATCTCTTAGTCTTTGAAATCTAAATGAAATGTTCTAAAAATTCTAGAATTAGTGAGTTGAATTTGATATAATCTTAGCCATGCACCTCATTATTGAGATAAGGCGGTTGCTAGGACTAAGAAGATTAGTTGAAATTGGTTGCTAGAATCAGGATTTGGTTGCTAGATTAAAGGAAGTTGGTTGCTAGAATTGAGGAGATTAATTATCTCTCTCAAAGCATAAATAGAACAAGACAGGAGGAGAAGTTGTGGAACACACCAAGGAAGTTGTGTAAGGAACACACACAACTGAAGCCAAGGAGGAGAGAATATAGATAGCAGAAAGAGAATCAACCAAGAAGGTTGAAGACTGCAAGGATAGTACTGTACAGTGTCATATAGGGTACAGCAGTTCCTCAGATTTGTGTGTAGACGTACTGTTACAGCTTTCTTTCCAGCAGGCTGTAAACCCCAAGTTGAGGTGTCTTTGTAAGTTTTGATTGTTAAATGATAAGCTGATTTGATAGACAGAATTCTTGTGTATACTGTTTATACTTCCCCTGCTCATTTTCAGCTATATGTTTGACTGTTAAATATTTATTTCTGTTGTTAATTAAGTTCAGATTTGATTTGTTTAAAGAGAAACATAGGATAGCAGTGACCTAGGGCCTGAAAACTTACAAATTTAGAAAACTAAAAGGTAAAGTATTATTTTGGAGAAGATAAGAAAATAGAAATACTATCCTAGGGGAAGATTATAAATCTTAATCTAATGCCACTAGTTAGAGCTGCTAAGAGTTTATCAAAGCATTGGAAGCTGATGCTTGGGCATGTACTATTGGAAGTATCTACTGAGCTGGAAACAGTTCTTTTTTCCTTAGGTATCACAACAAGAACACTAAGTAAATTTGGAATACTCCATCTGAAATTAGTTGAAGCTCAGTAAAATGAAATATGAATTATATTTCCAAAACATGAAGCGTATTCGAGTGGGACTACTTCCTGCTTAATTTAACATAAGAATTGTATTTCCAAAGCACAAATTGTGTTTGAGTAGAGAACTACTTCCTGATTAATTTAAGTTCTGGCATTGTTTCAGATAAGACGATCAAATTTGCCTATTCTTATGGTTGCTCATTCGTTGTAGAAGCAGCTGGCGATAATGAGATTTCTTTTACACTTTGATCTTTAGTTGTTATGTTAAGAAGCCGTTAAAATTGCAATCCAGCTGAGTCTCAGCTGCCCCAATGAACGGATCTCAATCACTATACCAAATAATTGCAGGGAAATTTTGAAGTGGGGATTCAGAAACCTGGGTTGGCTTTGGTTTGCCATTTGTTTAAAATTGTTACATACATATTGTTGAGAATTGATATGCGCAGCAACAAAACATTCAAACCGATAAGCAAGGGACAGCAGGAGCTTACAATAGAGAAACGCCATGAAGGAAAATTCTAAGCAATCAATCCATTACCCATGCGTATTTTCCTATGTACAATAGATCTTTTATATAGTATTAGATGCCATAATTAGATATGGTTGAGAATTTCATTCAGCCATCTCCACAATTATGATACTATCTCCCATACCCTCTGGATGGATCTCTCAAGTTCAACTCATCTCCATCCTTAACGTCTCTCCTTTGTTCACATTATTGCTTCATATGTAGAATTGTGTGGTGCATTACATAATGCAAAGTATTTATCAACTAAGAGTTAATTCTTCAAATATGCATAGACGGTAATCAAGAGATGGTTAATAACTTACAGTACCGGATCCTTCGGTGCAAGGGCCACCAATGAAAGCCATGATTCGAGCAGCGCTCCCTGGCACACAAGCACCTAGTAATCCAGCCGCTACGCTCAATGCAGTGCCAGTGCAACGGGCCGCTCTTTGATCCGCCTGCACAGGCCACGGGTCCTTCTGCAACTCTTCCAAAATCTGCAAGTGAGGGTAAACAGTTGGTGAGAACAGGGGTTATTTTATCAACAATGACGTATAAATAATAATATAGTTTTAAGGTTTCGGTTTAGTCAGACATCCATGTATCAGACATCTATGAATGAAACCCATGTTTGTGAGACAAAGATCCATTAGTGCAGTACAGTGATGTGAGTACTATGTTTATAGAGGTGTAGATACTTTACTCTTCCAGATTTGAAGGACTCACCAAATTGAAAGTGAATTCGCAGTGGGAAGCAGGCAAGAAGAAACGGCCAATGCTTTTAGCGGAGAGTCCATCTTTCTCCCCAGCGATAACTCCTGCAGGGAAAGTTGAATTCCTCTTGCTTTTATTGTGTACAAAGAAGTTCAGGTGATCCAGAATTTGGTCCTTGCTGGTAACCTCTTTAGATCCTTTCCAGACATAAGACTTCGGAATATGGGTGAAGCCCAACTCGTGGACGTGCACCTGCGTGCCGAAGGTGATCAAGCCCACCATGGACATTCCCTCTGAGAGGAGAGCTATGGCCTGCGTCAGAGCCGTCTTCAAGTACGCAAATTCCTCCTCCAGAATGCACGTGTCCACCACGAAGAGAAACACCGGGGGGGGCTGAAGGGGAGCTGAGAGGGGTGCTGAAGGGCCTGAAGGGACTGAGGAAGGGGGACCGTATTCTACAGTGGTGCACTGGGGAAAGAGCTCCGCGGGTAGATTGTCCTCCGTCAGGGAGGCCGCGTAGTGCAGGGGAAAGTGGTTGCGTTGGAAGCACAAGGGGCAAACCCATATCTTGGCCACCAAATCTGCCCTTGCGAAGGGGTTTAAGGTCGATCGGCAGCTTCTACATCTCAACGGGCTGTATGGCAACACCGCCACTTCCAATTGCTTCAAAGGCGTGTACACCGCAGCCGTGGGTACTACGCATTTATTCGCTTCAGTTTTGGTGCCTGGCCATATGTTCCAGCTCATTCTCACACCATCCTGTGCCTCTAGCTCTGTAAATTCCGCCATTTTCACTCCCCTTCGATTATATATTGTATGATAACCCTACACCTTACTTTGCATGTCATTCATTGCTACTCTTTGTCCTCTGATACCCCTCCGTGTTTAGTTGTTTCAAGCTCAGGACAAGCCCACCAGGAGGAGCTCCTCCTTCACAGCAGAGCAGGAAGGAATGAATTGGAAGTAATCAATATTGTAACATGCATGCATTGCATTGCATAGCATTTAAAGTCGGTCTTGTGTTCCTGTTTCCCTCCCTCACGCAATGTCAACTCCCACTTATATTTTATTGCCTCCCTGGCATTCCAATCACCTAAATATTGGTGCCACTCTCTCAAATCTGTATAGAATATCGCTTCATGTCTGTAACGAGGGGTTAGGAGTGATCCAACGAACTCCCAACGGTCGATCGGGAACTCCTTAAAGGGCACTTCCATACAACTATGAAACTACCTTCAAAAAAGATATTTTAATGTATGTGAGGTTAAAAATAATTAATGGGACGGACCATTGGTATGGTGTTGTGTGTAAGTCAATTTTTTTTGCTTGTTTAACTTAATGACGAGCGTCCTAATTTTTATGGAATGTCCTAATTTTTCCACTATTCCTTTATTGAATAAATGATATCAAAATTTATCGGTCAAGACATTCCATAAAAATTTGTAACCCACAAAAACATTACATAATCTTTATAATATTAAAAGAATAGCATTTTGCGTGTCTGTTAAGTAGTTTACTCCTTTATGCAATGTCTTAAAGTAAATGAGAAAATTACATTGTTAGTGTGAAGATAAAAAGTAATAATATGTGTAATTAAGGTTCTCAACGTTGTATGAAGTTATTAAGGTTACAAAGAGAAGCTTGAAGACAAGGTAAGTAAGTGTTTTTTGTTTACATAAGAAAAACTTGTTTTTTTATTTATTTGAATCATAGAGGGCAAATTACTGTTCTGTTTTTTATTCATTTGAATGATAGAGGGCAAATTACTATTTCATATCATTTAATTTGTCAGTAAACAAAACTTTTTATTTGGGATTTTCTTTTTTTCAAACGAAAAAAGCATTCCTTGATATTCTATTGAATCAAAGGTAACAGGGTACATCATCAAATAATATCAGATCCAACATGTGGTATCTGACAGCTATCCATAAATACATCAACAGCTAATACAAAGAAATATGTGCTCTCTCTGAACCAGCTACTGTCAATACCTGGGAATTATGTACCTAAAATGTTCCTCTCATAAAACTCACTGCATAACTATCAGCCAAATATGTCCCTAAAGAAGATAATAAGAGCCCAGAGGCATTATCCAAGTCAGGGCTTGGGTCATCTCAAATAGTCAAAAGGCATGACTAAACATCTTAATCCAAACTTGCTCTAAAAGGACCCAAACTCAAAGACCGAAATCCTTAGGTAGATCAGAGCAATGCTCTCAAAAAAGTTGAAGTTCAGCTTCCCCAAATAGCTCACCTTCACATATTTTAGTAAAGGTAAGATGGCCCAAAACCATATGAAGCCCTTCCTTGGATAATGTATCTTCCCTCTTATTATATTCCCTATAAACAAGGCTAAAATCCACATATGTGAATGAAGATATAAGCTTTTTGTGTTGTCGCACCAAGCCTCTAAGTTCACAATGGCAAGAGTGGATTCTTCCTTTGCCCAATTTATAATCACAAAGGAATCGCCAAAAACATGTAGATATGGTAATCCAATATTTTTGGCGATGTACAATAATGCCCAGAGCGCCAATAGCTCAACTCTTGTATTAGTGTTGTATCCACAACCTAATTTAATAGAGAGATAATGCAGTTCATTAATCCATATACAGACACTCGCACCTCCAGTTGAATCTGTCGCAGCTCCATCAAAGAATGACATGGAAAATAGTTTAATTGGAGGATCTCCAATATTCCTGACTTTAGTCCTTTTTACTTGATGCACTTGATGCCTCTAACATAATCCTATGACAGAGTCTAGTGATATTAGGCTCTTTGTTCTCAAAAATATAGTTTTTCTGGTCTTCCAAAAATTCCATATGAAAAAAATAGGCAAATACAGAAGATCCCCATCCTTAGAGAACTAGCTGATAAGGTTCCCTGAAAGAGACAAATCTTACCAATCCAAATGTACATCAAAAATAATGCCTAAGTTGTGTAATACCTCTTGTGCGAAGGTGCAGTCAACAAACATATGATCTATTGATTCAGCATCTGTCTTACATAGGCTACATCTGTTAGGACCGAGCCATCCCCTCTTACAAAGGTTGTCCCAAGTATTTATTTTCTTATTAAATGCCAGCCAAGTAAAGCACTTGAGTTTATGCGGGATATTGAATTTCCAAACCTGCATGAGAATACCATCTAATGACAGAGGCAAATATTCAGACACATTGAGCTCATATGTTTTTTTTGCCATAACCATGCCTGATTTCTTATCATACATCCAAAGTAGAGAGTCTTTAGAATTCATAATCTTGATTCCTCCATGAGAAATGCCTTTAACAAAAGACGTCCAAAGGTCATCCCAATCACCCCCCAGGTCTAGATCAGAAGCTGAGTACCAACCATTAAAACCTTGTGAAAATCCATCATGTTTCTAAGTCTGAGCTAGGTAAGTAATCCCATAGTCAGCTAGATAATCCCTTAGGCCCACTGGGAGAGAGTATGATGCATCAAGGCCTGATATAGGATCAACACCCAGACAGATTTTCATTCCATCTCCCACCTTCTAGCCGAGCTTACATGTAATCCAAGACAAAATTCTAATAAAGCCATTCCAAAAATATGAAGTTCCAATGACAGTGAAATTCCGAGCTCTGATCCAGTCCTCCAAAGGTCTATTTTTTAAATATTTATGTGCAATGAACGGACTCCAAATACCATTCCCCGTTAGAAGCTGCCACATACTCTTCAGTACGAGAGAGATCCCAAACCATTCTAAGTTCTTTATGTCCCAACCACCGAATTCGATAGGGGATGAAACAGTTTTCCAACTCGCCAAGTGATATCGTTGATGACCATCTGAATTCCCCCACAGGAATGTAAATATGGAGCTACTCAATGTATTCAATATAGATATGGGACATCTGGCCAGGGCAAACCAATACACCGCTAACCCTGTAGGAACAGATTTAATAAGGACTAATCTACCCCAAGTGTAAGCAGCCTATAAGTCCAGTTTTTAATCTTATTTTCAAACATTTCCACCATCCATCTCCAATCAGAAGATGGATTATATAAACAATTCTCCATTACAAAAAAAAAAATTGAATTATATGTTATTGATTCACAATTTACCAAAAAAAACTAACAGTTCTATGAATGCAAACCATATATCATATTATCACCAATGATCACAAATATACAGTCATCCAAAAGAAAAAACTAACTTAGATGTATGAGTTTTAATTTGATTATTGATATAAAAACATTCTCACTTAAATTAATTAGGACAAATAATCCAAATAACAGTTAGATGGATATTTTTCAATACTATGAATATTGTTCTTATATGCAACATCTCTTGCCATATAGTAATACCGGTAAAGTTGAATTTGTGTATCATAACATTGTATCATTCTAAGAGATTAATAAACATGAAAATAAGTCTTGTGAGGACAATTACATGTAGTAACCACAAGCACACATTACATACCTACAACATCAAAAGTATAAATATATAGTTTCTATAGTGGTGTGCGTTGTCTTTCATTTGCTTATGGGTATTTTTATTTCCAAGAAAAAGTTGTAATCTCTTTTATTTTGAGTAGAAACAATGAAATTACATTTAGCCACATGTTTGAGAAACACCAAAAATAGTAGTGAGAATTATTGTCATCTCAAAAATCAAAACAACAAGTTTGATAGAGGAAGATCTTAAACCTCTAAAGCTCTAACTAACACATGAAAATCAACTAGCTCTAAAGCTATGGAATCAAACTAAGTTCAATAAAGAAATAAAATTTAAGACTAGGCCTACATTGGCCTCATAACAACGTTGAGTACAAAGACAGAATCTATCAATGGAAGGAAACATGAAGCAAAACTTCAAGAAAAAAAAATTCAAACATACATAACATCTTGCTCAAAATCATAAGATTTTGCGATCTCTGACAAGCCTACGATAGCATTCACTGTTATGACCCTCCCTATGGGTGTAGTGGGAGGTCGGAGTGCCCATTAGAGTAATAATGGAGGCCATTCAATGTAAAGTGGTATAGTTCCACTGTGTTTGTTATTATTAAATAAGCCCCACTATAGTAGTTATAAGTGAATAAATGTAATGAGGTCTCGTTAAAGAAGATCTAATCGGTAGTTAGGAGGTTGTTATAGTTAGAGTTGTATTATGATCTATAAATAAGGATGCATTGGTGTACATGCACTCTTTTTTCTTTATTTGTAGGGTCAATAGAGCTCCTAATATAGTAACTCCCTACTTTAAAGTTTAGTGCACTCTATTTGGTAGTCCTTGGGCTAGTCAACCCTAGTTGCACATCCATGTCCTAGTGAACTGCCTAATAAGGTCTCACCTCACCATTCTAAGTTAGTTGATTGTTATGATATTTAGACACTTATGAGTTAATCAAGATCAACGTGGTATAATGTATCTTTAGGTAAAGTGTGGTTTTTTAGTATACATTTGTACATATGTAATATGATGGTCACTATATGTTTTAGACATAGAGTGATCCAACGGTTCATCTTCTCCTCAATCTTAACGGCCCTTGATATGTGGCTTATCACCTGATTGGTCCATGATCACTATTTAAAGAGCATGGATGGTCATTTGCTTGATGATCCATTATGGGAAATTCATTTTAGCATTTCTTTTCTTTTGCATAATATATTGCCTCAATTATCTATTTGGTGGGATCATGGAGTATTTTCCTCTTCAAGGGTTTTAACCATGTAAAAACATTCTTGTGTTAATCTCTGATCTATTTCTGTGAGTGGTTTTTGAAGGTGTTTCATCTTCTAGAAATATCATGTATTAGTCGAACATGGTATCAGAGCTCTTATGACGTTGGTGATTGAGCTCTTGAATCGGTGTTGTCGTATGCATCAAAGGCTTTCTAATAATTGATATGTGTGTACATCTTTGGGTTGAGAGAGTTGTTACATTGCGTACATAGCACCAATTTCAATTGGAAACACTTTTTCGTTTCACTGAAAAAAGTTGTTGTTTTCCCAAGATACAACCATTTTACGAGATCCAAATGTATATTGTTTACAGTTACACATTTAAAAATATATATATGTCATATTCATTCATAATTTAGCCTGGATTTTTGTTGTATTTATGGTTTTTTACTATTTGACCATTTTCTTTACTATGTATCTTCTTTGTCGTGCACTTTGAGCGAACTTGGTAAACCAAAATAAGTGAGAAAACTTACATTTTATGAGAATGCTAACCAAGGACTAACCCCAAATTTGAGACATTTCAGTTTCAACACTCTATTTTTGTTTTTATGTGGTTGTGTAAAGTGCTTGTAGGCCAAAAAACAAGGTCTTTTGGGTAGGCACGTTCTTACAACAACAACAACAACAAATTCTCTGCCATAATATTATAAAATCTTTTGCTTAACTCACTTGGTTAAAAGTTACTTTAAAAATTAAGAGATATTGGATTCAAATCCTTATTTTTGTTACTTTTTGTAAAAATTCATGTAACTTTAAGTTATAAATTAATTACATTGAAAAGTGCTTCCCGCTTTCTTTTTTTTCTCAGCCAAAAAAAAAAACAAAAAACAAAACATACTTTTGTTATTCAAAATTGAATCAAAAAGTACAAACATGTCTATGAAAGTCAATAAAATTGACTGTTCCACACTCCTTCAAGTTGTTTCACATCCGAGATGACAAGAAGACTTCAAAGATACTAGCTCAGTCCCAAAATTCCAAGCATAATAGGTATTGTTCCCCAAAATACAAGTACAAAAATACATACTAGGCCTCATACAAAAAGACTAGACGTACCACAACTTCCTAAAAGAGAATTAGAGATCATAGATATTAATCAGGCCATAATTAGTCTGAAAATTATCTAGCCATTCCTCCCAATGGAGAAAACCTTATTTTCCTTCCAAAGCAAACTTAGAAAGCTTATCAGCAAGTGTCACATACCCCAATTTTGTAAAATAATGTTATTTGTTTTAAATTGATTCCTAAGACATTATGTTAAATTGAATGCTAAGTTGAAACTGATGACTCAGCAGAGTCAAAAGTGTGGAATGTAATTCTGAATATGTTATTTTTAATAAATAAAAAATGGAGACAACAACTTGGGAGAGCTATTAATAAGAGTGTTACTGGTCAAACTAGTGGAAGGAACTAGGTGGAGAGCAAAATGACAAGTGGCAACATCCTCAAACACTTCCTATGTTGCAGGTGGCAACTTCTCTACATTTGGGGCCATGATCCCCCAAGAAAGTGGGATCAGAGCAGGTGGCTCAATTAATGACAACTAACCCAAAAAGACCTAGGCAATCTTTTAAAAATGGCCAATGTAGAGAGCTAAGGCTGCTCATATATTTTCCAGGAGAAGAATCATTCAAGGAGAATGCACTTCAAGGAATTCATTGAAAAAAGGGAAACTGTAAGGAAGGTGTTTTGAAGGATAAACTGCAGGGACTTGATCTAATACAGCTTCTTAGCTGAGAGATTTGACTGACGAGTTCAGGATTGGTATTGAGTCTCAGGACTAGTACTTGGTTATTTGCTTCACCTAGTTCCAGCCAGGGAGACCAGAGCAGGCTCGGGGGTCCTGAGGAGTCGTTGTTTGAGCGCTCTCCAGGAGTTGGTAGGGAGGAACAACCTCACATTGCTGTTGTCGACCAGCTTTAAGAACAGGTTCTGATATTTACTAATTTCAGTGTTAATATCTGTGTGTGATTGAATGATGCATTTTCAGGTTATGATGTAAACTTAGAGGATAGAATATCTTAGTTTGTTTAATAATGAAATTATTCTTGTTGAAAAATAAATCCTACCTGTGTTTTTCCCCATCTGGAGTAATCCAGATCATACTCTAGCACAGGTGGTGTATTTAAATAGAGAAAGTATGATGTAAATATAAAATAAGATGTTAGCTTGATTACTAGAATGTTTTCTTTTATTTGTTATCAGAAGAAATATTATTATGTACATAGAGTAGTGTTAGACCTAGACTGTGAATGCCAGATTATTAGAAAAGGAAAGGAAGCTATATCATTATACTAACAGTAGTATGTTTTGGTAGATGAAACAGTTCTCTATACAGTATTCACTTCCGTAATCTTTACATCTATTTTGAAACAAAAGGAAAAGAAGATAATAGTTAAAATGTGTAGTGTTAGGTTAAATAAAATGCTTTTTCAGCTCTACAGTTTATTTCTTTTCCTGTTTAGGATAAATAACTACTGTAATTATAGCAACCAAACTGTGAGTAAGGATAGATAAACCTGGATTTAATTCTAAAGATAAAACTAGTTGGTTTAAGATTTTATTTATGGCTGGTAATGTAAATAATTCATTCATTTTTATCTAGCTGAACTTAAACAAGTTCTACAGCTACTAACCTGTCTTTTATAGAATTTAAACAAACACTACAATATATTTTAGAGGAAAGAACATAGTTAATTCGTTATTTCTCTTATTTTATAAATACTAATGTTATAATATAAATAGGGTAACATAGAATACAAAAGGGACTTTCTATAAATTATTTAGTATAAAGAGCATAAGAATATAACAATAAAATATTTCCCATCTATATACATCATAAATAGACTAAATATTAAGATAATATATATAATTATAAGAACAATATTTACTTGTAAGTAAAAATAACAATTCTTATAACAATATAATAAGTATCAAGTAAACATGAACTGTGTACTTAAAGATGTAACTATACAGTTACATAAGTACAACTCAAAAACATTAAATTACTTGTTTTCTTTCTGAAAGATTAACCAATATAAAATGATATTTACAACCTTATTAGAACGGAGAGAATTAAGGTAAGTTAATATAAAAACAATATACAGTTATCCTAAACAGATAACATTAAAATAATTTACAGGGTAAATTCAAATGTAATAACTTATAGAAAATAAATTAACAGAACATAAACATGCTCAATTCACCGAGCTTAATAATCCATGTTACAGTAAAAGAAACAACCGAGTATTTTATAATATTATATTGTAATAAAAAGATAACTTAAAAACAATAAATACATCTTTACATCACGGAGTTAGGGTAAAAACCTACTGTATCAAAATCACAATAGAGGTATCAAACGAAAGAGTTTAAGCTCCTTCTAATGCCTCTCGGCCTCTAAGAGTTAACAGAGTGAGGCGTTACCGGCCTTCGCTCATTTATACATTTTATACACAAAATCTAGAAGAAAAATCAAAATTTACAGGTCACGGCCTAAGCCGGAAGCCCCGCATAAAGCAAGGGTTTATCATTAACAAAAACAGCAAACCAAGTTAACCCAGGTAAACCAAAACCACGAGGGTTTTGCAGGCCACGATGACCAACCATCAAATGTCCCATAAGGAACTGAACAAGGACGAACTGCCATGGGATATCCAAGGCTTACCCGTGAGCAAGCGATTGTCCTAGCCTTGCACCAACCACGCAGAGGGACAAGCCGTCACCTGTGTAACATCAAACATGATATTGTTAATATCTTGCATTTATTTAAGCAGACTTGTAAAGAAAACGAAGATGTCAACATCAGTTCTTACCTAAAACTTCATTGAAACGTAACCACCCACAAACAATAGTGTAGCTACCAACGCGAGGAGGAACAAAACCTTCATCTCCCACAGGAAAAATGGAGATTACCAACGCAGCAATGACCAGTGACAACTAAGAGATGGATCGATAAGCCAAGCAAGTATAAACGCTTGGGCCGCAACTATTTTCCAGCCAAAAATCCACTCTGGTGTGAAACACTAAAGACCAAACAAATCTTAAGATGTGAAGCCACGACTCTCACTACCGGGCCAAAGAAGAAAGAGACTTTACAGTCTGATAAACTCTGAACTGAGCAAGCGGTGAAAGTTAAACCCCGGAGGAAAACGACCAACCCAGTCTAAGCAGCGGAGGTTTCTTATTACGGCTCTTCTCTATCAGTGTTCAAGGCAGGTTTACGAAAAGCGAAAGGCAAGAAGCAAGTTAGAAGACTGACATCCAAACCGGTTGCAGAAATCGACATGGAGGTCGAAACGCAGTAGCAGAGCGGACGGAGGTCGAGAACGACGGAGGAAATGACGAGTCTAGGGTTGCAATTGCCTTTTATCGTCACAATGCTTGGTTACAATGATTCCACGTATACCTTCAAATTATTTGCATGTAATGGGTAATCTCTATAATCCCTGCGTGCAATCAACGAAAATATTATTATTCCAATCATACAGTGGTGTGAAGGTTCTACAAGATTCGATACTCCCAGAGTCAACCAAGCCTCCATGCTGAAATGTTAAACAAACAAAACTTTAGATCAAGGTTAAACCATAACTCATCAAGGGCGCGGTCTATTCTATGACCCCTTCATTTATGCAAGCAAGGTAATCAATCTTTAAACGATTATAACTTTATCAAAAGGTTTGCCATTTTAATATTTTACAAAAGAACCTTATAAAATTTATTTATAATAAGATGCCCTTCTTGCTAGCTTGATTCTCAATATGCCTTGAGTATTCATTTATTAAACTATTAGGGTTTGAAATTGAGCATGTTAAGCCTTACAGTATTTAATGGGCTTGACATTGGAATTGTAAGGATTTAATAACAATAACTGGGCAATATCTTCCAAGTAAGTTATGTGTAGAGGAACTTAGTTCATCCTCACTAACTTAGTCTAATTAATAGTAGTATGTAATGAGGATATAATTCCTTTAAAACTTTAAAGCTATGGAAGATGGAATAATAGTACAAAAACTCATTAACTATTGCACATTACTTTCATATCACAAGAAGTAACTAAAATTTGTTATGACGTAAATGGTTTATGTCCACATTGTAAGATAGACCTTTAACGTAAAACCCCGCCACCTTTAGTTTGTGTGTAAGAAATATTTAAGGCGTTTATACACGACAACATTGGTAAACATTGATAAACATCGAAGAGGTTAGTTCATATTAAAAACTATGAATCACAACTAGAAAGAGAGAGAGCAACTGTCACCAATACTGTTAAGACAAAAATCTCTTTTCTTTGGCGTCTTGAAAAAGAATAATAATCTAATTGTTTTACCTCATAAAAGCATTTGTAAATTGAAACAGCATATACATTCTTTTACTGAGCTATTAATTGCAACGAACATATATCTGCATACTTTATAATTATTGACAAGTAGCACCGGATCTTTCTTACCTGTAAATTTGTGAGATCAGGTAAACTTTCTGCGTTAGCTCAAAAGCTAAGTAAGCCCCAGATTACCAAGACAGTTCCACCTTGTTGTCGCAAAGAAAGTAAGTCATTAAACTGAAAAAGAATTATTCTATAAGATAAACATAATCAAGTAGATAATTCAGATTATGAAATCATTAACATATAACTAATTAAAACAATTAGCTGACTGGATATTATCTGTATTTTCAAAATTTTAAATTTTTCGGTAAATATGGGATTTTGACAGCAAGCTTGTTTTGTTCACCGATATATGTGCTAGAAAGAAATATGACAGAAGTTCTTTAGATCTAAAAGAATCGTGTTGCACCAAGGAAGTAACGATACAACTTCCAAATTAATGTCACTTTGTACCCATTTTATAATGACCCGGGAGTCACCATAGACTTTGAGAATCTCTACACCAAATATAGAAACAATCTTGCATAAACACCAAAGAGCTAAAAGCTTTGCCTTCATGTTTGAACATGTTCCAAACTGAAATTGAAAATTGAAACTATGGGAATTACCCATCATTAAAACTGCACTAGCAGCACCAAGACCATCCTTTGCTGCACCATCAAAGAAACCAATAGCACCTGTAGTGTGGATTTCTTTCAGTACCCTAGGTTTTATAGAAATTGCTTTTTTTATGCCAAACTCTTTTTCCAGGTTTAATATGTGTATGTAGATTGAGCTCTAGTCCTATAGGTGGTCTTCAAAGATGATAGTATTTCTAATATTCCATATTTTTTAAGAGACAATTGTCGGTAACGTATGAAATTCTCTGGATCATAAGAACATTACACACACTTTTCTAGATGTTGATAGTAAAGCTACAAGTAATCAACTACTGGTCAACTGAATCAACAACATGTTTACAGAGAGAGCATAAATTCGGTCCATACCATCCTTTTTTAATGAGATTGTCCCAGGTTTTCAGGCAGTTTTGAAGAGCTAACCACACAAAGCATTTAATTTTCAGAGGTAAATGCCACTTCCACAGAGTTTTGTACCACCATTTATGAACAATATTGGAACTATTCTTAACCATAGCTTGATAACTAGACTTAGCAGTGATACAACCAGACATAGGATTAACATACCAAATCAAAGTATATTCTTCTAGTGAGAGTCTACAACATGTAGCATTCAGTCTATTAATATAGGCTTTCCATTCAAAGGCCTGATCATGTACCAAGCCCAAATCTTTTGTCGAATACCAATGAGATCTATCCCTATTAAGCCAAAGTGGCCTTTTTATGTGAGAAAGTGTATAGTAACCAATCTTAGCCAAATAATTTGTGATAAAAGGTTAAAGTTTATAACCATCTTCCAAACCTATAATGGGATCGATACCAAGAAGAACATTTTTTCCATTTCCAAATTTCCAAATGAGATGTTTACCAACCCAGTGATAAATTTTCATAAAACCTTTCTAGATCACTAAATAATTTGTAGAGCATTTTTTTGGTAGCCTTATGCAATCAGTGAGCTTCATTTTTAAATACTTTCCATATAAGATTTATGACCAAAGAGAGTTTCATGTCAACCCACACCAAAGACTCTTTAGTTTTAAAGCATAACTGAACCACGATAAGTTTTTATGCCCCAACCACCCCATTCTTTTGGCATAGAGAGCTTGTCCCAACTAGCCATTATAAGATTACCTCTTTTTCCCCACCTGTCCATCTTCCCACTTGTTTTATAAAAGTGAGTCACTTATTTTAAAGCAAATTATTTGTAAAAGTGAGCTTATAAGCAAAGTTAGTAATGGGGATATTCTTTATTGTATTTTTTTCTCCCATCGTCACGTGGATCAACCTTTGCATGCCATGTGACCCCTTGGTTCCCTTTTATCCCTTTCTTCAAAAGGGCATAACTTTGGCATCTAGAGTCCATTTTCAACGTCGTTTTTTTTAAACTACTTATTTTTTCGATATCTTTGCATTGATACCATATGTTTCTGCTTTTGAATCCATATTACATTTGTATTACAATAGGGTCGCTCCTTGTGATATTATGCTTACTAGTACCAACTACTTCTCATGGAAAGCCCATATGAAGGATGTCCTAAGTAGAGGAATTTACCATATTACCTTGGGAAAATAAGTTGAACCCACTAATGATTATAATGAAATAAAACGGTCCAATAAATGTGATGAATAGCGTGGATTAATTGGGATATCAATTTCTAATGAGTTATGATTCCACCTTCAAGGAGCCGATGAACCAGATAAGGCTTGGGAAAAATTGGAAATTGTGTTTGCTATACACAATGAGATTTGAAGTCAAAAGCTTGAAAATGAGTTAGTTGCTTTAAATCCAAGTGACTTTTATTGCATTCAAAACTATCTATCTAAATTCAAAACCTTTAGAACCTTAGTTGAAGAATGCAAAATATTTAAGCCTAGAAAATAATGTATTTATGTTATTATTTTCAAGCTTGGTCCTGCCTATTATATTTTTCTATATGTCTTTTACTCCATGAAAGAATTTATAAGGACTGACTATGTAGAACCCACTCTTGAATCTTTTTGTGATTCATTGATTAGAGAGCAAGATAAGCTCGTGTATATTGGAGTAATCATCGTTGTTGATACATATAACAAAGCCTTAGTAGCACAATAGAAGAATAAAGCAAGAATCCCAAGAAGCAACATCCTTGCAACAATAAGAAAAATAAGGGTTTCAAACCCTGTCAAACAATACATCCTTCCAATGATGATAAAGGAACCAAATCAAAAGGTAAAGAGACTAAGCATCATTGCAATTTTTGTGAGAAAGATGATCATGTGGAATCCAAGTGTTTCAAGAAGATGGTAGCCTTGGAAGCAACAACGACGAAGAACAACATCAACCTTGATTCATCTTCTGACTCTACAACTCATGGAAATGCACTTTGTGCTTCTAGTTTCTCCTTCAATGCATCTTCTTCCTCTTCTTCTAATGAGTGGCTTATTAATTTTGGAGCATCTTATCAAATGGTAAGGGTGTATCCATTTTTTTTGCTCTAAATGAATGCAACACCAAACAAATATTTGTTGGTGATGATAGATATGTTAATGTTGTAGGGTCTGAAACAATTCAGCTAGATGATGGTCAAATGATGTATTATGTGTTCCAAGAATTTCCTACAATTTGTTGTTATTCTATCAAATCACTCATTTTAGAGAATGTAAGACTATAACATTTACATAGTAAGTCAAGTCTGTAGGTGCTCGATGTTTTGTGTAGCCATACAGATGAAAAACTTTTTTTTCGCTCCAAGAATTTTTTTCAAACTTCAAGATCTGATTAGCGTGATTCGGCCTGGCTCTATGGTTTTGTTGTGTCTAGATTCTTTCTTTGGAGTCTAATGCATGCCCCGCATGAGCGTGTTGCTACCGGTCTGGTATCTACCCTCTGCCCTGCGCTCGTTGTGAAGAGTTTCATGGTTTCAGGTGGACTTTGCATCTTCACGAAGATCTTCCTTCTGTGTGAAGGAGTTTGAAGATTTCTTTCCATTTATTCAAGAAGATCTACGAGACTTCATTGCCGGTGGGTTCTCATCTCCCTCGCTTCAAGAAGATATATCTTCTCTGAGAAGGAGGTTGCCTGCAAAGGTAGTAACTCCCTTGCTTCAAAAAGATCTTTGTCTTCTATGAAGGGTGTGTAGGAGTTCTTCTGTAGTGCTGCTTCTTTGTGTTTTTCTCTGGTGGCTGGGTTTGTGAGTGCCTGGGACTCCTCGTGTCCTTTTGTTTTGTGGTGATGGCGGTTGGAGGGGGCTCCTCCTCTTCCCCTGATCTCAATTCCTTCAGAAGACTTGTTGCTTCAGGAAGCAAGCAGAAACTCAACCAGAATCAACAATCTTTTGTCAAGAAGCTTGACAATATCCCTTCGATGGATCTCCCTATGGATCAACCTTGTCGTACAACCCTTAATTTGGTTGACTAGGGCCTCATTGGACAGTTCACTGGGATTTGGCCATCCCCCAAAGCAATTGAAGGGTGGGTTCAAAGGAATTGGAAACCTCTTATCTCTGATGGTATTTGCAGCAATTTGATTGGTAAGGGATACTATGTATTTCTTTTTGAAAACTCAATAGATAGAGATTTATTATTCAGAAACGGACCGTGTTTCATGGGTCCTCAGGGGCTCTACCCGAAGAAGTGGACTCCGGACTTTGATCCGAATCAGGATGTCCCTTCCGTTGTTCTTGTTTGGGTTAGGTTGCCACATCTTCCTGTCCATTGTTGGAATTCGGGTTCTCAAGAAGCCATAGGAAACACTTTGGGGAAATATATTGATAGGGCTGAAAGAAGAGATCAATATACTTGTGCTAGAATCTGTGTTGAAGTTCCTGAAGCTATTAATTTGAATGTAGCAGATTAGTCACATGTGCAAGAGTTAGATTATGAGAAATTTCCCTTTATGTGTAGATTTTGTCATGGTTATGGGCACTTTGCCAGATCTTGCAAGAAAAAAGTGGAGGAAGAGGTTGTCAAAGAGAAGGGAGATCAATGGACTCTAGTTCAAAAAACTAGTACAACAAAGAAAGGAAACAAAGCTAAAGGAAAAATAGGAGAAATGGGGATGAGTAGCAACCTCTCCAAGAAGAATCAGAAAGAAAATGGAGCAGCTACAAAGGTATTATCATCTCAAAATAACTTTGAAGCTTTGAGCATCCCAGAAGATCAAGGGCTCTCAATTCTTGAAGAGGGAGAAGTCCCTCAAACTCAAATTCAGTCCTATGAAGAAGCTAAAGGTCCAGCCGAGTCAGATCTTGGTACTCCTATAGAAGGTACTCCCACATACGCAGAAATGGAAAAAAGAAATGAAACCTATTGACAATTCTGGTTTATCCGATGAAGATCCCCTTGAGAGGTCTTGCAAAAAAGGACGTTAATCTCATAAGAATGTTCGGGAGGAAGAAGTCAAACTTCTTAAGATGCAAGGAAGTCAAGCAACTGTAGAGATGTCAATCAACAAAAATACTTGGGCCCGACCTTCCAAAGGAGGCCCTCCCCCTTCTGGCAGTAAATAATGAACATCGTCTCTTGGAATTGCAGGGGGCTGGGAAATTCTTTGAAAGTTGTAGCTATTAAAGACCTTTTAAGAATGGCTTCCCCCGATGTTCTTCTGCTCCAAGAGACAAAAATCGAAGAGGGTAATATTCTCTCCTTAAGCAAATAGATCTGGCAAAAGAATTCAAGAAAGGCGGTGAGCGCTCACAGTTCATCCGGTGGGCTTGTAACACTATGGACAGAGGATCTCTTTTCTCTGGAAAATTCTTTTGTTACACAACATTGGTTATTCATTAAGCTTCGTCATACCTCAAGTAAGATTTCTCATGCTATCTTCAATTTATACGTTGTTGTTAATTCTCAAGAGAAAAGAGAATGTTGGAATTCTTTGGCAGAGTTTCTAGCAGCAACCAATCTTTCTAACATATTAGTGGCTAGTGATTTAAATATCACTTTGGCCCCTAAAGAGAAAAAGGGTGGAGTTTGTGGGACCGATCCCTTTCTCAAAATTGTGGAGTGTTTGTTGTTCAGGATAAAGCACCCTTGTAACCTAGGGTTTGGAGTTACCAACTTACTACTAACTTGCAGAAAATCAACTTTTTACAGGGAATGGAAAGAGAATAGGAAGAAAGTCTTGACTTACCCGATTAACAATGGTTGATCCAAGCTTGATCTTCTCTCGTTTCACTCCTTTCCAAAGCTTCTAGGGATGCACCTCTTCACCTACAAAGAGCAAATCCTTCAAGTAATATCTCACGCATACATACATACATATATATATATATATATATATATATATATATATATATCAGAGGTTAGATGAAAAACATATTGATAATATAAACAAACATATTTCAGAGGTTAGATGAAAAACATATTGATAATATAAACAAACATATTTATTAACCAATACCCATGAAATGTACACAATACAAGATTGGAAGAAGAATTCTCTTTATTAATAATCGATGATAAGATAAGAATACAACCCAGCTTCTGAGACAAGGACTCCTCTACAACCAAAGGACTCTAAGTTCTGCTGCTCCAAGACTCTGAAGGTATACCACCAGCATAACTTTGCTCTCCAAAAATGATTCATTAACCCCCACCCCAAGGCCTCTATTTATACTTTAGGAAATAGAGTGGTTCGAAGGTTGGGATAGTTATGGATTAGGTCCCAACTAATCTCATCTAATCTTGATTTATATTTTCTAATGTCGAATTAAGGTATATGCGGGTATTAATATAGTCAGCTCGTGTATACAAGTATACGCGGGTTGCAATGCAAATACTCGCGTATGATACGCGAGTTGCAATGCATATAGTCGTGTATGCAACCCAAAACTCATAATAAAAATATACAAGGCTGGTTTGAGGATAATGCATCAAAGGTCATGCCCATCTATAGTGTTTTGGCCACTTCAATCCAAATTTCTCCTTTTGTGTACCAACATGAAGAATGTCGGTACTTAGATGGAGAAGTGCCATTTTGGCTGATAACATATGCCCCCTGATGTGTGAGTTCAGAGGGAAGCGATGGCCGAAATACACTATAATCATTATCTTGGAGAACTCAAAAGTCCAAGGAAGCAGAGGAAGTACCTGAAACAAATACATATCAATGTCATATACAAAATCATATATGAGGATGCCATGTTCAATATATTGGAACACTAGCTCCTTTACAATATTTGAGTACATCATATGATACGGGTACAAGACCACGTATATTACAAAGGTGGATCGAAGCCACAATATACAACAATGACGAGTCTTCAAAAATATGGAAACTGTGTAGGTGAACACAACACAATCTTGCGCAACTTAGGTTATAAATATGAACCTAAGGTCTTCGTCAAAATCCAAAAGAACCAGTATAATCCAGGCCATTTGAATAGATGTGTCAAAGTCGAACATGGATAGGACTCAACAGATTATCAATCAATAGGTGATAATTGATAACTTAAGCAAAGGAATTCACCAATGACAAAAGTGAATCCTAGGGTACCATCGTCAAAAAATCTAGGTCTTCGTCTTTAGGAAGTACTGATGAGAAACCATGTTGTGATGAGGAAGGCAATAGATCCTCCAACAGATCACAAGAGTGACTAGGAATTGGATAAAGGAAGGTAGACACAAGTGATATCAGATAGGATAATGATGGAATCAGGATAATAAGTAGGAACAAGGATAAATCCTTGAACAGTGAGCATGGCACAAAGATGACCCAAGGCAGCTTTTAACTTTGTAGATAGGACAACTAGACTTTCTGTCATGTAGGAGACATGATCAGATTCCCCAGGAAAAAATAACAAGTGAAGGAGTAAGAAACTTGAAGTGATAGCTGAACTGAAAGTGTACACTGAGACATGAGTATCAGAAAGTTCAGAGAGTGCTATGTTCAAGGAGGACATGCTGCCACCGACTGTAACCCAAAAAGAAAACTTATTCCTTATCTTTCCTGTTAAATTTTAACGAGTCCAGGAAAGTCAACTCAATTCTCTCTTCATTTTTGACAAGCTTGAAGAGAAGAGGGAATAATGCATGATAGTGTCACTGATTCATGGATTTTATGAGCCTCAACTAGTGCATGCTCACTTGGTGTTTTCATGTTTAGAGAGTCTAAAAACTCCGAAGAATACTCCAAGGGGGTCCTTTTTCATCCAATTTAGTCTCCTGAAGCCGAAAAAATATAAAACATACCTCAGAAGAACTCTCTTAACTTTCGTAGAAGAAAAGGTGAACCTTTTTCGTATTTAGTCGGGGAGGTCCGAAAAAGGTTAAATTACCACCTACCCAATGCTCCTTCAAGAGCAGCTTATAGCTTGAGTTTTACGAGTGTGAAGGAAAGGAAGATCACTCGGAAAGATCCATTTGAGTACGAGGAATGGGGCTTACAACAGTAAACTCGATGTTTTGTTCTTGTTGTTTAACGAGCATGACAAAGACATAAAGTACACTTGGAATCTTTTTCATGTTTAGGTCCAGAGCACGAAAAAGAGAAAACTAAGCTCATACTGGGCATTCCTTTGCTGTAAGTTTAGTCGCTCAGGTTTGAAAAAGTGATAAACCTATGCTTGAGAATACTCTTCTCGATTCCGTAGAAAAGAGAGTGATCCTTTCTCGTATTATTCCACATGGTCCGAGAAAGAGATAACCTACCGCCAATGTGGATACCCATTCACATATTCTTAATGAGCCTGAATGGACAAGTCTACTCGGTAGTCAAGTCTATTTTGAGGAGTTAGACCTGGGCCTAAAGAAACGCCATAAGGGCGGGGAGCCTTATCATTGAGATAGCTTGTAAAAAGAGAGCAAAATGAGGCTCAATTTGGCATGAAAAATAGCTAAGAAGGCTCCCCTGAACCTACGACAAATGCGACATGAGTACCAAAAGAAAATGAATGTGTTCTAAGCTAGGGTACTCATGGAAGGAAAGCCCTATCCACGAAAGAACAATGGTATAAACAAGGTACTAATGGTTGAATACCATAGTCCGTGATCAAAAGTAGTAATTCTAGGGTTAAGGCGGATTATGTATAAATGCAAAAATGCATATAAATTATCAAAATCCTACCCTATATGAGTGAAAATTGACTTTGAATAACCTTGGACCTGTTTCATTAGGCAAACATGACATGGCATTAGTTTGATTTTAATAAAAATTACGAACTATAGGTTAAAAACCCATTTTTTGAAATAATTTCTATAAATAGTGGAAAAATAGAAATCAAATTCACCATTTGACATTTTCACCCAATATAGACAAGTTTTACCTCTGCCTTCAATTGCTCGGTGTGGTCAAACCGCTAGACGATTTTCCAATCCGCAAGTGCCAGGTAAATAAGCTCTCCATGCTATTTCATTTAATCCAAGCAAATTTTTTAATTTTGTGAAAAATTTGATGTTTTAAGCCAATTTTAAGAAGGTTGCGCTGTATACGCGAGTATGCAACGTAGACAGTCGCGTACACGTTATATGCAGCTTTCCTGAAAGCAACTCACGTATGATACGCGACATGTCCAAAGGACAGTCGCGTATACTGCACGACATAGGAAAAGGATATTTAGGGCTAGAATCAAAGTTTTTTGAATGAATTTAATGTTTGAAAATGGCTTTATTGATAGGTTGAAACATGGTGTTGGAGTGGAGGGAGAGGGAACATGAAGACATGGATCAAGATGCTCTTCAAAGTGCCCCCACGGTGCATGCATTGCGGAAAAGTGGGTTGCTTAAATTCTTTTGTACCTCACCTATGCGATCCAATGTCCGGTTACTAGAGTTTTTGATAAACTATTGGGACCATGATCTACGTGCATTTGACCTACAAGGTGAGACTCTAGAAATTACACTATAAGACATCTATTTCATTGCGAGTTTGTCACGACGGGGAGCTCCAGTCAACTTGGAAGGTACCGGTAGGGGTGGTGACCTTCTAAGTGTTCAGAACTACATTGACACTTACTGTGCGCCTAGTACTAAAAAAAGGGGTACTTGCATCCCTATTGTTCATATTCGCAGCTTACCATTACAGGTGTTGGCAAGCACAATAGTGAGGGTTACCTACCATTACAAGTGTTGGCAAGCACAATAGTGAGGGTTGTAGGATCATCATCAATTCATCTTGCAAATCGAAACCAAATGAGAATTGCGGTGGAATGTCTACAGGGAGCTTTATTTGACTAGTGCTTGGGAGTAATCCCGATAATGAAGAAGCAACTCTCTGACTGCAAGAGTGGCTGATGAAAAAACTTGGGTTATTCTAGCATATTGGTGGCCTTTTTCTTTGAGAGATTGTCCAGTCTCAATCCCACAGTACCTCTACCAGCTTTCTCTCCTCGTTAGCCTAGACTAAGTAGGTGGGGAGAAATCTTCCTTTGCCAAGGCGGCGGTGGATCGGTTGAGAGTGTGTACGATGATGACTTCTTTATGGTGGGAGCGACAACTACCAACACTGGAGCAGTTTCCATATGCTGAGATGGATTCTCGGGGTGACAATGACCTTTTCCTCCCTCCTGGAAGAGCATGGGGAGCGTCAGGTATTTTGGTTTTTCAAGTTTTTAAATTTTTAGTCATAAAGATATATACATATGTATAAGAGTTTTAATCCTTTAAATGTTTAAAAATGCAGATATTGGACTAGTCTTCCCTGTTGGGCATGCTCGTATGTATGTGTGACCAGTGGCAGGAGAGGATCAAGGTTTGATTAGGGTTCTTGAGAGAAAGCTGGCCAGGATTACCTAGAGAGTAGCTACTTTATGTATTGAGCAGATCCCTGCCATTATGCAGGAACTAGTGGTTGGTATCCCACCTATCTGGAATACCTTATGAGAAGGGTAGCTAGAGCAATGCTTGTTTACATAGATGCCACTGAGGTTGCTGCAGATGAACAAGCTGAAGAAGCGTGAGAGCAGGATGACCAGGATGATCAGGGTGGCCAAGATGACCAGGGTGGTCAAGCTTAGACCTACGATCATTTTATGGATTACGATCCAAAATTTGTATTATTTTTGTATATTATACAGTTATGACTAGATCTAAGAATCAAAAACTCGACCTATCTATATGGACAGATATTCACACACACACACACACACACACACACACACACACACACACACACACACACACATATATATCGCTGGTTTATTTACCTGTGTATTTCAATGTGTCTGTTGTGTATTTTTATGCAATATGTGTTAAATGCCAATCCAATATATAATTCGCATATGCATCAGTTAATGAATTTTGATTTCTTGGAATATGATTAAATGTAATAAAATAAAATTTTCTTTCCAATAACCTAACTTGCATAAAATGATGTAGTAGAATAGGGTTTTGTACCTGATAAGCTCGATTGAGCTGGGAAACTACTAGTTGAGAGTTAATCCTGACTTCCAGTTGGGTGATGCCACGTGACAAGGAATCCCATAAAAGCTCAATGATGGCCCTGTATTCAGCCACATTATTGGTACCAAGACCTAGGCAAGCGTCTCCAGAGGCAACTAGCTGTCTTGAGGGTGAGTAAATAACCCATGCAGCTGAAGCCAGGTTGCAAGTGTGACGATTAGTGCCATCTGCAAAACCTTCGAACCACTCGGAAGACATCTGTAACAACCAACATATGATATAAGAACACAAACAGACAAACTATTGTACATAAAGTTAGATACAATAAAAATACAAGAAAAAGTGTTAGGCCTAAGCATAGTACTTCTTCAGGTAGAGCCCATTTCTAAGTTAAGGCAACTTATTCCCATCGAAATCAGTTAATTCATATGCACCTTTTTCAGAACTTTTGACATGACATAGGGTCCTAACCACATAGACCTGAATTTCCCTGCCCCTAGGGGTTCTTTATCCTGGTCCCAGAGCAATACAAGCTCCCCTTCAGAAAAATTCCTAGGTTTGACCGATTTATCGTATTGTTTTTTCACCCTATTTTTATGAGTCTTGTTTGTCGTCAGCGCATCCCTACACTGTTCATCTAGATGTTCTAAGTGTAACAAACGTTCTTCAAGCTCAATCTTGTTAGGTAACAGATGAATGGAAATTTTTAAGAACAAAATTTTGCATTCAACCGGGGTTACTGCTTCCACCCCGTGAATGAGTTGGAAAGGAGAAAACCCTGTGGAAGTTTTCACATTGTTCCGATAATCCCAAAGTGTAGGATACAACATGATGTGCCAATTTGACCAGGCTACGTTAATAGTACACTTGAAAATAGTCTTCGAGGTCTTATTTACTGCCTCGACTTGACCATTCGCTTATGGGTAGAAAGAAGACGAATGTTCTTGTTTAAACCCTAGCATAGTGGTCAATTCATTCATCATGTTGTTTTGGAAGTGATTGCCACGGTCAGTGACAATCTCTTTAGGAATACCGAAACATGCGATAATTTAGTTGAAAACGAAAAAAGATGCAGTTTCCTTGTCAGGTTTATAGGTGGCCATTGCCTTTGCCCATTTCGTGAAGTAATCTACAATGAAAATGATGTATTTGTGACCCCGAGCCGAAACTAGGTTGCACGCCACGTAATATATCCCCCACTTAGTGAAGGGTCCCACTGAGATGACGAAAAATAATGGAGCAGGATGTGACCGCATCTTTCCCGGTGTAAAACTGACACGGATGACAACATTTCCTAGCTTCCACACAATCTTTAAAGACCGTGGGCCAGAAATAACCAGCACGTAAGATCTTCTGGGCCATTGCTAACCCAGATAAGTGACCCCCACACTCTCCGTTATGGGCATCATTTAGGACAATCCTGGCTTCTTCGTGGGTAAGACATCGACGTAAAACAAATTCTACCCCTCTACGATATAAAGTATCTCCAATAATGAGGTAGTTTTTTGCATGTAAGCGTAATTTGCGCCGTTCTTCCCGTGAAAAGGTTGCAAGGCACTTCAGAGTCTGGAAATAGACAAGTATATCTTCGTACCAAGGGTCAGAGGTGGAAATCAGAAATATGTGCTCATTTGGGAATGAGTCTTCTTCAATGGCTACATCTTCCTCAACTGGAAATTCTGCAATGAGCTCCACAAAAACTAAGGATTTTTTGGATTTGGCAGATTGGAAATCTAAGTCAAACTCCTGGAGAATGACTATCCATTTGTTGAATTTGCCTCCAACTATCCGTCGGGACAAAACATACTGGAAAGGATTAACATCCACCACTATTGTCGTAGTCCTCAGTAAGATGTAGTGACGCAACCTCTAAACAGCATACACAGCTGCTAATGCCAACTTTTCGCCGTGGGAATACCTAAGTTCAGGGCCAACTAAAGCATGACTAAGATAGTAGAAGACATGCTCTTGGAGCTTATCATCCTCCTAGAATAGCACTAGCCCTATGGTTGACTCGGATGCCGCCAGATACAATATAAAATCTCGAAAGTAATTTGGCGGACGTGGTAAAGGTGTTGACAACAAAGCTTTCTTTAATGCCTCGAATGCAAGTTGTGTGGTTTCATCCCATACAAATGGGGTGTCCTACTTTAACAGGCGCATGAAACCTTTAATGATCTTGACATAATTCACGATAAAACGTCGAAGAAAGTTAGATTTCCCTTGAAAGCTTTGAAGCTACCTGATGGAAAAAGGAGGAGGCAGATTTACTATGGCCTCGGTTTTCAAAGGATCCACCTGAATACCTTTGTTAGAAACAATGAACCCGAGCAACCTACCTGACTAGACACAGAAAACACATTTGTGGGGATTCAAACATATTTTATAATGTCTGCATCTTTCAAAAATTAAATGCAAGTGATCTGGGTGATCGATCCTCTTTCGAGAATGAGTTGGCAGATCATCTAGGTAGGGTTCGACAATAGACTTGATGTCATGAAAGCAAAAATTCATTGCTCGCTGAAAGGTAGCCCCTGCATTTTTCAATCCAAAAGGCATTTTCTTGTACGCAAATGTACCCCAAGGACAAATGAGAGTTGTTTTATGTTCATCTTCCAGTTTAATTTGAATCTGATTATACCTGGAGAAACCATCCATAAACGAAAAGGCTTCACTCCCTGCATAAGCATTAATGGTTTGATCTATGAATGGTGTGGGGTAGTTATCCTTAGGACAGGCTTTGTTTAAATCGTGAAAGTCAGTACAAACGCATATCGTCCCTTGCTTTTTGTCGACAAGAACAGGGTTGGATACCCACTCTGTCAAAGCTATCGGGTAAATAAAACCAACTTTCAACAGTTTTTCAACTTCAACCTTAACAGTTGCCACTTTATGTGGATTGACAGGTCTAAGTTTTTGTCGAACTAGTGTGGCATCCAGATAGGTTCGGATTTCATGTTCGACTATCAATGGATCAATGCCTGGCATCTCCTCATATGACCAGGAAAACACGTCGCAGAACTCCTTAAACAAGGCTGTATAGATAGCAATCTCCTCCAAAGAGCAGTTTGCACCAATGTATACATTTTCCACAACGTTTGGGTTTGCGGAGATGCTGATAGGAATAGTAACTGAAATGTTTGCCATATTCCCCTCAGCAAATATTCCATCCCTAGGTAAGAGATTAATCGGTGTATCAACATCACCTGCCAGTCTCATATGGAACTCTTGATTTTCAATCCTGCTTAACTCTGGAAGAAAATAGGATCGATGGTGAAGATCTTCGCAGATATTATCTTGTCCGCACATAGCTTCCAGAATGGCTTCGTCAAATGGAAAAACCATATCTAAGCAATCTTCAGTATGTAAAGAGTTCTCTGCCCAAGTAGGCAGATAGGCTTCTTTCGGATCCTCTGAGATTATGAGAGGGACCAGAAAGGGATCAACAACGGTATGAATGATATCTTTATAATTTTTTTTCGCTACTGATAAGGGCACTTCAGGTTCATGACGAGAAGGTAGAACCCAAGGGTCTGTTCTATCGACAACCGTTGCAATAGACTTCCCTACACTATTAGAACCTAAGTAATTAATTGGAGCTGGAAAATCGAATGTGCCCATCAATGATGAATACATTCCAACCCCTAATCTCTCTAAAGCAGGTTTAACCTAATCAACCAATGGAACAGTGGACTCATTAGTTTCCATGTGGCCCTTTCGAGTAAAACTGAGTTGGTCTACAGTAACGAACTTCCCTTCGTGCGAAAACACTACTACCCGAGGAACAACCGATGCTATAGTGGACATGGCATAAGTCCAACTTCTCACCAGAAGCAAGTTATAATCCAATGGTGCATCAATCACCTCTACCTCAACAGACACTGCCTTCCCTGCCAACTTTATTTCGAAAGCTGGTAGGATACCATGTGGACGAAAGGACCTTCCGTCGAAAGCAGTAAGTAGGGTGTTCAATGGAACTAGCTCTGGAGACCCAAGAGCTTTCCAGCAAGACAAGGACATGACACATGTAGAAGCACCCTCGTTGACAACTGCCCTTCCAATGGTTTTCCCGCCATGGATGACATCTATCGATAAGGCTACATGACATGGTAGGAACATTTTGACATCAGACAAATGAAACTTCGCCATCAGGCTCAATGAATGCATACTACCTAAGGCTGCTAAGAGTGCATCTCGCTGGGCGGGACAACTCTGTAACACCTCTAAGGCCGACATCGCACAAGGGGTTTGGGCTAAATCTTTAACTACAAAGTAATTGGTTGTAGCCCTAGCATTAGGATTGCACAATGTTTTCTTAAAGACACCTTTTGGTATCTTGGTCATAGTTTCGGCAGGTTTTTCAATTATGAGAGGGTTAGAAGTTTCACCTATATACTTACCCTTCTCCGAAGCCTCTGTCTCATAGTTCTTGTTCCTAGTTTGGAGTAATGTCTAGGATCGAACCATGTTGATGTTTGTGGGTTTTGGCTTGTTTTGGTTTCCCTCACCTTTCTTCCCCTTTTTCTTTTTCCCACCGGGTTGCTGATTGCGCTTTTGGGAGGATTGTGCAAAAACATTTACATTTTGGGGTGAGGGGGTAGCCTTTGCTGCCTCCACCGTAGATTGTTTGACAGACAACTGATGGAGTTGTTTAGCCAAAGACTCTAGAGTGGGAGATTTCACTGAACCAACCACACCATCAGCATGGGCTCTAGGCTTAGGTTTTTCGAAACTATGGGTTGGTCTCGGTGCATCAGGGATGATTTCATATAGAATCCCAGATTAAGAATATATCAAATGTAACTGTTGGGCCCTGAGGATAGCCTCTTCCCCATTAGTTACTCCCGAAGTGGACATGTCATTAGATATACATGGCAATAAAGACTTAAGGAACCATTCTAGTAAAAACTCGGGAGGGATAGTGGACTTAATGAGCCTCTTACGGCTTCTCCACTCTTGGATGTGATCCGGAATATGAGTGGCTTTGTCCTGTCGAAAGGTGGACAATAAGTTTGTCCCAGCATCATACCAGACAGGAAGTTGGAAATGGTTAAGGAATACATCAGCTAAGTCCCAAAAACTACTAAATGTAGCAAAGGGCAGTTCAATGTACCACTTTGCTGTGACACTAGTAAGAGTCCTTTGGAACATTATCAACCGAACGGTGTCATTGCGCAGTAAGTTGGAGGAGCACCACAAGTGAAAAGTGGTGATATGAGCCACTGGGTCTTCACCAACTTTGCCTTCGAATTTTGGGATATCCAAGGGTATCTTGGTAGGAATAGGTGGCCAAGAGGCATCATGTCTCACCGGATCATTCATTAGCTTGGACAAATCTGGAAAATTCAAAGTTGCCAGGAAAGGAAGCTTGGGCCTAACCGGAGCATGAAAAGTACCAGTTTGGGAAGTAGAAGGACTTGCCCCTGGGTTCCCAAATGTGAAGGCAGGGTTGCCCCTAGCTACCAGTTGCGAAGTAGTCAGACTGATTTGGAAAGGATTCCACCCATAAGCCAATGGATTATGTGTGGAAGTGTATGAGGTTTGAGCTGCCCCAGTTGAAACTGGAGTTTGGAAAACAAGAGCAGGTATCCCTTCGCTAAAAAGCAAAAAAGGAGAGCTCGTGAAGGGAGCCGAAACCGACATTTGGAAACCTTGACCATAAGGGTTAGTGTTTCTGAACTGCACTCCTACATATGCAGGTGTTGGAACTACATATGGGGCAAATGGGGGAATGTGCCCCCCATTCCAAGGGAAACCCTAGACAAATGAAGAGGATCCAACTAGACCACTTTGAGCAGTGTGTGCAAAAGAAGTTGAAGCAGAAGGTACACTAGGGATCCCAGTGACCACCCTATTAGAAGTGCCTACTACGTTTGTTGAAGTTGGTGGTCGAACCACTCGACTAGCTAGAGTTAAAGGACTAGTAGGTATGTTTTCTCTAGGGGCACCAATTGGGGGAAGGTGGTACTCCTTCAGCCGGAGCGGCTGAGGTGGAGGTAGAAGGACTTTCTCCTGCACTAGACATTAGTTTTCCCACAGGAACACCAATCACAGGTGAATTGAAAGGACGAACCTGGATGATCACTAGATCATTTAGGTCAGTAAGAGGTGAATTAAAGTTTCTCGCAAACTCGTCAGCCTGCAAGTCTTCTATCTCTACTGTGGTTGTATCAACCTGGTTTGTCCTAAATTATGATTCACTCGGAACTTCAATAATTCCTACCTATTCGAAAGAACCGTCTATGTCTAATCTCCGCCTTTGAGGGGGCGGTGGAGGGGCGGTGGAGGTTCCACTGTAACAAGCGGAGGAAGGTTTTGCAACCTTATTGACCTTCTAAGAGGTAGGTCCTCCATGATTGAAAATTTGACTCTTCACACCCAAAGGCCGGCTAAACGCAAACAAACCACAGAGCAATCACTACAAAATTTCCTAAAGTCTCAACAATCACAAGGGGTATAAGATATGCTTTCCTGAAGAAAGCTGAGAGACAGTTACTTGGCATCCTTGACGATGTTCTTAGGCACAAGTGGAGGAATCACACACCGCCCTCCCACACTTTCTACAAGGGTTACCTTCCAAGATCGTCCAAGGTCAACCAGAAATAGCCTTCTGGTGTACCTATGTATAAACCCTAGATGTCAAAGAGACTAAATGCTACCTTAACTATATCAATAGTCTGGGGGGACAGTTGCAAGCCTGGTTCGTACACATGGGCAGGGTAGCAAATCCTGAAACCCTGTCTAAGACAGAATCCCTAGATGCGCAAAAACATTGGTCTACGCTTTGACAAGGAATCAGAGGGTTATCTCCTCAATCCAAGCCTCCATGTGGCTTCGTGCTTAACTCCCATTTGAGAGCAGCTTCCCATATACAATCAATATAGAAAAGGGTTTAATTATTGATTGGCCAACTACGTCTGAATTTAAACACTTGTGGAGAGTTTAAACTCCCTATTCCACAAGTCTAGCTTAAGCTAGTTGGTGTATGACCCTATAAAATATAAGTTACTAATAAATTTTAAATTGTATCGTTTATTTTAAGGGTTGTTCTTAGTCAGAAGGTAAATGGCGTCAAGGACTGTGATATTACAGACTTGATAAGAAGAAGCAAAAAATGATGTATAAAGTAAATTCCAAAGCAAATTGCAACTATTTAAACCAAATTTCTTTTCTTGTTTTTTTTGTTGTAAATATAAGCTAATGAAAATGAAACTAAGTGTGGGAAAACTAAGACTTTTTATACTTTTTGAATTTTTATTTGAAAATACTGAAAAGAAAACTACTAAGTGCAACTAAATGCAAAAGCATAAAAAAAAATTGTTTCACTTTTTTCAAATTCTTCAAAAACTACAATGCATCTAAATGCAAAATTTTGAGTGAGTTTTAATGATCACAATATATAAAAAGCAAAATGAAGTATAGAGGACCCACAATAACCAACTTCAACCAAACGGGAAGGAAACTTGGTGAAAATCCTGACTTGGAAAAATAATGAATAAAATCCACTAGATTTATTAAAGAACAAGTGGCTAACTGGCACTACACAAAGCAGTACAGAGAATAAGGTATCTAAAGCCCTGATCACTGACTCAGACACACAGCACTGAACTCATAGACCAAGCAGGAGGGCCAACTTCAAGTCACTGGATAAAAGAAGATTCAAACAAATCAAACTCAAAGGATTGATCAACAAGCGAAAAATATGGCATACAGGACTTTGGACTTACAGAATTATGCCAACAACAGAAGACCCCTATGCAGACAAAGAATTAGCCAAGACAGGGACAAGCAAACCCTACTAATTTTTTATTATTATGCTACAGGATATATGCGACTGTCTTATAGAGCAACTCGCGTGCCATACACGACTGTCTTATAGAGCAATACGCGACTATGTATAATAACAACTCGCGTATATAACAACAACAAAAATTCAAGGAAAAAAGAAAAATGTCTCTGGACATACTATACTGCAAATAAAATGCAATATAAAAGAACCACACTTAGAATCAGAGCAAATACTGGTCAAGAACCTACAGGATGAACCCACAGTAGGCTGGACTCCCCAACGGAGTCACCACTTCTGTTGTTCAGGATAAAGCACCCTTGTAACCTAGGGTCTAGTGTTACCAACTTACTACTA
>LPNX010715263.1:643121-793870 GCA_001517045.1 Pseudotsuga menziesii | reverse complement strand
TACACAATACAAGATTGGAAGAAGAATTCTCTTTATTAACAATCGATGAATAAGATAAGAATACAACCCAGCTTCTGAGACAAGGACTCCTCTGCAACCAAAGGACTTTGAGTTCTGCTGCTCCAAGACTCTGAAGGTATACCACTAGCATAACTTTGCTCTCCAAAAATGATTCATTAGCCCCCAGCCCAAGGCCTCTATTTATACTTTAGGAAATATGGGATAGTTATGGATTAGGCCCCAACTAATCTCATCTAATATCGATTTATATTTTTTAATGTCGAATTAAGGTATACATGGGTATTAATATAGGCAACTCACTTATGATACACGAGTTGCTCAAAGGGAACTCGCGTATGCAAGTATACACGGGTTGCAATGCAAATACTCACATATGATATGCGAGTTGCAATGCATATAGTCGCGTATGCAACCAAAAACTCATAATAAAAATATACAAGGTTGGTTTGAGGATAATGCATCAAAGGTCATGCCCATCTATAGTGTTTTGGCCACTTCAATACAAATTTGTCCTTTTGTTTACCAACATGAAGAATGTCAGTACTCGTATGGAGAAGTGCCATTTTGGCTGATAACTGTGTCTCATCTCAATCTAGGATCTGATCGACTTCAAGCCAAAAAGAGGTCATTTTACATGGAGTAATAACCGACTTGGAGCTGCTAATATTGCTGCTAGACTTGACCATTTTCTGTTGCAGAGTTCTATATTATTGGAAAATAAAATCATTTCCACTAACATCTTGCCAAAACTCTCTTCGGATCACAAACCTATTTTGTTGCAGCTAGAGGATGATGAGGACCTCAGACCCATCCCATTCCATTTCAGTCCCTTATGGATTGATAGAGATGGGTTTTTTGCCATTGTCACCAGCGCATGGAGTATCCCAGTCATTGGATCTCCTAATTTCGTGTGGGAGAGGAAACTGAAAAACATCAAGTCTGCATTGAAGGATTGGATTAAGCAATCTCTCCACTCTCCTTCTTGTGATAGAGCTCAGGCCCTGGCTCGATTGGAAGAGATTCAAATGGAAATGGAGGATTTTGAGATCACCCCTGCCATTTTGGTTAAAGAACAAATTGCATAGTTAAATTCTTTCAGAGCTTTCAATCAGTATAGGGATAGAATTTCTCACAACCACATTTCAGAAATTTCCTCTTCATCTACATAATCTTTCAAAGGTATTTCTCAACTCAAGCAAGCAACTGAAGTTCATTTCCAGAGTTTATTTAGAGAGGATGGAGTTGTTGATTTTAAATTAACCTCAGAATTTCTTTCCAACGTTCCTAGTTTGGTGATTGCGAAAGATAATGGGGAGTTATGAAGCCCTTTTCAGAGGCAGAAATTATGGATGTTATTTGGTCTATGGATCTAGATAAAGCTCCAAATCCCAACGACTTATCCATACAGTTTTATAGAGTTTGCTGGTCTATTATCATAAAAGATCTTTTAAGGATGATCAAAGCATTCTAGTCTAAAGCCACAGTTGGTGGAAGTACCAACTCCACCTTCCTTTCTTTAATTCACAAAGAAGTTAAACCTTCCTCCTTTGACCATTTTAGACCTATTTCTCTGTGTAATGCTTATTATAAATTTTTATCTAAACTCTTAGCTAACATACTCAAACCTCTTCTTGGTAAGTTGATTTCTCCTCTTCAAGGTGGATTTGTAAAAGGACGTCACATCTTAGATAATGTGATTCAAGTTCAGGAAGCCATGCATTCCAGTTTCAACAGAAATGAGAAGGGAATGTTAATAAAATTAGACATGGCAAATGCTTTTGACAGGGTAAAACTTTCCTTCCTTTACAAAGCACTTAACTCTTTTGGGTTCAGTTCTGCTTTTATTAATTTGATTAAAGCTTGTATTGACAAGCCTTGGATAGAACCTTTAGTAAACAATAGACCAACTAATTTCTTTCAAGCCTTTAGGGGCCTCCATCAGGGTTGTCCTCTCTCGCTGTTCCTTTATATTTTAATGGTTGATTCCTTGTTTAGAAAGCTAAATGTGGAAAAATATATTGGGAGTATTTCGAGAATCAAATTAGTAAGTGAAGTAGAATCTATTAACCACGCCCTATTTGCGAATGATACGTTGCTTTTGGGAGGGGCTTCGTTGAGGATGGCAAGAGTATTTAAAGATATTATGCAGTATTTTTGTATTATCTTCGGGGCTCTTATCAACAATCAGAAGAGTCTTGTGTATGGGTGGAATGAATATCCCTCAACTATAGCAAATATTTCTCAAATTTTAGGCTTTGATGGTTTTGTCAATTGGGACAAGGTTAAGTACTTGGGCCTTCCTCTAACTCTGGGTCAAAATAGCCTGTCACATGCCCCAATTTTGGAAAAAAAAATTATCTTATTTGATTTTATTTAAGGACAATATGTTAAATTTTATGCTAAGTTGTAATTGATGACTCAACAGAGTCAAGGATATTTAATGTAATTCTGAATATTTTAATTATAAATAAATAAAGGTGGAGACAACAACTTAGGAGAGCTGTTAAAAGAGTGTTTACTGGTCAAATTGGTGGAGGAGACTGGGTGGAGAGCAAACATACTTGTGGCAGCATCCTCAAACCACTTCCAACTGTTGCAGGTGGAAACCTCCCTATATTTGGGGTCATGATTCCCCAAGAAAGTGGAATCAGAGCAGGTGGCTCAATTAATGACAATTGACCCAAAAGACCTAGGCAGTCTTTATAAAAATGCCCATTGAAGAGAGATGAGGCTGCTCATTTCTAGAGAAGTGATCATTCAGGTGAATGTACTTCAGAGAAATTCAATGGAAGGGAATTGTGGAAAGAGTTTGAGGGGATAACTGCTAAGTGATCTAGTGCAACTTTTCAACTGAAGGATCTTACTGCTGAGTGCAGAGGGTTTTACTGAGTCATTGGACTAGTCTATTGTTTGCATGCTGCACCAGTTCTCAGCCAAGAAGACCAGGAACATGCTCGGGGGTCTTGAGGAAGCATTGTTTGAGCGCTCTCCAAGAGTTTGGTAGGGAGGAACGACCTCCTAACGATGTTGTTGACTATCCTAATCATGTTCTACATTATTTTGTTTTACTATGTTAGATAGTTAAATCTGAATCTGAATGTTAAATATTTAGTTGTAAAATGTTAGAGTTAGTAATCTTTTAGATTATTGAAGAAATGAATTGGAATTAGATGGAAAATAATTCTCATCTGTGTTTTTCCACACCTGGAAGGACCAGGCCGTACTCCAGCACAGACAGAGTATTTAAAGTAGATGAAAAAATGATAAGAGACTGAATTGAATAGATGTGGTTCTGCATTTCATAATAGCAGAGTAATATATTTCAGTATGTAGGTTATTATCAAAAAGAACAATAATATGGGTATCTATGTTATTGTTTTTACAAGATTATGTATGTAAATATACTGGAAAAGAAATAGCAATAATCTAGTACACGTAGAAGGATTAATATGTTAAGAAAATATCTTAGTAGATAAATGTTGTATTTATAGACGGTAGATTATTCTTTTATTTCAAGTTAAAATATGCCGGAGGTTAAACTGTGTTACATTATAGAAATATTCCTTTGTATATATTTAGTAACTATTTGCAACGCAATAGAAATATCACAATCAAGCTACTTTATTACATTAAGCTAAATAAAGAAATAAACTACACACTTAGTTTTATTTACTAATCATATCAACTAAACTAAGTCTAACAAATTCTATAAAAAGTAGGGTGATATTGAAATATTTAAATTATAAAGAACAAACTAAGTTACAGAGTCTATGTATATATTTTCAAAGAACTCTGAGTAAACCCTATCTGTCATTTATTAAATAAAAACAATAAGAATATGATAATAACTAACATATAAATAAATGTCTATTTATGAAAAGAACTGCTTTTAATTTTACAAACATGTTATACTTGTGAAAGTAAACTACAGGGTCGAAACCCTAAACTATTATTTTTACAAATGACAAACATTTAGGCTATAATCCAATTACTTCGATTATTTTATTAATGAACAATTAAACTAATATAAACTGTTTACAGTCCATTAAGGACAAATGTAATGTTACAACTGGAAATTTTCACAACATACCTGTAACACTAATTAAAACAAATTTAACAAGTAACAAAACCTGTTAAAAATAAATTGAAAGATTTATTTAAACAAGGGTTTCATTCAGGAAAACCCTAGCTCGTATTCCTAAGCCAACAAATAAATATTACAAATTATCCTATGACTGAGTTACAGTCTTAAAATAATAACCATATTATTTACACAAGATAAAATAAACAGTAAAAAATTCTTTATTCACAGTCGAATAGGGTAAAACCCTGAGTTACACAGAGTCACAAAATAGTATTACTGTAAACCGAGTTCGAGCTCGAAAGAAGTCTTTTTAAAAACCATTGTATTGCATTGACAGGCCGTAAGGATAGAAATCTAAACCAAATACAACACCCAGCTCACGGCCGAGACTACCCATCGACGAAGTGAGGGTTTGAAAACAGAATAGAACCCAATAACATTTAAAAAGAAACTGCATAGCTAAAAGTGAAGCTGGACAAGCTTCCAAGCTCAGGGTTACACCATCGACAACCCTGTTACAAGCAGGGCAAGAACCCAAACGTTGACCACAGGGCTTACCGGATTGAAGCCACAAGCTTTGAAGACAACCAACATCATCTTCTTCTCATAGTTTTCAAGTGGAGTCTCAAGTTCCTGCAAAGTGAGCACAGTACTGCGTTAAATTTAAAACTCTTTGTATAAAAATAAACTAACTGTAACACAATCTTTATTGTTAGCTTTCTATCGTGGATTAAAACTAAAATATTTACCTTAATAAGAGTATCGAACAGTCTAGCGATGGGACTGTCACCAACGACAGTGTGCATACAAAAAGAGCCCAAACCCTACTACGCAGATGGAGCTCAACCAACAGAGGTGAAGCTTAGTTTCTCACCACGGTTACAGGCCACGGGGAAGGCAAAACGAAGTTTAAGATAGATTGTGAATAACTGCAAATAACCAGTGAACTCTATCTTGGAAAAACCACAGCGACAAAGGCTAGCAACAAGACCGAGCTCAAGAAACTACAACACGATAAACCCAGGCGTTGGGGCAAACTGGAACAAGAATAATACTCACGGCCGCCATGAAAATCTTGCAGAGCAGTCCGAAGGCCAGCATGAACTGCAGAGGAAGAATATCAAAGGGTTAGGGTTGCATTAGTTTTATATCTCCAATACACGAACAAGAAGTGACCACGTGCCCTCAATAATTCAAACCATGCATGGGTTGAGTTCTATAGTCACCTGCGTTTCAAATAATTCCAATCATTTAAACATGATTCTCATCAAAACGATGCATAAAACTATAATGTATGCCTTTATTTATCACATTGTAAATTATATGTATTTCTTATCATAATGTTTGATAGCTCATCATTGGCATTTGGGTAACAATGTTAAGTTAACGTTGACCTAGTGAAAAGGTGATAACCATTTAAACATTGGTAAATCCCGAAATCGACCATGCTTACAACAAGTAGGCTTATATAATTACATAACCATGATAAGTATGCATATATTTAAACCAAACTCATCACTTATAAACCAACAAATCGAATGTTTTTAATTTATGAAATTGAATAAAGTTGGATAGCATAGTAAAAGAATATATTCATAAATTCTTTTACAAAGCTCAATTTTGGTTTAGACTTTCATAGACACTAGTTGTTTCTCAACTTGTCAATTGCTAGTAATTTACCATGATTATTTATTTGGTAAGATAATTTTGTGATTATACAAGATAGCTTGTACTTAGCATAGGATAGAATGTTGATCATTATAGAAATACCTACCTTGAAATTGTTATAGACAGTAACTTAATGTAAGAAAGGCGTTATAGTAATAATAAGAATTACAATGGAATAATCCTACTGAAGTCCATAATCATTGGAACAACATGGATTGACTTAGATTTAAGAAGTGAAGGCAAACAATATTCCATGTGAACCAATGAAGTTGGTTTTACACTAATCAAGCTTATAATATCAAGAAGTTTTACAGGCAGTAAGTTTCCCTATAGAATGTAAATATCGATTAGCTTGGTACTCAAGTAATTAATACGATAATGTATATGATACAATAGTACATGCAGTACAACACTAACGAGGAAGCTAATAACCTGTTAATGAGCAATCGATTTATACATATAAGTCATAGGTTGATACTTACCATAACTAGTAAGTTAAAAATGAAATCAAATTTTATATTCTAATGTGAATCTTACTATCAGTATTGATAGAAGCTCTTCCATGTACAAAAACCAATAGAACAATAAGTATAACATTTGCAAGATAAGCATGATAAAGTAGAATTTAATATGCGACATAGAATACGAGCTTAGAGTCACAATAAGTATCGTTGGTGTCGCTAAGTTTGATAAAGAAAGGAACTCTTTTATTTGAACTTTGTTTACAAAGAAAAACTGGAGAAAACAAACTACTTTACCTCATTGAAGTTGCTTGGAATTTATCAGCTTATCTACTAAGCATATTAATTGCAAATAGAAACACTTCTTGATACTTTATGAATTTAAAACATTTACTTGTTCGATCATACCTGCAAACCTATAAGAACTAGTAATCTTTTTGCGTTAGCCTAGGATTCAAAATTAGATTCCACCTACTTGCCATAGAGAAGACTCATCAGTAAACTGAAATAAAACAATACGCAAGTAAACCCTATTTATGTTACGAAAAGGAAACTGCTTTAGTTAATGTAATTTGAAAATATGTAACACTAATCGTTGGACTGTTTCTTTTTCCGCTAACCTTTAGCTGTTAGTAAACTGCAGTTTCAACATTTTATGTTATCTCAAAATTTTAAATGTTTGTGAAATTTTGGGGTTTTGACATAGCCCTTCTCTTTGCCTGAAAATTATTAGCAAGTTAAAAGCAAAGATATCCTTATGGGATGGTCAATGGCTAACAACGGTAGGTAAACTTGTTTTAATCAAGTCAACTCTCTCAACTCAACTGATTTATCAATCTTCACTCCTTCTGGCTCTAAAAGAAATTATCGATCATATATCCAAATTGATTAGAGACTTCCTCTGGAGAGGCGATAAAGGAAATCAAAGTAGAATGCATTTGGTTAATTGGGATACCATCAAGAGACCAGTCGTTGAAGGAGGCCTGTATATTAAAGATCCTGGATTGGTCAACCTAGCCATGGGAGGTAAACTGTTGTGGCAACTTTTCTCAAATAAAAAATACCTTGTCAGCCAAATTTTTTGGAAAAAATATCTCAACGGAGGATCCCTTCGGAATTTTCAATTGTCAAACACCCCCAAAGGAACAATAATCTGGAATCTCTAGAGAAAAAGTTTAGATTTTTATTCTTAGCATTTATTTCAGATTCCTGGCAACATAAATAATATTTTTTATGGGTTGATAAGATTAATGGACATGTTCCTTTAAACTCTGTTCCAGTTATCGTTGAGATCATTTGCTGGTTGGTAAGTAAAGGTATTTAGCGATTGGCAGGCATTTCTTCATAGGATCGTGATGGAAATTGGGTTTCATGGGAGTTCCCAGCACCGACAGGTCATGGTGATCCTCTGCTACACACTCAATTCAACTTGCTATTAAATAATCTGAATAAAATTGCTCCGATTAATTCCTCCTGCAAAGATGTGTGGGGCTGGGGACCTTCAAAAATATATTCGGCTGCATTTGGATACAAGTCTCTTTTAATCAAATTGACTTCTTCTCAGAGTGCAAAGTTTTGGAAATATGTTTGGAAATCCCCAAGTATACCAAAGGTAAATTTTTTTACTTGGATCCTTATGCACCAGCGAGTACTAACAGGAGAAAATTTGTTAAAAAGAGGCTTTTTTGGCCCATTTAGATGTAGTTTTTGTAAGAAGGCTGCTGAAACTTCTAAGCATATCTTTGTTGGATGTGAATTCACTCAGAAAGCCTGGGAATTTCTCTTGAGTGGGATGTGGGTTTCAACTCCTTCAAATAATGAACATGTAAATCTTTTTGCAAACTGGGATAATAGATATCCTATAATTTCTTCTACAAGTCATGACTGGCGGAAAATTTGGCAAGCCATCCCAAGATTCTTTTGGGAGAAAATTTGGTTAGTTAGAAATGATTTGATCTTCAATAGAAAAGCCAAGAAACCAGAACTTGTAGCAATTTTAGCTAAGGCATTGCTTTTGGAAGTTGTTGGAAATCAACTTGATCTCATAGAAATAAGTGTTGAACATAATTGGCTTGGACTGTCACAGGTGGAAAAAATTCAACTAAATCTTGGAAGGCCTATTATCAATCCTTTTTGGTAGGTAAGAAATTCAGAAAAAGATTTCTCAGAGTGGTGGCAAAAGAAGAATAAATTTTCAATCTTCTTTGATGGTGTATCAAAAGGAAATTCGGGGAACGGTGGAGCTGGTGGATTGATCTTCTACCCAGGAGGAAAGCTTCAAACCAGCTTCAACTAGGGATTGGGTTAACTCTCTAATAATCAAGCAGAATTATATGCTCTTCTAAATTCCTGTCGACTTGGCAAAGAAGTTGGGCATAACAATCTTCAAATATTTGGCGATTCAGAAATCGTAATTAATTTTTTAAATTTTGCTTCAAAGTTCACCAATATTAGCTTGAACGTGACTGTGCAAAGGTTGCAATTGATCCTAATTGAGTTTGTCTTGGTCTCCTCTTATCACATTCTTCGTGAATTAAACAAGTCGGCAGATCTCAAAGCAAATCAGGGATGTCTTCTTCCTCAAGGAATGCTAATTTTGAATGATGAACCTAGTGTGTTGCATCAAATTCCCTAAATCTGATTTGAGAATTTTCAGATAACAGGAAATGCATATTTATGAAATGATGTAAATGGGTGAAGGCCCTTCAATATTCTTTTTCAAATTAAGAAAAAAAACTATATTCGTTTTAGTGAAAAAAAAGACTAACATTTACACCTCACCGATTGTAATCGAGTGTAAGATCCTAAGCATGTCCTATCTACTAGAATTGTTAATGATGTTACAAGGTTGTATAGATTCAACAACTTTGGGTCATCATTGTTTAATTTATTTTCTATTGCTCGTAGCGATGACTTTAGAAAAGTTTGTCATGAGTGATGTTGTCATTTAAACCATCACTCATTGGAGTACTATGTAATCAGAAAATGGTGCCTAGTATTCCTCTCGTCTCTTGTAGAAATGGTGTTTGTCTCGGGTGTCTTCTCAACAAACATCATTGGGACAATTTTGAAAAACGTTCCTCTTGGTATGCCTCAGGCCCCTTGTAGCCTATTCATAGTAATTGTTGCAGTCTTCTTCCCTATGCTTCTTTCTCCGGCTTCAAGTATTCCTTAACTTTCACTGATGACTTCTCCATACGCACTTGGATTTACTTCTTAAAACTCAAGAGTCAAGTTTTTAGCAATTTTTTGGCCTTAAAGACCCTTATAAAGAAACAATCTAAACATCAAATACACAAGTTAAGAACATATCATCGAGGAAAATATGTAAAACACAAATTTACTACTTGTTGCTCCACATAGGGAATTGAAATGCAACATACTATTCCATAGACACCAGACCAAAATGGTGTGATAATAGAAAGAATTGCACGTTAAAAGAAATGGCTAATTGTATGATCCAAGCGAAGAGATAAAGTCTTCAATTTTGGGTTGAACCCATTAATTATTCCACTTACATAGTTAATCGCACTCCTACCAAGGCTCTAAAAGATATAACATTGGAAGAAGCATGGAGTAATTTTAAACCAGATGCCAGCCACTTCTACGTGTTTGGTAGTGAAGCTTGGGATCGCATTCTTGATGAAAATGGAAAGAATCAGATCCTAAGAGTGAAAAGTGCATATTAGTTGGATATTCTGTAGATGTAAAAGGTTATATATGTCTTCAAAAAAAATCCAATAATATTATTAGAATATATGTAAAATTTGATGAAAATATTTTGGCTTGTGAGCCTAATTCAACGTCGATGCCATTTTTGGCCCACAAGTCATCTTCTTGTGTCATATTCTACCCCAAACTTACTTGATAGTGTTCCTACTCTGGATTCTTCTTCTGATGATGACATTGAGGATGAAAATCCACCTCTGCTTGTTCAGTTTCCCCTATATGAACCAACACAACCACTTCCTTGATGGATCCATACAACAAGTGAAGTAGTTGGTGATCTTGTCGGTGATCCCAAAGATTAGCGACGAAAATGTTCATAGTTCTAGCAAGCCTCTTCTGTTTTGTCTCAAGTTTCATAAAATCATGATCTAGATACATTTAAAAAAGATTCAAACAATCAATATTGGGATGTAACCGTGGATGAAGAATATTGTTCATGAATGGTGAATGATACTTAGGATTGTGTACCTCTTCCAAAGGGAAGAAAATCTGTAAGATGTAAATGGGTATATAGAACCAAGTATGCATCCAATGGGAGTGTTGAAATATTGAAGGCAAGGTTAGTTGCCATAGTATTTTCCCAAGTTGAAGGAATTGACTACAATCAAACATTTTCCCTTGTTGTCAAAATGAAATCCATCCGCCTTGTTCTTGCCCTTGCCTCTTCACATAAATGGTAGGTCCATAATGGATGTCAAGTCCTCCTTCTTGCATGGAGATTTGTAAGAATAAATTTACATGGAACAACTCCTTAGATGTTTTTATAATGACTCTAGCCTTGTTTGTTGCCTTCTCTATGTGTCCTTAAGCAAGCTCCTCGAGCCCGGTATGCCAAATGGAAAGCTTTCTCCTTGACACTAGTTTTTCTAGATGTCATTATGACCACAATATCTTACCAAGAAAGTAGGAAACGATCTCATCATCCTTGTTATTTATTCTTACGGGTAATGACCATAACCTTTTAACCCATGTGAAATCTAACCTTAAGAAGAAATTTGAAATGACAGACTCGTGACATTTGCATTATTTTCTTGGCCTCCAAGTCCTGCAAACCAAAAGGGAATGACATTATTCTTATTGGTAGTGACCATAACCCTTTAACCCATGTGAAATCTAACCCTAGGAAGAAATTTGAAATGACAGACTTAAGACATTTGCAATATTTTCTTGGCCTTCGAGTCCTGCAAATCAAAGAAAGAATCTTTTAGTCTTAGTGTAAGTATGCTTGTGAAATTTTTTTCGTAGCTTTTACATGGAATATTGTAAACCCGCCCAGTCTCCCTTCTAGTCTAGCATCAAACTTTCTACCACTTGCACTTCATTCAAAGTATATGCCACCTTTTATCATCAACTAGTTGGTAGTCACTTATACTTCACTCATACTCGTCCATATATTTCCTTTGTTGTTGGTGTTGTTTCCCAATATATGCAAATGCCCCATGAAATCCATTGGAAATCAACAAAAAGGATACTTTGGTATATCTAGGTGTAGTTCAGTTTGGGATTCATTACAGTTCAGGGGGGTCTCCTTTGTTGGTTGATGTCCTGGTTTGGATTGGGCCAACAACCCTGATGATCGGAAGTCTACTGCAGGTTATGTTTTCAGTCTTGGTTCTGGATCTTTCACTTTGGATTGTAAGAAATAACAACCCCTTTCTCTTTCTCTAGCAAAATTAGAGTATTGAGCCACAATTAATGCAAGTCAAGAAGCCTTATGGCTCTGACATATCCTTTCAAAGTTTGGATTCAAGAAGCAACATCCAACTACCCTTTGGTGTAACAAGTAAAGTACCATTAGGCTCGCCAAAAATATATTTCAACATCAGCGCACCAAACACATTGAGCTACGTATGCTTTTCATCAAAAATATTGTTCATGATCACATTCTCGAAGTGTTATTTTTCCCTACAAATGATCAAGTTGTAGACATCTTCACAAAGTCTCTTATAGAAACAAAATTTTATAAACTTTAACCTATGTTAGGAGTTTAGGAACTTTTCATTAACAAGGGATATGATCTAATGCCTGCTTCCTTCTCCTACAATGTCACTTTTGTAAATCCTTCAATCATATCCCAAGTTGTTCTTAAGGGGGGTTGTTAGAATATTTAGACACTTAGGAGTTAGTTAAGATCGACTTGGTATAATGTATCTTTAGGCAAAGTGTGTTTCTTTTATATGCATTAGTATGCATTTGTACATATGTAACCCAATGGTCATTGTATATTCTAGACATAGAGTGATCTGACAACTCATCTTCTCCTTAATCTTGATGACTATTGGTATGTGGCTTAGCACATAATTGGTCTGTGACCTTTATTTAAAGAGCATGGAGAGTTATTTGCTTGATGATCGATTATGAGAAATTCATTATAACATTTATTTTATTTTGCATAATATATTGCCGCGAGTAGCTATTTGGATGGGTTCATGGACTGTTTCCCTCTTCGAGGGTTTTATCTGCATAAAAACATTAGTGTATTGATCTTGATTTGTTTGTTTGAGTGATTTATGAAGGTGTTCAATCTTTTGGAAATAAATTGTGTTAGTCGAAAATTAATTAACTCTAGATTAATCATGTATGGCTTAATTAACTACCTCACAATGGCACACCTGACTATTATGTTCTAGTTAAACACTAGATTGATCATGCATGACCAATATAACTACCTCACAATAGTTCCCTTAGCTATTCAGGGATATTGTTCTTGAGTTTTCACTAGCTCTTATGCTTGTGCATGTAATTAAGCCTAGCCTGGTTACCTATATATGAATACTTGCATCTCAATGATGAAGTATTGATTTATGTACTCTCTTTGAGCATTCATTGGATAATAAATATTACAATGCATTATCAGAGAGGGCTCTCTCTATGTCACAGACTCACTCACATATAGATATAGCTTTAAGCAAGTGATAAGAAGGCTAGATATCTGATAAGAATAGGATATTTGTATTTTTAAAGATGGTAAGACAGACAAACAAGAAGTACCATTGGGAAATGGAGTCACATACTAAAAATATTCAAGGGAATTAAAAAAATAATGAGTGGTTATTCTCTTATGTAATATGAGGCAACGTGGTTGTTATATTTAGTCTAATAACTTAATGTAATGCCAGATTGAAATGAAGAAATCCCAGTGAAACAAAAGGCAGATGTCTATGGATGAATATCTTGGAACACCTTTAGTGGAAACATTAATATAAGGCTAATAAATGAAACAAAGCATCTATCTAAGTATGAATTCCTTTCAATCATTATACACACATAACGAATAAATTTTTTGATATAAGGAACATATAACAAGGATGAATTCATTACATGCAATCTAGAGATGTATTGGAAGCAATGCACATACAAGGAAATGTGAAATACAGGAAAACACAATTGAACATGGAACAACTTGATGAATCTCAGAGAACTCAGAAAATACTTTTCATTAATGCTTACGAGAGAATGCCAGGGCTACAAAAAACCAAGCATAAGAGGCTTATGAAAGAAAGTTCCAACCCTTACTCCTTCGTAGAGGTTACATTTATAGTGTCATGGGCTCCCGAGGCCAACCTCGAAACAAAGCCAAATTCAGTTACAAAAATTGGGAATCAATCCTGAATCACCATTGCAAATACAAACAACTTTGAGATGGGACATTTGTCATGCCCACAAAACATTTCGGGAAGGCACGCCGTGCTGCGCGTGATTGATCAAAAAGGAAAATCTTGACATCTTGGGCTTACTCGCTCGATTGGTGAAAGGGACTACTCAGAACACCTTTGAACGACCTTTTACTGACTCAGTTGTTGGCCGCTCCCACGAGTTTTTGACTGCTCAACCTATGTATGTCCTTCCAGAGCTAATCTGTAGGGATTGTTATTTCAAACAGCTCCTTCACGACAAAATCCAGACCAATCAAAGGATTATGAATGACAGTAGGAAGACTAGATGTGATCATTTGGAACTGAGTCAACAACTCAAAGTCCTTACTGATTTTGGTGACAACTACTTCTCCCTTTACCCCTCCATCCATACCCTCAAACTTAGCATGGTTCACTCTTGCCTGATTCAGCAGCTCAAGGTACTTTCCCCAAGGGATCAACTTCCTACCAGGACTCCAAAACTCAGGCAATCCTTTCTGAAATAGGGGCTGGAATAATTTGGTGAGCTTCTCTAACCATTGATGCATAGTTTCAATCCTTGCAAGTGCATTATGAACCAAGTTATGCTTTGTACTCATCCTTATTGCTGCCACCAGAAGTGCTATCCTATCAGTGACCCCCGGAGCAATTAGTTCCTCCCCAGATGCTGCGTTTAGGGCAGTAATTGCCTTTTGGGCCTCCTCCCTAGGCCTTCTTGCCGGAATTTCTTGTAGACTTTACATCTCTTGCTTGCTTCCATAGAAGCTTACTTATGTTCATCCATCATGACCAAGTGTTTCCCTAATGGGGCTATCTCTTTTATCAATGCATCCCAAAGCATATGCTTAGCACCCTGCAGGGGAATTAAGCCTATGAACGTTTCTTCAAACCTGGCTACTTTCCTTTGCAGTGATCTTGTCCTTAAGCTCTTGATTTGTGTCCTTTAATTGAGTGATTTCCAGGTCCTTTAGGGACATGTTAGACATGATTTTTATCACCAGAGCAGTGGTTCACTTATATCCAGGGGTGTTGTATTCATTTAAATCATCAATGCTTTCCTGGGTATGTCGTTTATCTTCTTCCCATGTGCGCTTGTGAGCCTCCAACATAGTAAGGCGACCTTTCAGATCCAAAACTTGATGCTACAATGTCTTAATCTTTCCTTGCAATTGCACATAATGAGGAGAGAGTTGGATGTCTTTGATAGGTATCTTCCTCCTTTTTTTGTAAGCCTGGATCTTTGTTAGAGGCTTAGCTCATGAGGTAGGCTTCCTTGTAGGAACATGCTGCTCTGTTGAAGTAGGTTGTTCCATTGAAATAGGGTGGTCTATTGCAAGGGGTTGTAGCAGAGAGTTATGTGTAGTGAGATTTGCCACCTGGTCCTGTAGGAGTTTTGGCTTTAGGTTCCAAGCCTTATTTGTTTCCCTTTCCTACTTCAACTGGGTTTCTAATTTATCCACCCTCTGTTGGGACTTGAGATGGTCCAATGCCTCCTTGCTTAGGTCAGCATAGATGAGATCACTAACCCCCTTATGGAAAACAATCTTGTCTCGGATTGAGAACTGGTCCATCTTGAACATGACCTCTGACACTCCTACCTCGTTAGCGATGGCCAGATTCAAAGAGCTAGTTGTAAGATTCATTGCAGTGGTGAAGGAGACTTACTACCTGACAACTTCCTCAACTCTTTGGATTGCCTTTGAGTGTCAGTTTTGGCCTGTTCCTTGAGTTTCCCATAGATATCCAACATCTCTTTCTCAGTCTTGAATTGTCCTTCAACAACAAGGGTGAAGCAGTATGTCTGATATTTGAGTAAAGGCTCCTCAACTCCCTTATTCTTTGATTGTGAATCTCCTAAGTGATTTATCTCTGATCGTGTAGTGACTGGTTTCCCAACCACTAGTGGTCGTACAACCACCACCCGATTTGCAACCTCCCCTCAAGCAGGGATTTTAGTAGCAGGCTCTTCTTCTATCATTGTCTTGAGGGAATCAAACTCAAAATTAATCTCATGCTCCAGGTCGATTACGTCCTCCTCTATGTCTATCCTAGGCTTCTTGCTAGGAGTATGTTCATCACATTCCATATCCTCCACCTCTGACTGAGACCTTCTACTTCTACCAAAACTGTTTAGGGGTAAGGGAGTAGATGGTACCGTACCTTGTACTTCTTTAGGAGCTTGAATTTTCTCTACAAGAGTCCAATCAAAATCATAGGCAAGAGAATTTTCCTCCTGGACCCTCCTCTAGGAAATGATCCCCTTAGGATCGTAATTATGTGTATGAGTTACCTGAAAGTTCATGCCATTCAAAACTTTCTCCACCATTAGTAACGATGTTGGATTCTTCACAACAAAGGGCCCAAAATTAATAGGGTATTTGATCCAAGAGTCCTTCCTGTGAGCAGTAAAATGCTCCTCATTAGCAGATATTCTCTGCCTGATCAATTCTAGTGCGAATACTAAGGAGTTAGGAAAACTGGTAGCATGAATGGGGCAGTTGAAAAACCATATACCCTAATAACTGAATACTTCTACATCAAGATCCAATCTTGAATACCCTATTGCTGCAAGGCAGCCTTCATGTCTTCTGATATCCTCTTCTCTTTAGGGTCGAATAGTCTGGAGATGCTGAGGACAATTCTGTCAATGAAAAGGGTGTAAGACTAGTTCTGGATCTTCTGGAGAGATCGGGGCCAGTCTTTGAACACCTATGGATCCATGTCCTCAAGGGTCTGTCGGTTGGAACTGACTATGATGGAAAATAGATACACCTGGTATCTAAATTGCTTATCCAAATGAAACTTCTCAAGCTAAGAATTGGTTTCTCTGACCAAGAACTCTCCGACCCAGAACTCATCGAACTTAATTCCTACTTTAGATTGACTCAGGTAAAGGAGAATGCCTACCATTACTTCAGATACCATGATATCGCTATCAAGACCTAGGATTTGACTCAAGAGGGAGATGGCTGATACGATAAGATTTATCAACAATTTGGAGGAAAGTGGGGTGATAATGGTTTCTGAGGGAACTAGGGTCTTCAAAATGGTATGGAACAATTTATTCTTGGATTCTAGGTCAGCTTTCCCGAACACCTACAGAACCTCTGATTCACTGAAGGGGGCTAGGGCCTGACATTGGGTTTCAGAGAGACCCAGGGCAGCCTTGATAGCTTATGGTGTAATTTTGCAAACAACATGGGAGTGGGTATCATCTAATATGGCCTTCCCAGTGGCAGAGTAATTGGAGGCTACCCTTTGGACAATATATGGGAAATAGTGCTATTGTTCAAATGTGATCCCTATTAAGGATGACTTTAAATTTACCAACAGTTTCGACTAGTCTTCGGAAGGTGAAGTCAAAGCATTCTAGGCATCACTGGCACTGGAAAACTACAAATGATGATCATAAGCATCATAAATTTGACTGTAGATGATCTCCTCAGATGGGTCAAGGCTTTTCACAGACAAGGCCATGGCAGAACTGTCAATTGGATGAATTACAAAACAAAAAAGGGTTAATAAACGATGAACGAGTACCTAGTGGTGATAGTCGACACTCCTGGAGGTTGTAGTTGTATCAAGCTGACTCATGTTTGGTGGATGTTAGAGTTGTAAGGTGGAGAAAGCAGTAACAGACTATTTGATTTTCAAATCCCACGTTATGTGGTTAATGTCAAGCTGATTAGACTTATAAACCATCGTGCTTCGTAAACGTGAATTTTGTACCTCCAATCTTCGAGCGCGATATCCAATGGGGAGGGGACACATCACTTACGCACATTCCCCATCACGTAGACCCCCTCCAATTTTGAGTGTGCAATTTGTCTCAACGATTTGCGTGTACAACGTCGGATCTCATTGGAGATGCGTGAATGGACAAGAGTCATTGATATTCCCCTGTGTTTAATGTGGGAGCACTTTTGGGCTCACCAGATTTATCCAATTTGTTTCCATCTTCAAAGTGAGAATGTCTCCCAGGTTGTCTCAACTATTTGCATGTACAACGTTGGATCTCATCGAAGATGCGTGAATGGATGAGAGTCGTTGATATTCCCTTGTGTTTAATGTGGCATCGCTTTTGGGCCCACCAGATTTATCCAATTTGTTTCCATCTTCAGAGTGAGAATGTCTCCCTCGTGAAATGATTATTTACCCTAGATCTCTCCCAGATGAAATCTGCACCATTGATTTTGTCCATGCTTTATCTCCACTTCGTACATAACTTATCTTCTTCCTCCTTGCACCTTTGTCTTGTGAAATTATTTCTAGCGATAGATCTTCATCATTGTTATATCTCAACACTTGAAATATGCTGTTCATACCATATTTCACTAAGGCAGAGATTTTGTATGTCCGTGCATGTTTACTCAACAAAATAGTTATACACCGTCGATCTTAGATAAACACTCTTCGAGCCGTTGATCTGAGGTCAAGCTGTGGACTGTGTAAAGCAAAAAGTGGGACCTTTCTTTTCACGAAGCTGAATTTTTATATTTTTGCTTTCCACCTTTTTTATCCCTTCTGGGTCATTGATCTGTGCAGGAGCTCTCTGAACTGTCGATCTAGTGGAAAGCAGAAAGAGGAAGTTCAACCTTTTCATCACCAAATCTCTATATCATCGCTTTTCGATTTCCTCCTTTCTGATCCTTCTCGGGTCATTGATTTGTGCAGGAGCTCTCTAAACCATTGATCTAGGAGAAAGTAGAAGTTCAACCTTTTCGCAAACAAACTTTGTATTTCCACTTTTCGCTTTTTCCTTTACACAAAATAACAGAAAGCAAAAGTAGGGTATACCAACTTTAATAACCAAATTTTGGCCCTTTCCGCTTCCGCCTTTTTGCGTCCCGATTTCTCCTTAACCATTTATTTATCCCTGAGCCATCATTGACCATTGGATCTCGGAATGCGGAAAGCGGAAATTGGGCTTACCAATTTTCATAACTGAGTCTTTGCCTTTTCCGCTTTTCTGCTCCCGCTTTTTCCTTGGCGGAAATGATTTTCGGCCTTTGATCTTCTCCGTTGTGCATCCATGCCGTCCATTCCTGTCAGCTTTTACCCTTGATTAGTTTTTTCTTATTTAGGCATATTTATAAGGCTAAAACTCAGGATTTTCAATAGTTTTTATCTTTCTTTCACTGGTCTAAACTTTAGCAGCGGAATTAATGCAGATGTGTATATAGAAATCTTTAAATTTTAGCACATGTGCTAACATCAAATCCAAATTGGGGATGCTATCCTCCCTGTGAGGTAGCAAAGAACCCCGTAGACCAAGTGCCTATTCCATTGGACCATCTGTACCTGCAAAAGTCCAAGCTAACTGCACCACTCTGCGCTATCCCGAAGGCCCATCGCCTCAAAATTTGTTATAGTGCCTGTAACTACAAATTTGCATAAAAAAGAAAACCAAATGAGAGGTCCTCTTGGGGACCTTACAGCCTTCACCTCGGGCTTTAAGTCTGTCAGAGGGCCATCCACACATGTAATTTTGAAAAGAAATGGTATATACAATGACATGGGACTGAACTTACTTTACAGAAAATAGTGCTTGAGGAGCCTCCCATTTACAGGAGCTCTAGATACCAGACCACCCTCCATCTCCTCCAATATGTAGGCATTATTTCCTCTTAAAGCTACAATTTTGTAAGGCCCCTCCCATAGGTGATCAAATTTTCCATGCTTCCCCTTCCCTTCATGGGGTGCATCCCATTGGAACACTACATCCCCATCTGGAAATCATCAGGTTTTGTCCTTATGTCAAAAATCTCTTTAATCTTATCTTGAAATTTCAGAGTTCTATCAAAAAGTTGCTCCATTTGGTGCTGTAGCTCAACCAATTGATACATCCTCCTCTGAGTTAGATGGGTTTCAGTTTCCTCTTCCTGTAGCAATTTCATCATTGACAAGCTCAGGGAACTAAGAAAAATTACCTAAGAACCATAAACCAACTGGAATGTCGAGGTGCCAATGGATTTCTTTACACTGATTCTGTTAGCCCACAAAGCATGAGTCAATTTTGTGTGAGATGCCTTCTTGTTGTCCTACAACAACTTTTTGATGATCGTCATAAGACTCTTATTTGAAGATTCTGCCAACCCATTTCCATGTAGGTAATAGGATGTGGAATTCCCCAGTTGTATATGATATTTGAAACAAAATTCAACCATTTTTTTTACTTGAATGTTGCAACATTATCAGTGATTATCTTCCCAGGAATCCCAAATCTCAACAGGATATGCTCCTCTAGAAATTGCATAATCACTGTCTTGATGGCTTGTCTTGTGAGGATGGCTTTGATCCATTTAGTGAAATAGTTAGTGGCATCGAGGATCCACTTGTGTTGCCTTGAGGAAGATGGATTTATTTATCCAATGAAATCTAGCCCCCATTACTTGAAGGGGGATTCAACATGTATGGGCTTCAAATGTAAAGGAAACAACTTCTTTCTTCCCTAAAAAATATGACACTTATGGCAGGAAACCACCTCCTTATGGGTGTCAAAAATATAGTGGGCCAATAAAATCCTGCCTTGATGATCTTGTTCATAGTGGCCTTCCAATAGTGATGACCTCCACATTCTCCTGCATGTAATTCTTCAATGAGATTCTTTGCCTCCTGCTCATTTACATAGTTCATTAGCACCCTTCCTGGTTCTTTCCAATACAATTTTCCATCTAAGATGCAAAACCTTTCTGCTTTCTGCTTGAGAAATATGGCCCTTATTTTGTCTATACCCTGTGGGGCATGCAGGTGTTGTAACACAAAGACAATGTCCATGTACCATGGGGACGAAAGGAAATGCTCAACTACTTGGGGAGCTGGTTTCCCTTAGGATTTTTATCTTATGCTGACAATTCAACAATCATGTGTAGGTTGAGAGCATCACAGTTAGATTGTGCCATGATTTTGGCCAGTCTTTGGCCTTTAATAAGCTTTGTGGGCTTGATCTCCAAGTCATATTCAAGCAGGACTGCTATCCATTTTCCCCTCCTACCTTCGGGATCTTGTTGGGTTAGGATATCCTTTACAACACTGGTGGGGACATGGGAAATAAAGTGAGAGTGCAGGATGTACACTCAGAAATCCTTCAAGGCCTGCACTAGAGCATAAGCCTGCTTATCCAGAATGTTGTGTGTCAATGTAGCATCTCTCAGGATTTTGTTGTAAAAAGCAATGGGATGCTTGTGTCTCTCATGATTCTTCTGTAGTAATACCCCTGCAACTGTGTGCTCTGAAGCAAAAGAGAATATGAGGAAATCTTTGGAGAAATCAGGGCTTGCCAGCACAGGGGCTTCAAAAATAGCCTTCTTTATATCTTCAAAGGATTGTTTTGTTTTGGGTGTCCACTTGATCTCTTTGTCCTTTCCCAACATGTTGGTTATATACCTTACTATTTCAGCAAAGGCAACAATGAACCTTCTCAGGAAATTTACCTTCCCCAAAAAGGATTGAACCTCAAACTTATTCTAGGGGAGCTCAATTTTATGAATTGCCTCAACCCTCTTTGGATCTATTTTGATGCCTTCCTGAGAAATTATGTGCCCCAACAGCTTCCCTTCCTTCATAACAAAGAATGAATTCTTTGGATTCAGAGATATGCCGAATTTTCGGCACTTTCTGAACATTCTCAATAGGTGTGCAACGTGTTCCTCATCAGATTGTTAAAAGACAGCGATGTCATCCAAATATATGACCAAGATCTTGTCCTTTTCGTCAGCAAAAGCTATGTCCATGGCCCTCTGGAAGGTTTCCCCTACATTCATAAGTCCGAATGGCATTTTTGCATACATAAAAGTGCCCAAGGGCATGGTGAAAGTTGTCTTCTCTTGGTCTTTTGGGTGCACCATGATTTGATTATATCCTAAAAAGCCATCGAAGGTGGAGATCCTTTGGGAACTTACTACCTTTTGCAAAATATGGTCCATTTTAGGAAGGGGGTAATGATCCTTCAAATAAACTTTGTTCAAGTTCCTAAAATCAATGCATATCCTTATCTCTCCATTCTTCTTCCTTGCATGGACCAAGTTGGCCACCCACCTTGAGAATATAAGGGCCACAATGATTTTTTCCTCAAATAGTTTATTTATTTATTTTTCCAGCAAGGGAAACAACTTGGGGTTAATTATCCTTAGATTTTGTTTGAAAGGCATCTCAACCTTTTTTATTGGTATAGTGTGCTGGATTATGTTTGTGTCACAAGCCTTGAGATCATTGTAGCTCCAAGCAAAAACATTTGAGTATTCTTTCATCAGTGAGATGTATTTATGCTTGGCCTCTGATGAGAGTGTTCATGAGATTTTTATGAGCTTGGGATGATCTTTTGTCCCAATATTAACATCTTCCACATCCTCACAATTTGGGACCAGTTGAGGCTCCTTAGCAACATCATTTGGATCAAAGAGATTTTCTAAAGGGACTAGGCCTTTGGGGATAGAGTTACCCTCAAGCTGGAGAATTTCCTTACCACAGAAATTGTTTAGATACGTTTGTTGTCCCTCAGCCTCTTGCAACTATGGCTCCCAAGGTTCCTCAGTTTTGCTACCATCAGCATATTCAACATGAATAACACCCTCATATCGTTGAATTTCTTTGAGAGCAACAATCTGGCTTTGCAAAGCTTCCTGAGTGGGAGCAACCTCCTCTAGAAGCCCATTATCTTCATCTATAGTCAATCCATCAAACTCCCTAGTGAGAATTAGGAACTTCTAGATTTGCTTGTCATATTCAAAGACCTACCAACTCTTAACATTATCTGGGACAGAGTTTCTGTGCTTAAATTCGACTTCATATTTTTCGCTAGGGTGCATGGGGACCTTGAAAAGAACAATAGAAGTGGCCAGAGAATCAACTATACAATTTTTCAATATTGGGACCAGATTAAAATTGCATCTTCAAAACATTCTATCAGGTCCTGGGCAACATTTTTGTAGCTCCTCATCCTCGGATGTCTAGCCTGATACTCACCTTGCATTTGTTTAATTACCATCTCCGAGTCCCCATGTATCACCACCCTCCTGAATTGTAACTCCTTTAAGATTTGAATAAGTAACATCATAGCCTCGTACTCTGCCTCATTGTTTGTGCAATCGAATGCAAGTTTGTAAGAGCAATTTAAAGCTCTCCCTCCTGGGGGTTTTAGCCACACTCTAGCTCTTGCGCCTTCTTTGCATGTTGCCCCATCAAAACTTACACCACACACTCCCTCCAGCTCCTCCTGAGTAGCCATGAAGGCATCATTCCGTGAATTGAAACTATCTTTCCCTCCTTTTATGAAGAAAATAGCAGATCCCATCTCGGTGTCCACCGAAAATATGGGGTGGTTATGTGTCCTCTCAACGTTAGTCACCATGTATTCCAAATTTTGCTCTCTAAAAATCCTTCTCTGTACCCCAAATATAGGTATGGTGGCATAGGACATGTCCATTTGAAGAGCACCTTTGAGTTTGGTTGCCCAAGATCTTGACAACAACATTCCAAACTTCGGAGGGATGTCAGCCACAACTACATCCATGACAAGGGTTTTTGGCAGGTTTCTGGGCTAAAGAAATGACCAAATCTTTGATCAATCCCAAGCACTTGAATTTATTAGAATCAAAAGAAAAAAGATCTTTGTATGGTCTGGTCACTTCTAGTCTCAGTTCATCCATGATTCTCCTGGGTATTAGATTGTGAGAGGCTCCTGAATAACACATGGCATTGTGTAGGATGGCATTATGGATGTTCGGATTGACATAGAAAGGGGGAACGCCTTCGTTAGAAGGTTCATCTACATGGAGTTCGAACATAATGTTAGGATTATCATCTTGAAGGTTCAAGGAATCTGATATTTCAGAGATTTACCCTAGGGGATTCAATACTGTGGAAATTTTGGAATGATATTCAGAGTTTTTCAATAATTCAGTAAGAGGGACAAATATTTTGATCTTAGCAATTTCGACCTCTAAACTGAAAGAAGTTTGTCCTTGATCAGAGCTTCTTGAATTATCTTCTTTCCTTTGTTTCCCTTTGGGATTTGTCACATTTTTGGAGCCATACTTATGGGGTGTGTCATTTTTGGGCTTACTTGTAGAGACCTTATTTCCTGCATCTTTATTTCTCATGACAGGGACATCTCTGCTTATCAGGCCAATCTGTCTCTGCAAATACAGGACAACAAGTTGATATCCTCTTTTGAATTCCTTTGTCTCCTATGCGGGAATCTCTCCCCTTTCAAAACAAGCATTATCACGTTCTTATTTGGTAAAAAAGGTGGAGGGAGAGTCATGTCCAGCTGATGGTTTTCATCCCCAACTTGATTTTCACAATCCTGTTCCACCTAATTTTCCTGAAATGGAGGCCTGACAGGTGGATCGGGAGGGTTTCGCTGGTCTCTCTGCATGGTCTCTAGAATTTGTGGCCTTCTAGCATTCTGGTTTCTATTCTATCGCTCTTGATTTTCCCTAGGAGGTGGTCTACCATCCACACAAAGTCTCACCATCAACCTTTCCATGGCTCTCATGATTGTATCCATTCTGGCCTCTTGTGAGCTAGAGGAGGAAGGTTGCTCAGGCTCTTTACCCTTTCTTCTATCTCCCTCTTCTCTCCTCCACTCTCCTTCATCTCTCTTCTTCTTTCTGTTAGAAGATAGGTTCACTTCTACCTCTGTGGCATCCTTCATCATATTGACCAAGGAGGTTAATCTTATTTCGCTCAGCAACAAAGTGAACTCACTATCAAAAGATTCAGCATATTGGATCTGGGCAGAACCATGGGGGTTTGAACTGGGCAGGGATATCATTATATGTTTTTATGAATCGATCGGAAAATTCTTGGATGGATCCCTTCTCCTTGAGACATATACTACTTAGGATTTTTCTTGTCTACCCATTTGTCATTGAAAGAATCTTCAAAGGCTTGATAGTTCAGAATGGAGTTGCCTGGGAGGTTCTTGAACCATTTTCTTGCTTATCCAGCAAGACTTTGGTAAAACATTATGACCTTAACATCATCATGGTCCACTTCCTCCAGGTCTATCCAATCTAAAAACCATCCCTAGTGTTCCTCAATTTAATACCCCCTCTCCCCATTGATTTGTTTGAGCCTTTGGGAGTATCCCAGAGGAAGGTCGTGAAGAGGAGCAAGGAGAAGTATAGGGGCAAACCTATTTTCCATCCTTGGAGGTATAACAGGGTTTCCAAGTAGGACTGAAACCGGTGTGACAAAAAATTGTGTGCTAAGAGGAACTGTAGGAATGTGAGGAGTTGTGAGGTTGGAAGATGAAGGCTGATTTAGCTTGGAAGCAGTGGGAGATGAATATGCAGCAACATATTGCCTTATGGTAGTGGAATTTAATAGGGTTAATTTAGAAGTAAGTGTAGGGCACTCTTGGTTAGACAAGGGTCGAAGATTCCCACCCAGAGACTCTAATATATCAAGCGACCAAGATGTACGGGAGAATTCGAATGCAGAGGGGTCCAAGATTACTTCACATATGTTGGACTCAGACTTAGCTGTAGGGAGAACCAGCTCCAATTCCTCACCACAATGTTCAACTATATCATCAATGGAAACAACACTTTCAGCATGTAAAGAAATTTTTTGTCTAACCTCTGCAGCTTATTGGCTTTCCGAATCAGGCTCTCTGGATCGAAAATTTCTTGAAATGACTCAGCATCAGGATTGCTCCTTATATTAGTCCTTCTGGCCGCTAGTATTTCCAATGGAGTCGCCTTCCAATTTTTTTTTAGTGGAGTCGCCAGAGCATATACAACCAAGTGTGTGTCTATGACTGGCTGCTCAACCAGGTAATAGAACTAGAACAATGTCGTTTTCTCAAGGAGATAATAGTGATTATTCCCCGACAACAATGCCAAGATGTTATCACCCAATGATTTTTCTTTGATTGTGGTAGGAGATCACTAGGGTAACCATTTCAAACCAATGTTTAGACTGTATCATATCCTATACAGTCAGAGAGGGCTCTCTCTATGTCACAGACTCATTCACATATACATTTAGCTTTAAGAAAGCGATCAGAAGGCTAGATAATGGATAAGAACAAGATATTTGTAATTTTAAAGATGGTAGGATGGACAAACAAGAAGTACCATTGGGAAATGGAGTCACAGCCTAAAAATATTCAAGGGACTTACAACAATAATGAGTTGTTTCTCTTTTGTAATCTGAGGCAACGTGGTTGTTATATTCAATCTAATAACTTGATTTAATGACAGATTGAAATGAAGAAATCCCAGTGAAACAAGAGGCACCTGATTATGGATGAATCTCTTGGAACACCTTTAGTGGAAACAACAATAAAAGGCTAATAACTGAAACATAACATCTATCTAAGGATGAATTTCATCTTAGTCATTATACAAACATAACGAATAAAATTTCTGATATAAGGAGCATCTAACAAGGACGAATTTCTTACATACAATATAGAAATGTATTGGAAGCAATGCACACACATGGAAATGTGAAATACAGGAAAACAAAACTGAACATGGAACAACTTGATGAATCTTAGAGAACTCAGAAAATACTTTTCATTAATGCTTCCAAGAGAATGACAGGGCTACAAAAAACCAAGCACAGGAGGCTTCTTAATGAAAGTTCCAACCCTTACTCCTTCGTAGATGTTACATTTATAGTGTCATGTGCTCCCGAGAGCAACCTCGAAACATAGCCAAACTCAGTTACAAAAATTAGGAATCAATCCCGAATCATCCTTGCAAATCCTAATAATTTTGAGGTGGAACATTTGTTGTTCCCACAAAACATTTTGGGAAGGTACGTTGTGCTGTGCGTGATTGATAAAAAAGGGAAATATAGACATCTAGGGTTTACTGGCTTGCTTGGTGAAAGGGAGTGCTCATAACACCTTTGAATGACCTTTTGCTGACTCAGTTGGTGGCCGCTCCCACGATTTGTTGACTGCACAACCTATGTATGTCCTTTTAGAGCTAATCAATAAGGATTGTCATTTCAAATAACTCCTTTCGAACAACATCCATATAAATTAAAGGATTATGACTAATAGTAGGAAGACTAGATGTGATCATTCAGAACTGAGTCAACAAATTAAAGTCCTCAATGAGTTTGATGACAACTACTTCTCCCTTTAGCCCTCCATCCACATCCTCAAACTTATCATGGTTCACTCTTGCCTGATGCAACAACTCAAGGTACTTTCGCCGAGGGATCAACTTCCCATAAGGACCCCAAAACTCAGGGAATCCTTTCTGAAACAGGGGTTGGAATAATTTGTTGAACTTCTCAAACCATTGATGCATAATTTCAATCCTTGCAAGTGCATTCTGCAATAGGTTATGCTTTGTACTCATCCTTCCTGTTGCCACCAGAAGTTTGATCATGTCAGTGACCCCCAGAGCAATTAGTTCCTCCCTAGATGCTATGTTTAGGACAATAGTTTCCTTTTGGCCCTCCTCCCTAGGCCTTCTTGCTAGAATTTCTTGTAGGGATTTACATCTCTTGCTTGCTGCCATAGAATCTTACTTCTATTCATCCATCATGTCCAGGTGCTTCCCTAATGGGGCTGTCTCTTTTATCAATGCATCCTAAAGAAGATGCTTCGCACCCAGAATTCAGCCTACGACCCTTTATTCAAACCTAGCTATCTCCTCTTTCAATGTCTTAATCTCTCTAGCAGAGTCTTCACTTTCCTTTGCAGTGATCATGTCCTTAAGCTCCTGATTTGCTTCCTTTAATTGAGTGATTTCTTGGTCCTTTAGGGACATGTCAGGCATGCTTTTTATCACTAGAGCAGTGGGTGACTTATCTTCAGGGGTGTTGTATTCATTTAACTCATCAATCATTTCCTGCATTTGTCATTTCTCTTCTTCCCATGTACACTTGTTAGCCTCCAACACAACAAGGTGACCTTTCAGATTAAAAAATTGATGCTGCAATGTCTCAATCTCTCCTTACAATTGAACAGTTTGAGGAGAGAGTTGGATGTCCTTGATAGGTATCTTGCTTCTCTTTTTGTAAGCCTGGATCTTTGCTACAGGCTTAGCTGATGTGGTAGGATGCTCTATAGCAACATGTTGTTCTATTGAAGTAGGCTGTTCTATTGAAATACGGTGCTCTTTTGCAAGGGGCTGTTGCAGATAGTTCTGTGCAGTGAGATCTGCCACCTGGTCCTGTAGGAGTTTTGCCTTCAGGTTCCAAGCCTTGTTTGTTTCCCTTTCCTTCTTTAGTTGAGTTTGCAATTTAGCCACCCTATTTTGGGACTTGAGATGGACTAATTCCTCCTTGGTCAGGTCAGCATAGATGAGATCGCTAACTCCCTTATGGAAAACAATCTTGTCTAGGATTGAGAATTGGTCCATCTTGAACACGACCTCTGACACTCCTTCCTCATTAGCGATGGCCATATTCAAAGAGCTAGTTGTAAGATTCCTTGCAGTGGTGAAAGAGACCTTGCTACCTGACAACTTCCTCAACTCTTTGGATTGCCTCTAAGTCTCATTTTTGTCCTGTTCCTTAAGTTGCTCATAGATATCCAACATTTGTTTCTCAGTCTTGAATTGTCCTTTAGTAGCAGAGGTGAAGGAGTATGTCTCATATTTTAGGAAAGTCTCCTCAACTCCCTTCTTCTTTGACTGTGAAGCTCTTAAGGGATTTCTCTCTATTAGTGTAGTGAATGGTTTCCCAACCACTAGTGGTCATGCAACCACCACCTAATTTGCAAACACCCCTCCAACAGGTCTTTTTGTAGCAGGCTCTTATTCTATCATTGTCTTGAGGGAATCAAACTCAAAATTAAACTCCTGTTCCAGGTTGATTACATCCTCCACTTAGTCTATCCTAGGATTCTTGCTAGGAGTCTGTTCATCACATTCCTTATCCTCCACCTCTAACCGACACCTTCTGCTTCTACCATCACCGTTTAGGGGCAAGGGAGTATTGGGACCGTACCTTGCACTTCTTGAGGAGCCTAAATTTTATCTTCAGGAGTCCAATCAAAATAATAGGCAAGAAAATTTGCCTCCTGGGACAAATCGGGGATCATGGAGTGAATAAAGACTAACCTATGAACCTGGACCCTCCTCTAGGAAATGATCCCCTTAGGATCATAATTTTGTGCATGAGTCACCTAAAAGTCCATGGCCTTCAAAACTTTCTCCAACATTGGTAATGCTGTTGGCTTCTTCACAACGAAGGGCCCGGAATTAATAGGGTATTTGATCCAAGAGTCCTTCCTATGAGCAGTAAAATGCTCCTCATCAGTAGAAATCCTTTGCCTGATCAATTCTAGTGTGAATACTGAGAGAGTTAGGAAAATTGGTAGCATGAAAGGGGAAGCCGAAAAACCATATACCCTAATAACGAAATACTTCTGCATCGTGAACCAATCTACAATACCCTTTTGCTGCAAGACATCCTTCATGTCTTCGGATATCCTCTTCTCTTTAGGGTTGAATAGTATGGAGATGATGAGGACAATTCTAGTAATGAACAGGGTGTAAGATCACTCTTGTATCTTCTGGAGAGACCAGGGCCAGTATTTGAACACCTATGGATCCATCTCCTCAAGGGTCTACCGGTTGGAATTGACTATGATGACAAATATATACACCTGGTATCTAAAGTGCTTATCCAAATGAAACTTCTCAAGATGAGAATTGATTTCTCCAGCCAACAACTCATCAAACTTAATTCCTACTTCAGATTGACTCAGGTGAAGGAGAATTCCTAGCACTACCTCAAAGACCATGATATCGCTATCAAGACCTAGGATTTGACTCAAGAGGGAGATGGATGATACGACATGCTTTATTAATAATTCAGAGGAAAGTGGGGTGATAAGGGTTTCTGAGGGAACCGGGGTCTTCAAAATGGCCTGGAACAATTTATTCTTGGATTCTATGTCGTCTTTCCTAAACACCTACAAAACCTTTGATTCATTGAAGGGGATCAGGGCCTGACATTGGGCTTCAGAGAGACCCATGGAAGCCGTGATAACTTCTGGTGTAATTTTGCAAACGACGTGGGATTTGATATCATCTAATATGGCTTTCCCATTGGCGGAATAATTGGAGGCTACCCTTTGGAAAATATCAGGGAAATGGGGCAATTGTTCTAATGTGAGGTATGGACACCTATTTTTATAAACCATCATGCTCCGTAACGTTGTTAGCACCTCTGCTAAAATTTGAATATTTTTGTAAATGCGCCCACACTAATTCCTCTACAAAAAGATAAGCCAGTGGAAATGATGGGTAAGGTAAAAAATGTTTCATGTTATATAACCTAAGTAAGTGCTGAACAAGTTTTGAAGGATCCAGCCCCAGTCGAAAGCGAAGAAAACATTGAAAAAATAGTTAGACGCGACCTTGGGAATGAGCTTGAATATGAAAAATCTGATCAAGGTTAAAAGCTGACCAGAACGGACGGCCTGGATGCATAGCGAAGAAAAATCAAAGGCCACAAATCATCTCCTCCAGGGAAAAATCGAGAGCAAAAAGGTGGAGATGCAAAATTTGGTCGTGGAAATATTGGAATCCCGCTTTTCATTTTCCGCAAGATTGACGGTCTAGAGAGCTTCCGCCAAATATCAACGACCCGGAAGGGAGTGGAAAGGCGGAAGGCGGAAACGTAAAAATTTAGCATCGTGAAAGCAGAAATCCTAACTTCCTCTTTCCGCAGCCCACATCTTGATCCTAGATCAATGGTCGAGGATGAACCCAATGAAATCAATGCTGTGGAAAGGATAAGGCAGAAGTGGAAAGATCAAATTGAGTCTCGAGAAAGCTAGAAGCCCAGTTTCTGCAATCCGCTTTTCGTCATTTTAATCTCAGATTAACGACCGAGGATGAATCCAAAGGAAATCAACGTTACAGAAAGCTAAAGGGAAGAAAGGATAAGGCGGGAGTGGAAAGATAAAATTGAGCCCCGAGAAAGCTAGAAGCCCATTTTCCATGATCCGCTTTCTGCCACTTCGATCCCAGCGCAACGGTGCAGGATTAATTTTGCGAAGATCAATGGTTCAGAACGATTTCGTGATTGAAGAAGCAATAAGGAATGAAACTGCTTCAGGCTGTTGGAGGTGCTTTGAACCATTATTTTCGATCAAGCGAGCCATAGTTCCAGGTGTCTATTTTTCCCATTTTGTCCATCATGCGTAGCTCAACATGATTTCCCGATTTGCTTTGTGATCATGGAGAACTTTCCAAATTAGATTTAGTTAGGATCTTATGCATGCGGGATTGATTTCCAATTTTTGTAACTTAATTTTGCTCTGTTTCGAAGTTGGTCTTGGGAGCCCATGAAACTATAAATATAGCCTCTACGGAGCAATACAGGGTTTGACATTCATATTTTGAAGCCTTTGTGCTTGGTTTTGTGGCTCTGCAACTTTTCTCAGAAGTAATTAATGCAAAGCATACCCTGAATGTCTAAGATTCATCACGGTGTTCAATGTTTAGTCTGTGTTCCCCTGTTTGCTTCACTTTCATATTTGTGTAGTTTGTGCTAATGCGTTTCTAGTTGTATGCAAGGAATTCATTCTCTGTTAAGCACTCCGTGCACCAGATAACGTGTTTGTTATGTGTTTATGATAAATGTCTTGGAATTCATCCTCTGTATGATGCTCCATTTCAGTTATCAACCTTTACTGTTGCTTCTGCTAAAGGTGTTTCAAGAGATTCATCCTCAGATAGGTGCCTCCTATCTCATTGGGCTTCTTCTCATTCCCCCCTGCCATTTATCAAAGATATTATGCTGACTACTAACACCTATTTTGCCTCAGACTATGAAGGCTATCACTGGTCATTATTTGTTGTAAGTCCTTGAATGTTTTGGGTTTTGAATCCATTTCCCAATGGTACTTTCTATTTGTCTGCCTAACACTCTTTGAAAACTCAACAACCCTTCCCCTCATAAATCTAGCCTTCTGAATGCTTGTTAAATCCAAATATAAATGTGAATGACCTGGTGAAAAGAGAGAGCCCTCTCTGATTGTATAGGATAGAATCCAATATAAATATTTATTTGAAATGGTTACCGCAATGATTCTCCTACCACAACCATAGGAAAATTATTGGGTGATAACATCTTGGTGCCATTGTCGGGGACTAATTGCTATTATATCCTCGGGGAAATGATATTGTTCTAGAGTCTACGACCTGGTTGAGAAGTTGGTCATAGACACATGTTGGTTGTTTATGCTCTGGCGACTCCACTCAAAGATTTTGGAAGACGACTCCACTAGAAATATTGGCGACCAAGAAGCTGCAAAGATTTCCAGGCTTAATTGTTGATGGTGAACAACGGTCAAACATCAAGAAGGTCGTGCATATTTCACCTGGCAACTCCACCTTCAAAGAATCCAGTCTTCAGAATTTTCTATGGTGATTCTATTGGGGAAATGAACTCAATGCAAATACATGGAAAGGCATGTTGAAAAAATAATGTACTATAGTGTGAATTTCCTATCATTTCCTAAGCTTATCAAAGGAATTTCCCATTGTTTATTTCACTCAAAACAAGGCCATGGATTTACCCCTATATATCCTTATTTAAGAACTGAAACTATCTCTTCATCTTGTACATATGATTTTGACCAAGATCCTTTAGTCGAGCCACATAAGAAAGGTGATCATCCCTGTAAAACTCATTGTGCTACAATTGATACTGCATCCTTTTCTGAGTCTGTGGGTAGGGATATCCAACGCTTGTCGGATCGAGAATGCCCCCTAGTTCCCTCTCAATTAGTCTCATGAAACTCCACTGCCACAGAGCAGTCTGCTGCCATATCCTTATGTCCCACCACTATAGAGCTTACACAACCTTCATCATCCAGCTCTGCAACTCCTCGCAACACATTGATTCTGTCTACCACACCAGCTTCAACTCCTCTTGGAAGCCTTGTTATAGCCCCAACAAAGGCTAAAAGGTTTGCCCCTTTACTTCTCCTTGATGCTATTCATGACCTTCCCTAGGGATATGCCCAAAAACTCAAACAATTTAATGGGGAGAGGGGGTATTCAGTTGAGGATCACTTGGGATGGTTTACTGACTGGAAAAATTTGGAGGAAGTGCACCATGAGGATATTAAAGTCAAACTGTTTGCCCAAATTCTTGCTGGAGAGGCAAGAAAATGCTTCACAAATCTTCCAGACAACTCCATTATGAGCTATCAAGCTTTTGAGGACTCTTTCAAGAACAAATGGGCATAAAAGAAAAACCCCAGGAAGTGTTTGTCCTAAGTCCATTCCATCAAGAGGAGGGAGAGTGAATCTGTCCATGAGTTTTCTGACAAGTTTATGAAAGTATATAATGCCATCCCTACCCAGTTCAAGCCTCTCCTTAGAGCTTCCCAACTCCAATATGCTGAAGCTTTTGATAGTGAATTTACCTTATGGTTGATTGAAAGAAAATATTCCTCCCTAGCCGATATGATAAATTATGCCCTAGAGTAATAAACATGAATGCTGCTAAAGAGAAAAGGAGAGAAGAGGGAGATAGAAGGAAGGATAAAGATCCCGAACAACCTTCTTCCTCTAACTCACAAGAGGCCAGGACGGACATGATGACGAAAATCATGGAAAAGTTGACGAAGAGACTCACACTATGGACAATAGACCACCTCCCAGGGAAAATCAAGAGCAACAAAATAGAAACCATAATTTTAGAAGACCCCTTCCTCCTCCAAGAAATCAAAGAATTCCTGAGCAGGATGAAAGTAGTTGTTTGCCATTGTGTTTTGCCTCATTTGAATTTCTGAAACAAAGATTAAAAGTTTCTAATGAAACACATAGAATTGAAGTTATGAATAATGTCATGGCATTCTTAGGAGTGGATATTGTGAAGGGTGAACAGGTAGAATCTACTTTGCATTCCAGTCCTTCTCTTTATCTGTAAGAAGATAATCAACCTAGTGTTGTACAGGAGGAGTATTATAATTTGTTTTATGAAGAATGCAATCAGCCTGTTACAAACTCTGTTCGTGGTGGTTTTGAAGAGGATTTCAGTACACCTATATATGATGAATATGAGGATGGCTACTTGGAATATGAGGGTCCTAAATGGGATGTCTCTTCATGTTCTTCTAATTCATAATTTCCAGCTCAAGAAGAGTTCATTTCACTTGATTTTCTTGAAGGAGAGGTGATATTTTTGCTGAAGCACATAAAGAGAATCAAGCTTTGACTTCATAAATTTTAAAGGAGATTATTGATGCTCCATTTGAAATATTTCATGAGTATTATTTTCAAGGCTCTTGTGAAAAACAATTTGGTAGTATAGAGGTGGAGGTACAGTGTGAGGAAAATTATTAGGGCAAGCAAATGCCATAAAAATTTGAAGATAGTCATGGATTTTATGATCCAGTGGATGAATATATGGAGAAACTTTGTCATGGAAGGTACATAACATACAATTTTGTAGGTTGTCATGATTCGGTGGCTAAATATGTGGAAAATATTTGCAATAATAATGGATGGTTATGTCTCTACAGTAAAGATCAGATCCCTCATCATAACCTTTTGCCATTAAGTTATCAAGCATGATGAAGGAGCTCAATCATTGGATGATTTTCTTTATTGGCTTCACTGGAGGTTAGAATTTACTTGATTGGGTGTTGGCGCTTAGTAAGTAGGATAGGTAGGTGTGAATAAGCTCGACATGGCAATAATTTCCCTTAGCAAAATTTCAGTTTGTTTTCAGTATCAATTCAATTTTTGTTTTCAGAAGCATGTTAGGGATTTCAGGAAAAGACTGGGACAAGCCCAATGGATCAGGAACTTGGTCTATGGGGTTCTTTGCTACCTCACAGGGAGGATAGCATCCCCAAGTTGGAGCCGCTGTTAGAGCCTATGATAAAATTTGAATATTTTTATAAATGCGCCACACTAACTCCTCTGCAGAAAGATAAGCCAACGGAAATGATGGGTAAGGTAAAAAATGTTTCATGTTATATAACCTGAGTAAGTACTGAACAGGTTCTGAAGGATCCGTCCCTATTCGAGAGTGAAGAAAACATTGAAAAAACCCTTAGGCATGGCCTTGGGAACGAGCCTGAATATGAAAAATCTGATCAAGGTTAAAAGCTGACTAGAACAGATGGCCTGGATGCATAGAGGAGAAAAATCAAAGGCCACAAATCATCTCTACTAGGGAAAAATTGGGAGGGGAAAGGTGGAGATGCATAATTTGGTCGTGAAAATATTGGAATCTCGCTTTTCGTTTTTTGCAATATCTATTGTCCAGAGAGCTTCTGTCAAAGATCAATGGCTCGGAAGGGAGAGGAAAGACGGAAGGCGGAAACATAAAAATTTAGCATTGTGAAAGCAGAAATACCGACTTCCACTTTCCGTAGTCCGAAAATTGATCTTAGATCAACGGTCGAGGATGAACCTGAAGGAAATCAACGCCACAGAAAGCTAAATGGCAGAAAGGATAGGGAGGAAGTGGAAAGATCAAATTGAGTATTGAGAAAGCTAGAAGCCTAGTTTCTATGATTTGCTTTTCGTCATTTTGATGTCAAATGAATGACTAAGGATCAATCCAAAGGCAATCAATCCTGGGGAAAGATAAAGGGAGGAAAGGATAAGGCGGGAGAAGAAAGATAAAATTGAGCCTCGAGAAATCTAGAGTCTCATTTTTCGCGATCCTCTTTACGCTACTTCGATCCCAAATCAATGGTGCATGATGAATCTTGCAGAGATTAACAATTTAGAACAATTTCAATGATTAAAGAAGTAAGGAGGAATGAAACTGTTGTAGGCCATTGGAGGTGCTCTAAACCATCGTTTTCAATCAAGCAATCCATAGTTCCAGGTGTCTGGTTTTCCCAGTTTGTCCATCAGGCGCAGCCCAACATGCTTTCTTCATTTGCTTTGTGATCATGGCGAATTTTCTATATCATAATTAGTTAGGATCTTATGCGTGTGGGATTTATTCCCGATTTTTGTAACTGAATTTAGCTCTATTTAGAGGTTGGTCTTTGGAGCCCATGACACTATAAACATATCCTCTACGGAGGAATAATGGGTTCGACATTCATATTTTGAAGACTCTATGCTTGGTTTTGCGGCTCTGCAACTTTTCTTGGAAGTAATTAATGCAAAGCATACCTTGAATGTCTGAGATTCACCATGGTGTTTAATGTTGAGTCTGTGTTCCTCTATTTGCATCACTTTCATATTTGTGTAGTTTTTGCTAATGCATTTCTAGTTGTATGCAATAAATTCGTTCTCTATTAATCCCTCCTTGCACTAGATAATGTGTTTGTTATGTGTTTATGCTAAATGTCTTGGATTTCATCCTCTGTTAGATGCTCCATTTTAGTTATCAGCCTTTACTGTTGCTTCTGTTAAAGGTGTTTCAGAAGATTCATCCTTATATAGGTGCCTCATGTCTCATTGGGCGTCTTCTCATTTCCTCCTACCATTTCTCAAAGATATTATGCTAAATACTAACACCTATTTTGCCTCAGAATATAAAGGTTATCACTGGTCATTATTTGCCGTAAGTCCTTGAATGTTTCAGGTTTTGAATCCATTGCCCAATGGTGCTTTCTATTTGTCTGTCTTACACACTTTAAAACCTTAACAACCCTTCCCCTCAGTAATCTAGCCTTCTGAATGCTTGTTAATGCTAAATGTACATGTGAATGACCTTGTGACAAGAGAGAGCCCTCTCTGACTGTATAGGCTAGAATACAGTCTAAAGATTGGTTTGAAATGGTTACCCCAGTGATTCTCCTACCACAACCATAGGAAAATGATTGGGTGATAACAAATGTGACTTTTGCACATCCAATATTCGACCGCGATATCTAATGGGGAGGGGACACGTCATTTATGCACGTTCCCATCGTGTAGGCCCCCTCCGACTTTGAGTGTGCAAGTTGTCTCAGCGATTTGTGTCTACATCATCGGATCTCATCGAAGATGCGTGAATGGATGGGAGTCATTGAGCTTCCCTTGTATTTACTATGGCAACACTTTCAGGCCCACCATATTTCTACAATTTTTTTCCATCTTCAGAGTGAGCATGTCTCCCTCGCGAAATGATTATGTACCCTAGATCTCTCCCAGATGAAATCTACACCATTGATTTTGTCCATGCTTGATCTCCAATCCACACATAACTTATCTTCTTCCTCCTCACACCTTTGTCTTGCGAGATCATTTTTGGTCATAGATCTTCATCATCGTTATATCTCAACCCTTGAAATATGCTGCTCATACCAGATTTCGCAAAGGCGGATATTTTGTATGTCTGTGCATGTTTACTCAGCGAAATCTTTATACACCGTCCATATTAGGTAAACACTCTCTGAGGCATCGATATGAGGTCAAGTTGTGGACTGTGAAAAGTGGGATCTTTGCTTTCACGATGCTAGATTTTTATATTTCTACTTTCCTCCTTTTCACTCCCTTTTGGGCTGTTGATTTGTGCCGGATATCTCTGAACCGTCAATCTAGCAGAAAGTAGAAAGCGGAAGTTCAAATTTTTCATCACCAATTTTCTATATCTCCACTTTCTGATTTCCTCCTTTCTGCTCCTTTCCGGGTCATTGATCTATGTAGGATCTCTCTAAACAGTCGATCTAAAGGAAAGCGGAAAGCGAAAGTGCAACCTTTTCGCAACCAAACTCTGTTTTTTCTCTTTCCGCTTTTCCTTTCCGCAAAATAGCGGAAAGCGGAAGTCGGGTTTACCAACTTTAATAACCAAAATTTGGCCCTTTCTGCTTCTGCCTTTTAGCTTCCTGCTTTCTATTGGACTCTTGATTTATCCTGCGCCACCCTTGACTGTCAGATCTCAGAATGCGGAAAGCGAAAATCGGGTTTACCACTTTTCATAACTCAGTCTTTCTCTTTTCCGCTTTTTTGCTCCTGCTTTTTCCTTGGTGGAAATGATTTTCAATCTTTGTTCTTCTCTGCTGTGCATCCAGGCCGTCCATTCCGGTCAGCTTTTAACCTTGATCAAATTTTTCTTATTTAGGCATATTTATAAGGCTAAGACTCGGGATTTTCAACAATTTTTTATTTTTCTTTCACTGGTCTAAACTTTAGCAGGGGAATTAGTGCAGATGCGTATATAGAAATATTTAAAGTTTAGCACAAGTTCTAACACAATGTTTGCATAACTTCTTGTATTATTTTCTCTTATTTGGATTGTTGGATGTTTTACTACTCCAATTAGCTTGTAGATCCAATGGAAAAATCTCACATGGTGCTAGAACTATGGTGAATCTAAGGAGTTAGTATATAGTTTGGAGTTTTAAAGACGGAATAGAATACCACCTTGTTTTGTAAGCTTCAAATGGTTGTTGTGACTTCTACAACGAGCTTTACAAGTTCTATCATAGCTCATTAGAGATATTTTTGTCATCTCAAATTGGTCTTTGACGTAATTTGATTCACTCCCTGGTTTGAGAGATATAATCATTGAAGCTCTGGGATTTTAACATAAGAAGGTCACACATACCTTGATTTTCAGTGTGTATTGTCTCAATCCTCGGGCCACTAGAAAAACAATTTCTATATATTGATGGAAAGATCTTTTAGATAGCTCAAATGGATCTTGAATGTAATTTTATTTTGCTTCTTGGTTTGAGAGATATCATTAATTGAATATTTTCATATATTTGACACATGAATGACACACACACCTTGAGTTTTGGAAATAATTTTCTCACTCCTTAGGATACTATAGAAAAAGTTCCATATATTGATGGAAATATCTCTTTGATATCTCAAATCGATCTCTGACAAAATTTGATTTCATCTCTTGTATCAAAAGTTATGAATAAATTTGTAAGTGGACACAAATTGGAGCGTCGAAGTGAAGATCAAGTTTGGTGAAGAAGTGAGCACCCTTGAGCTCATCTATATTAGGAATGGGAAATTAACCTTGATTATCAACTTGTTGAAATCATGGAATTCATGACACATGCGCCAAGTTATTTCTTTATTGAGGACCATAACAACTAGGGAAGAATGGTAACAAATACTAGGGAAAATGATGTAATCATCTAGCAACTGATTTAAAAAAAACTAAAATGGTTAAAATTTATATTAAAATGGATACCAAGTTTCCCTAAGCAGAAATAGTCACTAAAATCAAGCTTGAAACCTAATTCAACAAACTCCTTCCTACTGCCTAAAAAATTATGTGACCACTAGCTGCCACAACTATTAGTCAGTTTCATACATATCGGCTTGCTAAGACAAAAAGGTCATAAATACTTAATCTAAGGACTAGACAAAGGTTTATGTTTTTTTGAAATACCAAAAACTAAAACTTGGAACACACTACTATTTCTATGGATCTTGGGATTCATACTTGGGAACCACTATTCGACATCAATTAGGGGGTGGGAGGAGCAATCATAACCAGACTCTGCATGAACACTACCCATATCTATACTGCTAACTCAAATTTGCAACATAATTAGCTAAGATTCAATGATCGTGGTTTTGGTGGAAAGAACGTCATTTTCTCATTTTCAAGCTTGATTTCAGTTAGAAATCATTCACGAGGGTTTCACTCAATGAAGCTCTAACATAGCACGTTCGTTCTTGGTATATGAAACAATACCCCTAATTTTAGTAAATATTGGAAATTACCAACATCATTTTTTTTAACCCCCTCCCAATATGCCTTCCCAATTTAAAAAATAAACCCTATTTTTCACTATATATTGTATGTATCCATTTTTTCATTTACATTTTTTATACCCCTTTCTATTTCTACCTAGTATATTGACATGATACCCCTCTTATGACCCCACATGCATTCTTTAATGCACCTTGCTTCTTTTGATGTATATTGTGAATGCACATTACTTCACCACAGTGAAACATCACATAGATCACATTCCTTTCATAATAACTAAATAGGCATTCTTTCAGAGGTTTGCAAAGTTTAAACATCAACTCCAAGGTTGCATGGATCCATGGTTACAGGGCTATATTGAGTAAGAGTGCACTAAGTATGCAGCATGATACCCAAAAATGGGGGATGCAAGTACAAGAGTATAGCTATAGCCTAATGCCACATATAAATAAATGTATAAAATAAGATAGAAGTGCATTGCATAAAGGGGAATTTCAAGTTTTAAATAAGACTCTAAAGTTTTAACTTCAAATTTTAAAATTCAAAAAATAAAATAGTAGTAGTTGCTCAATTACAATTTACTATTTATTTTAATTACTAATATTACAGATTAGCATTTAACAATACATAAAATTCTATAAAACATATCTAACTTTGTAAAAACATATCATTCTCAAACTTTTAATCACTCCAATACAATATAAATATGGGTTAAAAAGATAGAGACTTACCGAATGTTAGCATAGGAATGAACAGTTGCAAAATCAATTCCACACACAGAAGCTTGGATTGATCTTAGTTTGTATTCTCCATAAAATCCTTCCGAACCAGCCTCCAGAAGATGGTTTCCATCAATGTATTTCACATGAATAGCCATCTCCTCAATCCATCCCTGTTTGACCATCACATCCAAAGAAATACCATGTTTACTCATAATGATCACACACAATCGTTACCAAAATAATTAAGTACTAGAAAGCATAATTATAAAGAGAACCCTAGCAAACTATCAATATACAGGATCTGATAATTGTGTTGTTCAACAATAGAAATAAGGCCTTAAACACAACATCCTTGTTTGAATCTCTGGTTACAATTGTTTTCCATTTTCCAATTTCGATTGAAAGACAAAAGGTGGTAGCTGATCTAGATGGTCCTCCTAAAAGGATCACTTTGACAATGAGGCTCGTTCTTGAGCCCCCATGCAAAGATTTTAGGGTCATCCCTGTAGGCTATTCCAATGATGTTGTTCACTCTATTCAATAAAGTCTGCAAGAAAATGCATTGCCCAATGCATATTTGAATGGATTTTGTATGTATATGTATTGCATGCAAATTGGTCTATGTATGTCTATATACATAATGAAAGAAAATTAAGCATATAATGAAACATAAACGAACATTTATAGAGTTAGTTACTTTAGCATGGTTCTCATAGTAGCCTTTTACAGTGGGATTGGTGAAGAAATCATCAATAGAGTTGAGATTCTGTCCAGCATTGCGAGCCCATTGTACATATTGAGCCTTTCCTCCAAAGTTATCATAATTATTTTCTAGGCCAAGTATGAGTCTGAGACCATACTTGTGGGCTTCAAAGACCACAAAGTCCAGAGATTGAACCAAAACAACCCAAAAAATTAGAATAAAAACAAACGTGAGTATAGGAAAACACATTTAGAAATGTGAGTATGTATTTTTGAAATGGGCCTGCCCGCCTCCTCCTATTCTCATACATATCTCCATATATTTATATGTACATAAATATATGAGCATATTTTTATAAATATACAGATATATGAGACTAATTTCATAAATATATAGATATATATCGATATTTTTATATGTACCATTAAATATACCATATCCAGATGTATCATATCCAAAAATAAACTAAAAACCGGAATACGTATTCTCATCCATATCCTATTTGTGTTCTGATAACTCCAGCTCAAAACCTACATAAGTTCCATATGGTAAACAAGTAAAATATGACAGAAAGGAAAAAATAGCAGTAATTCATAGATCAGGGACATGAGAATTAGATGTGTCATTAAATTCAAAGGGAAAATTATAAAGTAAGCTTCCTATACTTTTCAAGAAAACCAAACAAGGATAAAAAGGAAAGCCAAATAACAAAAACCATAAAAACCAAGCATGGAATATGCCATGTACATGTCTCCGAAGTACTTGATGTTGAAGTTTAAGGGTTAGAGGAGTTTTTAATTCAAGTAGTAAACTTTAATGCATGAACACATAAAATCAGATTTAGAACAATACTACTCTAATGAAATTTAAACTATAATAAACAAACATAACTTTCATCTCTTTCAACTTAACTCTCCATTAGTCACCGCAATAAAGTTGGTCCTTGAGAATCATCAAATGCCATGTACATTAACAACAAGATAACATAATGTATAATAGATATCAACAATAAAGAATCATAACCAATATTTGAATCAACCATATACTCAAATATTTCAGATTTGATCTTGTCATCGAAGGGACAAGTCAATACAGGAAAACAATTTGTGTACCTTGAGAGAGAGCTTGATAGGGTTAAAGCAGAAGCATACTGACCCATACTTCTTAGTAAAAAAGCATAGTCATACCAAGTACAATCATGCTGACAAAGGACACATAGTCATGATTGGTAAGGATGCAGTCACATAGTGCAGAGACACACAAGCATACTTTGCACAGTCATGCTTGAAAAACCACAGTCCACCCATAAAGTGAAACTCACTGTCACGTTGGGGAAGACCCCACAATCCACACAAGAAAACAAGCTCATGGTCATGCTGGGGAAGGATCCACATTCCACTCAAGAAAATGGATCATGGTCATGCTAGAGAAGGACCCACAATCCACCAAGAAAACAGATCATGGTCCACTCAAGAAAATAGATCACGGTCATGTTGGTGAAGGACCCACAGTCCACCAAGACAATGCCAAGAAATAGATCACAGTCACGCTGGTGAAGGACCCACAGTCCACCAAGAAACATACTCATGGTTACGTTGTGGAAGAACCCATAGTCCACCTAAGAAGTAGGCCACGGTCATGCTGGGGAAGGACCCACAATCCAACAGACTCACGGTCATTGTTGGAAAGGGGTTGGGAGTAAGTGAGTTGCACAACATCTAGGATGCCGTGCATACTCAAGTGGCATAGCGCAAGCCAAAGATAGTGCGATAGGCAGAAAATAGTCCACTTTTTTATTTTTCATGTCACTTTTGGTACTTGTTGACCATTTCTTCAGAATATTAGTGCTTAGTGTTTAAATCAATTAGAAGTGGACCTTGAATGTAAATGCGCAAGCCTATAAATAGAAGAATTATGCATGTAACGAAAGGAGGGGTTTTCGATGCTAGACAATGTGATATGATACTGGATCCTTGTATATTTTGATTTGCGATCTGTTATGTGGAATTAATATGATGTGATGTGGATTGACCTGAACTCCTGTTGTCCTTTTACCTTTTCTTGCTTTGCATTACTACGATTCTGATCATGAAGGATGAATGGATCTGCACATGAATGGATAATGCGATGCTTTCTGCTTATGAGTACTGTCATCTTTTAGATATGTTTTTCCCACTGGTAGATCTGCTATAATGATGAATGCATGATGCAACATGATGAAGGGTTTTGTTATTGATCAAGCAAGTAGATTATATTTGAAATTTAAGTTGATGAATCTCTGATGCCCCTATCCTCTCCATACTGCGGAAACTTGGTTCCGACAGCTCTCCCTCGAACATCTCAGGTGAGACCTCATTCGCTCTGTGGGTGTTGCTGGACATGGTAAAACCTGTATGGGTCGATGCTTAGGGAGATCGCGACATGTTGAGAGTCGACAAAGTGGAACCCCTACCGACTGGGTTTGTTGGTCGGGATTATGCGAACAAATGGTTCCATTGCCAGGACCTCGTTGCGACTAAGAGGAGGGCATGTGGCATGCGACAAATGGTTACTCAATAATGGATGTGGCATTCGACGCTACCGAAACTTCAAGAATGGTTTGATCAGAAGTTGAGAGAATTTGCTAAAGACGAAAATCAGAAACCTTGGATGAAAACAAATAAGTGGCTAGAGAGATACATACATGACGGTCTGCATGAATACTTTTTCAGTGAATTTCCTATCATATTGTAAGAGTGGCTGGTGCGATTCACTTACAAGAAGACCAAATTTCAAGAAGGAGAGCTGACATCCTAGACCCCTAAATTGATCCAGGAACTATAAGAAACTGACAACAGAGCGTTGCGAGCCACTGAGGTCTAGATGGATAGTATCCTAGAGGGATATATCACCAAGTTCATTGTCGACACCAATAAATATTACAACGAAGTAGAGAGGTATTTCTTCAACAAACCCAGAGGTAGGTTCTTATTGTCGCTACAACTGTCAATTAAAATGTTGGTTTGAGAAAAGGGTATACTCAAAATGCACCTAGAGTAGTAGCACCCTGGTGTGCAGAGGCTGTGGATACCACGACCAAGGGGGAAGACAAATGAAAAGGTAAGGGGTAAATGGGTGCAAGTTTCAACGAGATTGCGAGGGAAGCCGAGGAAGGAAGTGGTTGTACAAGGGGAGGAGTAAGGTTCCAACTAGAGAAGAGACAGAGGACAGGGGAAGGTCTTGTTGTGATTAGAATGCAAGACCGTGAAGGAAAACCACACGGGATGAAGTGACTCTAAAGTGACGATGTGGACGACCAGGCCTAGTCTACACCCAAAACCACGGTAAGATTAAACCCCAGCAGCAATGTACCCATGCCTTCGCGCACTAATCCAAACTCAGGAAAAATCCAAGTCCCACGTCGACTTGTCCGACATGCTAGAAACAGTCTAGTAGTAGATCAATGTTTGTAGGAAGGAGGCATAGGATGGTGGGCGATGACATGAAGCTACCCTTGTTCCATGGAAACGAGACTGATGATCCCAAGTAGTATTGGTTTTTATGTGAAGCAGTGTGGACTATTAGATATGCCACTAACGATGATGTAAAGAAAGGACAATTAGCGACTACTCTGCGGGGTCGCACGCTTAACTAGTTTATGAAGTTTATCCAAGTTCCTCAGGGGACTCCGGTGAAGACATTGGATGAGATATGGATGGGACTAATCAAGAAATTTAGAAAACGAAATTCAGAAGCACAATACATTACAGGGTTGAAGGAAATCAAGCAATTTCCTAATGAGACCGTTTGGGATTTCGATTAGAGGTTCAAGACACTGATGGACAGAGTCAATTTTTCTATGAGAGATGTCCAACATAAAGAATGGTTTATTGCAGCATTGTTTTATCATATCCGATAGCCATTGATGCAACAAAAGGTAGCAACATAGAGTGAAGCCTTGGAAATTGCGATGAAGCTTGAAGCTTCACCTATCGGGGAGAGTGTAGTCAGGATGAATCAAATTCATGCACAACTGATGAACCTCACACTCTAGCTACAGGATATCAAGAAAGGTAAGGAGGATCATGTAGATATTTGGTGTACCCAGTGTCACGTAGATGGAGACACCAAAGATACTTGCCTCGACTTTAGGAACTATCTGTTATCTGGAGCTTCGAATCCGTTTAGTAGCAGTGGTGTGCCATGGTGTCGCATATGCCAAGTTTACGGACATCGTCATGAGGAATGTAGCTATATGCAAAAGATGGTGTCAAAACCCGCCAATTTATACTGTTCATTCTGTCGCTCCATAGGGCATGAGGACAAAAACTATCGGGCATACGATCTACTCCAGGACAGAACATATGATTCATATTTTGTGAAGGGCGAAGGTCACCACGCTGTGTAGCAACCACATCCGCAATCTCATATGGTAAGTTCTCAACTACAACCGCAGTACACACCACCATCGCAAATGCAATTTATGCCACCATAGCCGCAACCACAGTTCACACCGTAGCAGCCATATAATTAAATACCGATGGCTCAGGTGCAACCCCAATATGTTCAAGCAATGCACTTTATTCAGCAACAACTGAATCTCCCACCACAACAGGTAGCTCAGCCATAGTACCCGCAACAAGGAGGATTCCGAGGCAGAGGAGGAAGCTTTGGATGAGGAAGAGGACAAGGTCATGCATCCATCCAATGTTATAATTGCAGAGTGTTTGGGTATTATTAGAGAGAGTGCCCACACTTGCATTACTCATGCACGTATTATGCAGTGATTGATCATACCGTGCAGAACTACCCATAGTTATTCACAAGATGGCAATTCGGTAACGTTTTGTAGTTACAAAATCAAGCCCAGTTGCAGACTCAGAATCAACTACCCGCCCAGAACTAGTGATAGAGCCAGGACCAAAATCAAGTTTCGCTCCAGAACCAGACTATGAATCAACTGATGAACCCACCAGTAATCTAGAATCCACCACTGGCTCAGACTCCGCTGATGAACCAGACTCAAGGTCCAACAATTGCGACAATTTTAGTAGATCCCATAACATGGGATGCCGACGTCGCCATTGTCACTCACGAAGGTGTGACAACGGGAGATGATTGACCACGGTCGCAAGTTCGATTAGCTGAGAAGAAGAAAGTGACATTTGATATCGTAATTGACAAAGAGATATTTTTTGAAAATCGATACGTGATCGAACAAAATCTTGGTAGGTCAGCTCTCTATGAAATGCCATCCACCTTTGATTTATCCTTAGAAGTAGGTCCATTGCGACAACATGGTACCTTGCAGCAATTCTCTGAGAAATGCTTATCACTAACACAAGATCCAGAGGATCTTGTTGATCTTGAAAGGTTGTTATATCACCCAGGAAAGGAACTGAAGGACTCCACGGTGAACTCCTTGCAAAAGAAAAAGACAGGTAAAGAGATGCGTATGAATATCCAGATAGGTGACTATGAGGTAGAATCAGTCATCCTGGACCTGGGATCGGATGTGAACATCCTGACTAAGCAGACTTGGTAGAAAATGGGGGTCCAACGTTGGGTTGGTCCCTCGTGCAACTGGGATTGGCAAAGAAAGCTAAGGTGCAACCAATTGGACGGGTAATAAACTTGGTTGTAGATGTTGAAGGTATGAGAACACATGCTGACTTTGATGTGATTGAAGTCGTTAATGGGGATGGATCCTATCTTGCATTGCTGGAGATTGGATGGGTCAATGACAGTATGGTCGTGATTAATTTTAAGGAGTGAATGATGACATTCGAGAACCAGGACATTCAAGTCATCGCACCCATGGATCCAAACGAGGGTCAGAGATATATTGAACCTATGAAGGATGAAGTTGTCAAGGGGTGGGATCATGCCTATAACATCTATGAAGAATATATCCACCTAAATGCCAATGGATACCTTGGTTGGCATAGTGCTAGCTAACCGTCCTCTAATTCTGATGATGCGCTTGAAAATCGGAAAAACCGCATGCATGAGGTATCCTTTAGAAAGTGCGGTTTGATTACACAATCTCTACATCATGTTGTGAGTGAAATTGTTGAATTTCCAGTATATGAAGGGTTACCTGAGATGTCTACATTCTTAGAAGTATTTGAAGAAAGAGTCTCAGAGTCACAACAACTGTTAGCACTGAAGGCTACTCCCGCCCGCTGGTGGGAAGCTCAGAAGTGATTACTGGATGGACGCAGTGTCGTAGGCTGATGACAGTTCGTTTTGGTATCGCAGAGGTGTACCACACTGGGAAGTATGATGATTAGAATAACCCTAGTAGCCATTTGACAGAGTGTCAAACACTATGGGCAGCGCGACCAAAGGATGAATGGATCCATGCCTTTATTCATACATTGGATGAAATGCCGAGATCCTGGTACGCGTCTGCAGAGTTGTGCAGAGAAATAACTACTTGGGAGGAGTTGATGGTTTGTTTTTCCCACACTTTTAGTTTCACAAATGCCAATCCTGATGTCCACAATGCACTCCAGATCATTCGGGATGTAGTATTGAAGGATGTGCCAGTCGCATATCCGGTGGATCCACATGCACATTGCCACATGCAATCGATGATGGAGTGCTATAACATGTCTGGAGAGCTGGAGGATGACGATGAGTTGTAGAATATTAATATTCCAGAGACTAAAGGGAGTCGAGATGTCACAACACCGGATGTGCCGACCGATCCCATGACTCAGTCACTAAAGATTAGGAAAGCTAACATTGGGACGAAAGTGAATTGAAAGTTTGCAAATGTTGGGGACTACTGGGATGAAGCAACCATGGCCAAGATCACATATTTCCTACACGAGTTTCAAGATCTGTTTCCAACAAAATTCTCAGAGATGAAAGGAATATTGGGCGACCTAGGGGAAATGAAAATCTCGCTAAAGCTAGATGCCAGACCAGTGTGATAGAGACCATATCCTCTGAATCCATGATACAAAGACCGAGTTAAAGCTGAACTTGATCGTATGTTGGACGCTGGAATCATTGAACTTGTCGAAGAGTCCGAATGGATCATTCCTATGGTAGTCCAAGACAAGAAAACTGACGAAGTTTGGATTTGCGTCTACCTTAGAAAAATAAATGATGCTTGTATGCATGACCCGTTTCCAACACTGTTCATTGATGAGGTACTTGAGGGAGTAGGCGGTCAAGAAATGTACTCTTTGCAGATGGGTTTTCGGGTTATCACCAGATCAGAATTGCCAAGGTGGATCGACATAAAATAACATTCGTTATTGAATGGGGATGTTTCCAATATACAGTGATGCCTTTTGGGTATAATAATGCCCCTGCGGTATTCTCTTGGGTCGTCGTCGATGCCTTCAAGGATTTCATTCAAAAGTTCCTACAGGATTACATGGATGATTGGACAGTGTACGATCTCCTCAAAGATCATTTGGCCAACCTTTCACTGATGTTGGAAAGATGTTGACAGCATCAGATCACGCTGAAATCCAAAAGGTGCATATTTTGTGCCCCATTCGGCATCTTGTTGGGTCATATTGTCTACAAGCAAGGGCTATTGGTCGATCCTGTGAAGTAGCTCTCATCTTGAGCTTGCCCCCACCAATGAATGTGAATATGCTTAGGGTAATGTTGGGGCACACAGGATATTATCGCAAATTTATCAGAGGCTATGCTGCGACCACTGCCCCTATGGAGAAATTATTAACGAAAGATGCAGTATTTGAATTTAATTATAGAGTGTCAGAGTAGGTTTGACATGCCGAAGGCCAAGATGGATTCAACACCAATACTTGTATTCCCATATTGGAACAAGGAGTTCCATGTTCATGTTAATGCATCTTCTACTGCGCTAGGAGTAGTACTCGCACAACCAAGCGACGACGGCTTGGATCACCCTATCACTTTTGCGAGTCGGAAGCTATCATTCGTAGAGAAGAATTATACAACCACCGAGCGCGAGGGGCTAGCAATGGTTTATGCACTGCATAAATTTTGGCATTATCTTATAGGAGGTCACTTCAAGATGTTTACTGACCATTCAGCTTTGAAGTATCTGGTCAATAAGCTTGTGTTGGGGGGGAAGATATGCAGATGGATACTCCTCTTTCAGGAGTTTTATTTTGAGATCATCGTGAAGGTGGGTCGCTTGCATGCTGGCCCTGATCATTTATCTAGAATTGAGACTGGTGAGGAACCTACTAACATTGAAGATGGACTGCCTGATGTGTAGTTGTTTCGAGTTGAAATGGAAGACAACCATTATGCTTTGATAAACTAGTTCTTGGTGACAGGAGTCGCACTAGAAGAACTTTCCATGAGTCAAAAGAAGCAGTTGGTGGTTAAAGCTTCTGAATTTTAGTTGATTGCTGGCCACTTGTATAAGATGGGACCTGATGAAATTTTGCGGTGATGTGTCCTCCCACATGAAAAAGAGAATATTTTAGGAGAGGCGCATGCCAGAGTAGCTGGGGGACACTATGGAGGATGGCCTATTGCGCGGAAGGTGCTTCCCGCAGGTCTTTGGTGGCTCACTCTTCATAATGATGTGGCAGATTATGCGTGGAGCTGCGATGTCTATCAACACATTGGAAAACCATCACAATGGGATGAGATGCCACTAGTACCCCAAGTAACTTTGCAACCTTTTGATAAATGGGTGGTAGACTTTGTGGGTCCAATCAACCCACCCAGAAAGAGAACTAGTGCGTGCTACATAATCACTTCGATGGACTATCTGATGAGATGGGCGAAGGCTGCACCAGTTGTGGATTGCACTGTTAGGACGGAAACCAAATTTCTATTTGAGAATATTGTGACTCAGTTTGGGTGCCCAAGAATATTGATGAGTGATCAGGGTAGTCATGTTATCAACTGCACAGTAAGAGAGCTGACAGAAGAATTGTAAGTTAAGCATAAGAAAAGTACACCATACCATCCATAGGAGAATGGGACTATAGAGGCATTCAACAAAATATGGAGCACACACTTACCAAGGTATGTAACACTGAATGAGATGACTGGGATGTGAATATTCCTTTAGTGCTGTGGGCCTATCGCACCATGTGCAATAGATTGACGGGGCAAACACCATTCAAATTGGTGTATGGAAAAGAGGCAGTTATGCCTATGGAATACATCATTCCTAGTCTGCGCATTGCTGCTGCGACCGACATGGACAATGATGCTGTGCTAGAGGGGAGCATGGCGTGACTGATCCAGCTTGAAGAAGACTGTTTCATTGTGGGTTTCCATCAACGCATTGAGAAATACCGATAGAAGGAGTGGCATGATCGCCACATAAAGAACAAATAGTTTCAGCAAGGAGATTTAATACTGTTATACGACAACAAGTTATTGAAGCATCCAGGTAAGGTACAAATGCATTGGCTTGGACCATATCTTGTCAATTATATTACCTTTGTCGGTGCAGTTCAATTACAACAGTTAGATGGCGCGGTACTGCTAAAGCTCATGAATAGTAGCCGCTTGAAGCCCTATCGGACGGGGGAAGGACCGCACAATTCTTGAAGCACTACGTAATGAAAAAATAAAATAAATATAAATATAAATGTAGAGTAGATAGAGGAGAGAAGGGTGAGCCAGGAGGACGTGGTTGCGCAAGCATAGGAATCAGTTGCACATATTAGTTATCCCAACTGCGGTAACTGAAGGGCCGCGATATAGTCAAATTAGAAATAAATGAAAACAGTTCAAGCATTTAGCCAATGACACTTGTTGAAACGATGTGCATTTATGGATGATCCGACCGTTGGATTGACAGAATCGACGACGAATTTAGGTGATTAATACAGGATTTAGTCATGATGGCTGCGGATGATTTAGTAATGATGACTGATGGATTGGACGCGTGCTATAAGAAGGTCTTCAACGTAGGACAAACACACCATTTGAGCTGGGTTGAGTCGAGTTGCAGAGAGCATTTTTTTGAAGCTGAGTTTTGTTGAGGGCAGTCTGTGAGTTGCAGAGTGAAGAAGAGGGTGTGCACTAGATAGACTAGGGAGGTATACTAGTGTGACATGTTGAACAACCCCAAAATGGTAGAGATATCGAGTGAGCACGAGTCCCCGGTTCAACCAACTACCATCGTCAAAGAAGTCATGAGCATGCCAGTCGGATCATCATCGATTCTGCGGGGGAAGCAGAGACTATCGCTACTGTCGGAAGGGATGACATGCACCATTGACATTATCCCTACGTTGATGAAGATGAAGTACGAGGACCATGATTTGTTGCTATGGAAGGACATAGTGGATGATCCTTATGAGTCATTGCTTGCGGTCACCAGAGCCTCCATTGCATGTATTCCGCAGCCATGGGAGGAAGGACTGAACAACTCTGGGTTATTGGGGCTTATCAACATGCCACATTTTGGGCGGTTTAATGAAGCAAATGCGTGCATCAAACAACTTTTGGCGTGTTTTCATGGAGGAATGTTGTGGTTGGACACACCAATCACACTCACTGTTGATTTGATTTCCGATATTACGGGATTGCCAAAGGATGGGGAAGACCCATCGCAATATTTGAAAGGACGAGATAACGATAAGAGTCTGTTGGCACGGTTGAAGGAGTGGTATGATTTGCAATGCGTTGGCAGAGCTTATCACATCGACAACATTGTTGGAGTAGGGTCCCGCAGCTACAGAAGAAGCTGCTATTTTGACGGATAGACAGTTTTGGCGGAGATATAGGAGGTAGAGCTACGACACTGTAGCAGGGTTCTAGCTACAGATCAGAGCTGAAAACCGTAACTGTAGAAGACAGAGAAGTCAAGGAAGACGATGGTACCTGAGCGACCGAGAAGAGAGAGCTCACCCACTGCATTGAAGGCAGCGGCGGAAGACATGAGGGCTCAGCTACCCTCATAAAGGAAAAGGAGCAACGAGGCCGAGGTATTGAAGACAAAGGACAGAAAGGGAAGCAGCGCCGATACCCATGGTCAACGCTGGGAAGCATGGAAGACTGCAGGAAGCTGTGGTGAAGAGAAGCAGTGCATAGTACCCATGATCAGTGCCGAGAAGCATGGAAGACTGCAGAGAGCTGTGGTGTGACGGATAGCGGCTACCTCAAAGTACAGATACGTCGACTGTCACTAGTTAGGGTTTGGGTCACTGTTGGGACAGGCCCATAGTGTTGTAATGGCGAGACCTTCGGGCCGCCTATAAAGGGTTATATTTTGTATTGTAAAAGGGTTGGTTGGTTGGTTGGTGGGTTGGTTGGGTTAGACAGTTAAACAATAGTGGACAATTGTATAGAAGTCAAGCTCTAGTTCTGTTATTAGCTGTGGTATCTTACTGTAAGCAGTAGCTGGCTCATAGAGCATGCATGTAATGATCCGCAGGGATCGACAGAGAGGGAAGAGTATATTGTAAGAGGTGCAATATAGATTAGAGAAGAGATCTAAGAGAGAAGGGCTCCAGGCTGTGTGCGGAGTTACCCAGAAGATCTCGAGCTGCATATGTGGTGCAACAGAACTGTGTTTACCTTCCCCTGAGCTATAATAGAAACACAGTTCTGTGGATGTAACTTCCATCCTGGAGGTGAACCACGTTAAAATCAAGTGTTATGCGATTGATTAATGTGTTGTGTTTATTTGTTGCATCTGTCAGTTATTATATGAGCCTTGTTTACAGTTGAATGTATGTATGTGTTATTCAGTTCGCAGTAATATAGAAGGATAGACATAAGTTGAAGTCTTTAGCATGTTATATGTGGGTTCATTTATGCTTTGCTTGAAACAGTCACTAGTCGCAGTGTTAAATAGCCTGGTATGTTGAGTCTTGCAAGTCGACACGAACAATGCTAAGTGCGCCGAGCCACGGGAGTAGGATATCGCAGGGAGGCGATACCGCACCGACAAAGGAGCTGCGGTGCGCGATACCGTAGGTTAAGGACTTAGCGTTGGGGAGGAAGTTACATGTTACCTGGTGCGTAGCGATGTGATAAGGCTGGATTCATCGCGAGTCAGTGGAAGTTGCGCGACGCGAAAATGGATCGCGCGACAGGATACGAAAGATCTCGCGGCTGGAAGAGCCGCGAGACGTGGAAATCATGCGACGCGAGCAGAAGGGTCATGCGACGCGTAGGAAGAGAGGCCTCACAGCTAGAAGAGCTGCAAGTCGCAAATAGGATGCCATAGAACCTGGTCCAAGATGCTTGAGTCCTTGGCCAACCCATTAGAATCACTTCGGGTGAGACTGCAGGCTGCTTCGCGGTTTGTCCTAGAAAGGGCCAGTGAGCTAGGGGTGTTGTTGGTTAAATACAGTAAACCTGGGTCTGCCCATGATAGCCAACAAACATCAATGATATAGCAGTGTAGATTGGTGCCCGAATACTGGCGAGTAAGATTTTTCGGAAGAATTGCCCTATTCAGTGCACTTCGGGAGTTATTGCATATGCACATAAATGCGTCGAGGGAGTCCACATTAACTGGTCCCTCTTTTTGTTGAATCAGCTGGTGGAGGATGTAGTTCCAGTTCAGGATGGGGAGCGACCTTTTTCTTATAGTTGGCTACTAATCTTGATCACGTTAGTGGGTTGGATGGAGCCAAAGGAATACCAAGGAATGATGATCAAAGCTGCCAAGGTGTGAAAAGGCATGTGATACCAAAACTTGTGGTGGGTGGAGGACGCCAGTTGGCAAAGATAATGCATGATCCACTTTTGGATCTACTGGGAGGTGTTTCTAGCAACAACAATCAAAATTCCAAGGTTATCAAATGCCATAGCAGTGAAATATGAGTATATTATGTAGGTCGCCATCGGGCCGCACACTATTCAGATCTAGACACGGCGTGAAACTGATAAGCAATGGCTACCCATGGCCTATAAGGTGTCAGATGAAGAATTGGAAGTGCATCCTTGATGAAATCAAGATGAATCATAGAATGGAATAGGATGAAGGCAGTAATACTAGATCAATGCTGAAGGCCCAATTGTAGTGACTTATTAAGGCCATCACATATTCATCTGATACAACAGTGAATGCAATGCGCTAGTCCACCCAAGAAGGATTTGTTGAGGTAAGAAGCAAGTTGGATTCTATTTATAATGCCGTTCTAAAGAGAGCACCGAAGAGTGTTGATGTCCAGGAACTCCCCTCAATTATCATTGAGCCACATGATAGGAACATTTAGGTTCCCATGACTGCAATCGACACGAGAAATACATATGTGTATTCCTCACTGCACCAGCTACAAAGGATCACATTGGATGTCAACAAGTTATCATCCTAGATCTTAGTACACATGCAATGGGTTTCCATCCAAGAGTTGTCTGATAGACAGAAGGAGCTCAGCGATCAGTATCTGCAATCGCAACTCGAAGATGAGAAGCTGAAGAAGTAAGTAGAGGAGCCAAAACATGGAAAGGAGCAGCTTGCAGTAGAAAGAGTGCAGGAGATTGAAGCCTTGAAGGTGGTGCAGGACGAACTAGTGAGAAAATTTGCTGAGGAGATTACTGAATTGAAAAAGGTAACCGATCACCTGGTTATTGAGAAGGCGCAAATATTTTCTAGTAGAGGCAAGGTTGAAGAGGCTATTGATGTGGCCTCTCAACACATCACGAAAGCATAGCTGAACTGGATGCAGTCGCTTAGGCGAAGCGACTTGGAGAAGGCATTGCACAACTCCAGTTGGACAACAGCCTGCTAAATGCCACAGTTTACCTCGACACACCACCCGAGCAAGTCGCTGAGCGAAAGACCGCCATTGAAGAGATTGCGGCGTAGTTTGATGAGCTAGAGCAAGATGCTAAGAAGATCATAGAGGCAATAACGTAATTTTAGGGTAATGTTGTTCATGATGAGAAGCTCGAACAACTTATGACACAATTGCAGGAAGCCGAGAACTAGTTGGCCATGCTGAAGGCAGCACCGTGGACCATGCCGCCCATTTTGTCAATCACGCGATCTGCATAGCTGAAGGAGTTGCAACAATGAGTGGTAAGAGCCGAGGAGCGACAACAAAAATGCAACGACCAACTCGACGAGTTCCATGACATTGGAGCCCAATTGTCGGTACAAACTATTGCTGCACTACAAGATGTGTAGACTGGTAAGAAAGAAATCAATGCAAATATGGTGGAGCACCCATTGAAGTAGGATCGACTTATGTGTCAGGATGTTGCAGAGAAAGTCAAAGCGCACGTTGTCGAAATTTCTCAGCAATACGATGACTTCAAGGCAAATACCAATGAATACACCATGTCCATCTGATGTGGCTGGAGGACAAGCCACAAGACTGTGTTGGGGGCATGTTGGCAAGGGGTTGGGAGTAAGTGAGTTGCGTAGCATCTAGGATGCTGCGCATACTCACATGGCACCACACAAGCCAAAGATAGTGCGATAGGGAGAAAATAGTCCACTTTTTGATATTTTCATGTCAGTTTTTGTACTTGTTGACCATTTCTTTGGAATATTGGTCCTTAGTGGTTAAATCAGTTAGAAGTTAGTTAGAATTGGACCTTGAATGTAAAGGCACAAGCCTATACATAGAAGAATTATGCATGTAACTAAAGGAGGGGTTTTCTATGCTAGACAATGCCATATGATATTGGATCCCTATCTGTTTTGATCTGCGATCTGTTCTATGGAATTAATAAGATGTGATGTGGATGGACCTGAACTCCTGTTGTCTTTTCATCTTTTCCTGCTTTGCATTACTGCGATTCTGATGATGAAGGATGAATAGATATGCACATGAATGGATAATGCGATGCTTTCTACTTATGAGTACTGTCATCTTTTAGATATGTTTTTCCCACTGGTATATCTGCTATAATGATGAATGCATGATGTGACATGATGAAGGGTTCTGTTTCTAATCAATCAAGTAGATTAGATCTGGAAGTTAATATGATGAATCTATGATGCCCCTATCCTCCTCCATACCGTGGAAACTTGGTTCCGACAGACCTCCCTTGAATATCTCGGGTGAGACCTCATTCACTTTGCGGGTGTTGTTGGACAGGGTAAAACCTGTCTGGGCCGATGTTCAGGGAGATCACAACATGTTGAGCATTGACAGAGTGGAACCCCTGTCGACTGGGTTTGTTGGTCGAGATTGCGCCAACTATCACGCTGGTGCAAAGTGACCACGTGGAAGGTGTAACAAGGAAAGACCAGTCATGTGAGAAAAGTAAACTACATTGGTGGTGCAGCAAGAGATCACATGGAGCAACAACAAAGATCACTCAGAGGGAGAGAGATCAGTCACACTGGAGCAACATACCATGAATTGGATCTGTTTCTCATGTTAAATTAAAACTTTAATTTCTAATGTATATACTGCTTAATATAGGGTATCAAAACATTAATAAACGTAACCTATGGACCAACTAAGATAAAGGATCACGAGTCAACCAAGGGGGGCACAAAAAAAAACCATAAACCCACAAGGTCAAGGTGAACTATATAAGGTGGACAAGCAAGCCATTTATAGGGCCAACAAGACCAGTAATATTTTCTCTCTCAGGGTACATTGTTTTATATATTTTTGTCATCACTGTATAAGAGTCATTAGTTATAGAAAGTAGAACCAAATAAACAACTTATACAAGGAAGAGAAATGAAATCCATAAAAAGTAGTTATCTTGGAAACTGCAACTACAACTGAAATCCATAAATAGGCATCAGTGAACTGCAACTTTTGGAAATTGTCAAACATATTTTGATATTTAAACTTAGTAGTAGATATTTGATAAGAAAAAGAACATAAACCATGACAAACCATCTCAAACAGACATAATCCATCTCAAACAGACAAAATAGTATTAGAAACAAAATAGTATCATTGTAACTAGACAAGATAATTTCAACGCATAATTTTCATCTCTTTCAACTTTAACACTTCCTAAGGTCCCTATGTTAAATCTAAAAAGCATACAAATACAATAAATAACAACCGTAGTAAATCTAACTCAAAGTACAAAGAAAACAAATAAGATAACCCACTAGGAGAGTTGAAACCGTCCTTATACTCAACAATATTTTTTAGATTAGATATTGTCTATTAAGAGACAAGTCACTACATGAACAAAGGACATACCTGAGAGAGAGAATAAATTCAATTACTGTAGGTTATTCAACTATAGTAGCAGTAAAGGTAACCCAGTCGACAAGCAAGGAAACCCCAATTACTAGAGCAGCATACCAAGAAACAAAAGTCCATAAAATTTTAGGTAATGATGATATTCCACACACAAATCAGAGCTTAGTTTGTAGCCCATACAAATCACATGGATTTCTTACAACTTAACACACTCAAACAATGCAACAAATATATTAGTCCACCCAAGTCTGAACACACAATTTTCATCTCTTTCAACTTTAACACTCCTGAAGGTCCACATTCGGGAGTGTAAAAGTTGAAAGAGAGGAAAATTATGCTTTAAACTTATTTTTTCTCGTGCTTGTCTCACTCTTGTATAGTTACAAATGAAAAGAATACAAATACAATAAATAACGTCAGTAGTAAATCTAACTCAAAGTACAAATAAAACAAATAAGATAACCCACTAGGAGAGTTGAAACCTTCATTATACTCAAGAATGATTTTTTAGATCAGATATTTGTCTATTAAGAGACAAGTCACTACAGGAACAAAGGACATATCTGAGAGTGAGAGAATAAATTCAATTACTGTAGGTTATTTAACTAACCCAGTCGATAAGCAAGGAAACTCCAATTACTAGATCAACATACCAAGAAACAACAGTCCATAAAATATAAGGTAATGATGACATTCCAAACATAAACCAGAGCTCAGTTTGTATCCCATACAAATCCCAACGGATTTCTTGAGTAGGATATGAGTTGTTTGGGGCTACTAAAAGAAACCATAACCCTGTTTGAGTCATGTTTGAGTGGAATAAGATCTTTGTTGCACTGTTTGAGTGTTTGGGTCTGCCTGAAGTGAACCGTAAGGAAACCCCAATTACTGGAGTAGCAGACCCAAAAACAACAGTCTATAAAATATCAGGTAATGATTACATTCCAGACACAAACCATGTCTTAGTTTGTTGCCCATACAAAGCCCATGGCTTTCTTACAACTTAGCACACTCAAACAGTGCATCAGAGATATTAGTCCACTAAAGTATGAAACCCACATGAAACCACAGGGGTGTCGTTGACAGACCAATACCATATCACATCTGTTCATATTGGGGCTTAATAATTATAAATAAAAAACATTATATTCGGATCATATTTAGGGTTGAGGGGTTTATTCATGGTTTATTTTATGGGTTAAAAAAAGTAATATTTAAAGGGTTTTATTATAAAAATGGGGGGATAAGCAACATGAGAGGGGTGTGGGGAAGCAGCGTGAGAGGAGGAGCATTGGGGTTTGGTTGCTGAGACTACCCACAAACTACCGAGACTACCCACATACTACCTCGTTTGCTGGAAACACGTATAGACTGGATGGATGGATATATGAGGCCTTGGATGAATACAAGCTCATTAGATTGAAACATGGCTGGTGATATTGAGGAGACCTTTAAAGTAGCCTTAGTTAGATTAACTGTGGGAAGCACCAGATCCAATAGTTTATGCTATGCCAAGAAATAATAGTCCATGAAATATCAAGTAATGATGACATTCCATACATAAACCAGAGCTGAGTTTGTAGCTCATACAAATCCCATGGCTTTCTTGAGCAGGCTATGAGTTGTTTAGGGCTTCTAGAAGAAACCATAACCTTGTTGAGTGGACTAAGATATCTGTTGTACTTTTTGAGTGTTTGGGGTTTGGGTATGCTTGAAGTGAACCATAAGGAAAACCCAATTACTGGAACATCAGACCAAGAAGCAACAGTCCATAAAATAGTGATAAAATATTAGGTAATGATGACATTCCATAGACAAATCAGAGCTTAGTTTGTATCCCATACAAATCCCATAGCTTTCTTACAGCTTATCACACTCAAATAGTGCAACAAAGATATTAGTCCACTCAAGTCTGAACCATGACCTCCTAAGGCGGGCTGTGACCTTTTTGGTGCTTCCTGAAATGAATAGTGACCTTCTTCGGTTTGCTTGAACTGAACCGTGACGTTCTTGGGGATGGTTGGACTAAAACGTGACCTGTATTAACTTGCTTGAGCAAGCTATGAGTTGTTCGGGCCGCTAGAAGGTCACACCCATAACAAACATAAAAAAGGGTTAAGGTACTACACTATGAGGGGGCACTAGCATAAGGACCAATCAAGGGTCAACATAAGATCAAGAGTCAACAAGAGGGGTCCTGACAAAGTGGGAAAAAATCCCCTACACCAACAACACCAAGGTGTGTCAATCAAGATGGGAGAATAACCCTTTTACCCATAAGACCAAGGTGCACCATCAAGGTGGGGACATAACCCTTTTACCTAGAAGACGAAGGTGTCAAAATGTTATATTCTCTCTAAAGGTATATAGTCCAGTGTTCCATACCACAGCAGTACATTTTATCATCACCGTATAAGGAAGTTCCATAGTGGGTCCATACCACAACAATGAGTTTTATAAAAAGAGATTTCCACACCCTAGCAATATTTCGAATCAACAATAGTCACAATTTCCTAATGAGTTAATATTCACTCCACACAAACATGACGAAATTAAAAAACACTTCCACTGGAAAATTTTAAGATCTGAAACCAGTGTGACCATGATCTGTTTTCTTGGTGGATTGTGGGTCCTTCTCTAGCATGACCATGATCTGTTTTCTTGAGTGGAATGTGGATCCTTCCCTAGCGTGACCATGAGCTTGTTTTATTGTGTGGATTGTGGGGTCTTCCCCAACGTGACGGTGAGTTTCACTTTATGGGTGGACTGTGGTTTTTCAAGCATGACTGTGCAAAGTATGCTTGTGTGTCTCTGCAAAGTATGACTGTGCAAAGTATGCTTGTGTGTCTCTGCAAAGTAAATTTGATTGAAAATATTGACACTCTATAAATTTGTTATAATGTAAAGTGACAAGCAATGAAAATACCAAACTGTCAACAAATTTCCATTTGACAGGCGAGGGGAATTTGAAATTCCAGGCCTGGCTAAGTGAAATCTCTAACCTTAATCACATACACCTCAATATTTTTCCAATTCCTTTAAAATGTGTCCAACTTATCCTCTAACTTAACATTTCTACAAAATGAAAAATATGGAGCGCCTAAACTTACCGTGAACTTAGCTTAACATTTATACAAAATGAAACCCTTCCATAATAGTAAACTTAGTGAATAACAAGGTACTAAATATTCTTGGTGAGAGGTGAAGCTTATAGTTGACCTTTGGACCGCAACCTAGAGTGCGAATTCACGTGTTGTCCTCATATCCACCTTTCCGCTTTCGCCACAACAAAATATCCCTTTTAACTTAGTAGACGACCCTTTTTTTAAGTTTCAAAAGACTGGTTTCAGAGTATCCATGAAATGGTTTTTCTCTTACCACTTTTCCCAGTAGAGTTCATCTCATTGTGCCACATCGAGAGTGGTTTATAATACGCTACAACTTCATCCTTTTATTCCCGTGCTCCTCCGTGCTTCAGATCACCTGTCCGTTGTCGATCCAATCCCGATCAGATATCCACCGTTCATCTTCATTCTTGCACTCCTTGACATCACATCTGGGTCCCATGATCACGTGCATACCTCACACATACTATCCGCTGGTGATTTTTGTTGCTACCCTTGGTCACATTACAATATTTTAGGCTAGATCTTCATGCTAAGAGAAAATTTTCTAGTTCCTTTAAAATGTGTCCAACTTATCATTTAGCTTAACATTTCTACAAAATGAAAAATATGGTGTGGCAATAATGATATAGTAACAATCACAATTTCAAAATGACAAGTATGTATTTTCATCACTTGATTTTAATTTATGCAAATTCGGATGGTTTGACGATGATAATGCGATTTTGCACAATTTGATGTATCACTTAGTCAATATTGAAGAAATGTTTTGTTTACCAATACACTTGAAAAAATCCCCGAATACAATGATTGTGTAGCTTGCGTTGTAGCTCGAAACAGAGGAAAAATGAATGAGATGGAGTCCAAAGCATGTGCAAGTTTCATATATGAAATTTACGTGAAAACATCATCTTGTTCAATTAGTCTCTTTGGTCACACCTGTCACCCTAAGTAGCCAGAGTTAACATTTAAATGTTTTGAACTCAGGAATCAAAACACTTGCTCTAACTGTTGCATTTTCAATAATAACTCGATTATAAATATATCAAATATACTTGCTAGGGTCACGATAGTGTTTGCAATATTTAGTCCTTCATTACCAAGAAAATGAAGAATCTGCAATAGAAATACCTTATCAATAATATCCACACAATTATCTAATACAATAAGTCAAGCAGGTCCATAAATAGAAATATTTGATGCTTTATATACTACATTATAATTGATGTGTACAAAACATAGCCTTAAATGGACTGCAATTTCAATATTTCTCTCCATGATATTTATCTAAATTTATTTCCATCTTTGAAGGTTATTTTTTTCACATTTCTTACTAGTTCAACATATTTAGTTGTCATGCCTATATGGTCTAATGATATGATGAGAATACAGAGCAGAAAAGAACACTAAATCTGTTATCGATTGGAGGAATAGAATGATATAGTATAAACAATGAAAATGAATGAATAAAATTGATGACACAGTGCTAATATTTTATGTAGTAAATAGAGCTTACCTGTGTAGAAATATAAGTAAATTCACTATCTTCAATGAATTACAAAGATGAGACAAGCCACTTTCTTTTGCCTTTGAGATATGTCATATGAGAATAAGAATAGAGTCTTCAATATCTTTCTTATATCCAAATCTCCCTTCTTCTCTAAGTATATTACTTAGAAAGTTCATTCTAGAAAATCATTTGACAAACAACATAGTTATCAACTCTCCTCCAAAGGAAAAAGAGCAAAGATGACACATTTAAATAGAATAACAAAAAATATTTCAATTACTCAGTGTTCAAACATAGAGATAGAATTGCTTCCACAACAAAAAACTTGAACTCACATGATATATCTGACATAAAATTTGTGATTTTCTTCATCAAAGGATCCACACTCAACTCATTCCTATTTTTCAACAATGTAGTAATAGCCAGAGTGACTATGCTCCGATTTTTGTCTGAAATCAGGCTCTACATTATATTACTATCATTTACCTGCTATTCAAAATCATGTGTAAGAGATACATCCAACCTCACTGGTGTAACAGATAAAACGACATTGAGCTAAAGGTGAAAGAACTGATCCTCTAGTTAAACTAGTCACAAGTTTGCGGATTGCTTGCATTATTCAAAAAACACTTGATTTAGCAGTTCTACCACTAGAATAACATATATTTGAATCCCACTCAAACAAAGTTTAAACATTTACAACAGAGATATTGGGAAACAAATCAATTCTTAATTCTCATCGATTGAATAACATGTACAGAAAGAACATGAACAACATGAAGCATGAAGAATCATGTACAATCAATGCTTAAAACTCTAATCTAAGCATGGCCAACAAAATTTCAAGAACCCTCAACAGCCATGCTTCAAAAAAGCATAAAGAAATATTTGACGATCAATAACTTTACATTGAGCTATCCCAACCACTCGCCATTCGAACCATTCACCGCACCTGAAGCCAACCAGTATAAAATGAGTATGAAATTGATACAAACAAATCAACGATAATACAAAAAATAATACTTTATAAATAATCTATAAGATAGTAGTGAAAAGATAAGAGAAATTAGAGTGTTTTGAAAACTCCACCCTATTTAAATTTTTAATGAAATCCTCATAAATTCTGTGGCCGCTTTCTTATAACTTGTATGTGTCATTCTTGATATTGTATGATAGGTTTTCCATTGCTATAACAGATTCAAGTTGTCTGAATAGATGATCTGTCGAATCATACTTGTACATGCATTTCCCCTTTATTCTATTGTACCAACAACATTCCAGCTCAACACCTACAGACCTATCCAATAGATCAATGTTATTATGGTAATCAAACACCCTATTACCATCCTTCTTTCTTATTCTTTGAACTCTTCGAATGTACCAAGTCCCATAATAAACACCATGCTTTGTACTTAGATACACCTTTTCTTCTAGTACGTTAAGCTACAGCTATAGAATCACTCTCAAACAACACCGCACAATTTGATCCAATTCCAAAACCAATTGCAACACCTTTTTTGGGGGCCCTCTCATCTCGCTTGAAGTATACTCCATTCCTCACTTTAGTCAATATATCTTTCAATAATGTCACATTTCCATTCAATTGAACAACCAAACATGATTTGTACATGTCCTTGACATCGAGCTCCACCACTGGTTTGGTAGTTATGTTTACATTTTCATCAACAAAATCTAAAATCCCATCCAACTCATGCCTCCAGTCACTTTCCATCGTTTTCATTTAACTATCATTGAGTACCATAAAAGACAAAGATTGGAATATGGATTTGGAATGACTCCATTAAGAATTATCAACTACTTCATCCACAACTTCAAATGTTGGATAATTGTGATCCTCTATCTATGGTTTAAACCACCAAGAATCTTCTGTGTCTTTCTGGTTGCATGCCAGGACCTAGAAAAATTCCATGTGCATCCTCCAATATTATCTTGAGAGATTCTATAATTTTATTATTTGTGGACATTGAATCATATTGTGACAAGCCATCATCATCCTTTACTGTTAGTTGATGCAATTTATTCCAGATACTCATTTGTTTCTTATGAGATTTACTGAAACGAAGCCCTTAGGGATTCGATTCTTCTTTCAAAAACTCTATTAAGAGTTCCAATAGCATGAAATAAGTCAGTAAAATCATATGCCCTCTTTACTCCAACCATGCCACTGACTTTGCTAAAGAATTTCTCACATATATCTGACCCAGTCAGGTGCAATGTACATGGCAAGTTAGTGTATTAATCACGGAATAATCTCATCAACAAAACCACAAAGTGGAAAGAAATTTTCACATCTTGATATGCCTCTCTGCTAATGAAATTAATGTTGACATTAGTATTTGCTTGTTTTTTGACCCAGCATAGCCACAACATGAAGAAATGATGGACTCTTGAAGAATTTCGCACTCTTTCCCAAAGAGTCAAACTAGGAGACAAAAAAATATCAATATAGTCAACAACGATTGCTAGATAGGTCTCTGCACCTGATGTCCTCTCTGTCCTGCCACTTGTACTTTTCATTTCCTTCAAGCACCTCTAGACATGCCTTGAAGCAATGCGTTGTGCTGAACCCCAGTTTTGGCGATCAACCCTATCTATATCCTCAATTTTAAGCTTGTGGTCATCCAATTTAAAATTGTTATAAACCATTCTTACATGGTTAAAAATAATCAACTCTTGCCCAACAATAAAATATCATCGACCACTAAACAAAGGATTCACTAGTTTTTTTCCATTGTGGATGTAATCCTGGTGATGAAGTCCTGTTACTTTAAATCCATCATACAACCTAGTTATCCTTCACCCTTCCCAAGGAATTTGATATCTCATGCCCGTTGTTGAGTAATAATCCTCCAACATAAGCATTCTTCTCCTATTATCCCCATTCGAGGAATTACCAATAATAGGTGCTAAAAACTGTTCCACATGTTTCTTCCATAGGCATTTTCCAATTGTCGATGGACAAAATTTGCATCAAATCCATTGCACGTTGGATGAACAACCACAACCAAATGATGAATCTTCTCATGTAAAGGGTTTTCAATAATAACACGTGCATAATGGCCAATCACACAATTCTTGAAGACATCTGTGATAATCTCATAGCCCGTAACGCCCTCACCAACTATAACCAAGAAATGTGATTGGCACTTATGTTTTTCTTTCTTACAACAAAACCCACCAATTGATCACTTTTCGCAACTCACCTGACATATTTTTTCACAACAGTTTCATCTTCAGCAAGGCATACGAGAATTGGTCCCTCTATACCATGTTTGACTTTATAGGAAGCATAAACTTTTCTTATTGCCTCAAAAATGTACTCCTGCTCCCTTGGGATATATGCCAATGATTTTCTAACTTGCCTTAAAGTCATAGATATCGAAGGGCCATCCAGATTCAAGTTAATAAAGCTATGTAATCTAGGACCTCCCCATAACTTAATCATCTCATAAATGGATTTGTGGATGCACTATACCTTCTCCATGACTTTGAACGGACTAGGTTGTAAAGTATATCTTGAACAAATTCCCAAACTGCATCTTTACCTTGTAATTTTCCTTGCTTATGAGCCTCACACACATCTTTGAAAAACTTGACATTAGAGGAAATTTAAGGTCTAAAATGGGCCTCCTAAGGAAAATAATAAAATAATATTTATTAATTTTGGAGGAAGAAAGACAAAAACTATTTTTTTTGTTCATATTTTCAACATATTTCCATCCGTGTTTACTCAAATTTTGAGCGGGATGGCTCATTGGATGCGGAATTAAATTATGCATCCAACGAGTACATGCACTGCATACTTTTGACGGACCCCTTTACCCCAAAAACAAGAAATACCTGAAAAATGTGATGATGATCCAACAAGCCATCCTGCTCGAAATTTGAGTAAAAACACAGGGAGATCTGTTGAAAATACAAACAAAAAAAATAGTTTTTTTTGTGACAAATATGTAAATTCAACCATTATGGTTGATTCATTTTATTAAAATTCTATTGGGTCTTGAATTCCAACTCACAAGAAGTTATTGTTGGCTTGTTTTCTTATAAGGCCCATTTTAGACCCCAAATTTTCTCTAATGACACATCCTTCCTTCCTGCATATTCAAACAACTTTTCCCTTAGAGACCTCGTTCTAATAGATAGTGTAGCAACCTTTGTCCTCTCCCACCAAAGAGATCACATTGTTAATCTATGTGTAGCATTTGCGTCTCTTGCAACAATTTTGAGTTCAGCTTGAGTAAAATGGTCCAACTTTCTCCCTTTCCCTGTATCTCTCCCATGTCTTTTGATTTTTCTCCTTGATTCATGATATAAACACATCCAAAATTCATCACAATTAGGTATCAACTTACAAAAATTGCATGTCAATGAATCAAAAGGAATTCCTGTTTCGGAAACCCTCTTGCAATGAACATGTCTGTATGTATCATTAATACTACATTCAATACCATAATAACATAGTGTTCTTTTTGTATGTTTCTCTATGGCCCACACTTTTCCACCACGTTGGTCATCCATTAGAACATTTGTGTCCATTATCTCCCATCTTCTATCAATATAAGGATCATAATACCCCCAACATAGTAATATCCGGGGAGGCGATTGTCCTAGAATAAGATGAAAAAACACATTGGAAAATGATCTACTAATTGCTACTAACAAGTAATAACAAATAAAGTAATGTGCAAATTCAAATTCAAATTTAATTAAAACTTGGTTAATTAACACACCTAGACTAGAAGCCTGTGAACTTAAAGAAACCCCATGTAATGGTGGTGGTCATTATGGGATCAAGAACTTAGTCAAACTTTGTTGGGACTTATCATTGGTAGGATTCTTCGGTCTCCCAACTATTCCAATCCTCAACACAAATGTATCATGTGAATCCTCATTTGTAGTAGTAGTGTGCTTCTTTGATTTCATGTGTTCATTTAGAGAACTGACAAGATTACCACTTGCTGAGAGAATCATCTATTGCATCGTGTACATTTCACTCTTAATTTTTTCTTGTCCTCATAGTTTGCAAGTGCTGCTTCCACGACCTTGAAAAAATTAGGCTCTTGCGTTTGGTTGAAATCATGTAGAAGTTTGATTGCTTGATCAATCTCAAGTTGATCGCTAGCCATTGTTGTCTGCTTTTCTCCGTTACATGAAGGAATTTCATTAATTCCCAACATTGAAATGTGACGTTGATGGGACCCTGTTTTTATATGATTGTTTTTGAAGTTACGAACTATTCACTCTGCCAAGGATACTTCCAACATTCCATAATCAGTGCCACAAATTTCAAAATGGATCTTTATATTAGGTTTTCCATTTTTTGAATATACCTTGAGTGTTAGCTTCTCCTTGACAAACTCTTCCATTAAACTATTCACTTTATGTTCCCAAGATGCCAATACATTAGGATCAATTGCTACAACTTGTTCCACTGACTCAGACAAATGATCAACTCTTGGTTGTTTATGCATAGGTTCCTCCACATTCCCTTCAATGTTTTCAGAGATTGGCATTCCTCCCATTACATGTGATTGCAATGTTTTGACAACCAATGTGCCTACTTTCCTCTTAATGCGTACATTTTTTGTTATAGGTTTCCTTTTTTGCTCTTGCTTTGTATTTAAGGAATTCCAATTGGGCCAATAAAATCAAAAGGATAATCAATGAATTCATTGTCCACAATTTCACCACGGATATTAGCATATGTACAACCTTTTCAACACTGGACTGTGCCAAGGGCACAATTCTCTTCACCAATAAAAATTGCGTAGTCCACAACATCACTTGGATCCATCTGCATTTGCATCCACGTGTACCTTTTAGTTGGTTAAGAACATGTTAATAAATGAATGAAACTATAACAATTTTTTCAAAAAATTGGATATAATATGGCTACGAAATGAGGCGAGTGCATCCATAAATAAATGAAAAAAAAGATTCAAATTTACACATGCATATTAGTTCATTAATAAAATAAAGAGTTAGAAAGAAAGGTATGCACTTTCAATTCAAATCTCTAAGAAGGATGAAGAAATCTTACTATTGGGATGGAAAACCTTGAAACAAAATGTATTGTCAGTGGCTTATTCAAATAGGCCTCCCCAAACTAAAGAGTCAGCTTCAACATACATGCAGAAGATCAAAAGGTGATCAAAGCAAGAGACGAAAATACATAGAAACTTTGTCCAAACCAAATATTTTACTCCATCTAAATAACAAGGCTCCAACTCACTACACAACACATCATCCAGAAATCAAAGATACATATGTTTTGTTTTCATTTGCTTCAAAAAAATTTATTTTTTTCATATAAGTAGATGAAAACAATACTATGGATAGTTTTGCTCCATGTGGGGTTTCCTTGTATGTTACTTGTATGGACTTATGCCCTTATTTTTGTGCCTTAAAAATAATAGAAAAATAAACTAAGAAAATAGAAGCAAAGTGAAAAAGGAACTGCGTTCTACATATTTTGAAGTCTCAAGGAGCATTCATTAAAGTGGAGAAGTCGATAATTCTAGTCTCCACTTCCAAGTTTCCAACAAACTGGTTTCAATGACAAGCATTGTTTCTGATTCAAAGCAACCTGAGATCAGACTAAGTACACTAAGCAGTGATTATGGGGTGGAATTTCTTCACCTAATGTACAAATTCATATCTACTTGTGTTCTAGGATTAATGGAAAAATTTGAAGGAGAGCCTTGAAAACACCCTTATGGACGTATTAAAGGACAACATTGAGGCATGCATTTCAACGACAAAATTAGAGTTGTTGTGTGATCATTTTAGAGAAGAGCTATTCAGCCCATTGATATTGCGGATTTAAAAGGATTGATGCATAGCTTCATGCAGTAATTCCTAATCTTGCCACTAAGGTCAAGAGAAATGTTAGCACACTTTTCAAGGAAAATGGGGACCTTATTAAGTGTATAATTCAAGCTTGTTTTATAACTGAGTTGGCACTACTTAAGAACTATTGAAAACTGATTTGTGGAACAAAATTAATGAACTACTTAAAGCATTGATTTGGGGTAGATTTATTTGCAAATTTGAAGGAGTATTTTGGAAATGTAAAAGGTGTTCTTTCTCTTGCAAAGTTTTTGGTTAAGGTTTTTTTTTAAAGGCATGATGATGCCATGGGGAAGTTTGATAAGGTTTGAACTAGTTATGGTGAAGTTGCATGAGGCTTGAAAAAATTATAGCCAAAGTACATTAGGATTGACTCGATATGTATAACAATTCTTTAGCGAAGTTATTAGAGACATGAAAAAGGTCCCATATATAAGAAACAACTCATGACATATCCTAGTCAATATTTCAGATCGCTGTGGCAAATGTGTACCTTCCAAACATAAAAAATGATGTGCTAACTCACTATGAAGTAAAAAGGGGCTTTCATCTCTTCATATAGATAACATATTGATATTATATATTGGTATACACTATAATTTTTATCTAGATGCTTTTGCAATCATAATAGAAAATTGTTGAAAGCCCTAAACTAACAACCACATGACTCTATTGTAAAGCAATATAAACAAACTTTGAATGTAACCCTAGATGGATAGTTATGTTCTTTTTTCTTTGCATATGAAGAGTGGAAACAACTAATGATAAACAATATTACCTTTCCTTTCGTTCCAACAACATGGATAACTTTCAGTTGGGACAAAGATTCCTCCAAGTCTAATATCTACAAAAATGAAAGTGACGAAATAACATTAGTCTGTAGTGATATATAGTATGGATGATGCTGACTTACAAGTATAGAATTATCAGATAAAATGAAAGGCATGTTTCCAAACTGTAAAATGCATATGATAAGAATATTGTGACATTGGAATTCAACGAATGAGCCATACTCCTTTGTTATTCCTTATTTTGTGGGGTTATCAATGGGATTTTTTACTATTGCTTTCACTCAATCAAATTCGTCTGTCTTTGCAAGTGATGCTCTTCCCACCCTTGCCCCTGCATTTTCTCTCAATGGTTCTTCTAGGTAAAAATAAGATCACCTGCACTCACCTCTGAGGCTAGGATTTGAACCTATGACTTTGATGCTACGGGATGGGATGATGGCTATTATGAGACCTTTGTGTTTGTTACTGATAATTTTCCATCGCTCACCCTTCTTTATTTGCTTCATCCCGGTGAACTGCGAGCTTTATAACTACATCATATAGACCTGTAAATGGAGGATCTTAACTATATACAAAGGAATCAACTGCCGGAAATGACAAAGTTCCACCCAAGTTCCCACTTATTACATGGAATAAAAATATCGCTGAGTCACATACCAATAGATGTAGTAACTATAGTTTGGTTCGATGTCCATTCACTTCGTTTCTTTACTGTGTATGTGCAACATAGGATTTCTCTATGGAATTAGTGTAGACGCTCTCCTTTCTTCCAATATGGGTTGTTCCTTCCTTTCTTCCTGTGGCACTTCCATGAATCCAGTAGGCCGAAGAAAGGTAACACAAATGAATACTATCAGTATCCACCAAGTGAGATTCCCTGCCTTAATTCCCTGAGCTTTCCTTCATTGAATCTGTTGTTGGTGATGGATCAACAAAAAGAGAGAAAGGGTAAGGGTTGGTTCAATCTTTCCAACACATCTAATGGATTCTAGATTCATATCTGACCCTCTGTAGCTAGATGTCACTCGCGACTCAAAACCCCAATGCTCCCCATCCCCACCCCATCCCCTCTGCAACTACCTTCGAGGTCTTTCAATGGTCCCCTGCTCCTATTTTCGGTCTGCTTCTCTGGGCCATTTGATAATAAAACCCCCTGGATATTGCAATTTTTTTAAGCACATATAATATCCCCCTCGACCCTTAATATGGAACCAATATAATTTTTATTTTATTTTATAATTAATAAACCCCCAATAAGAACGGATGTGATATGGGTATTTTTCATCAGCGAAGCCCGCATGCAATCATTGCTCCCACTACCTAGTGACCTCATGCTTCTAGTTGCATAGTTCTTCTTCCTATTCCAAGCACTGATCCATGCCCTGGAGTTCCTACTCACATTCTTAGGATAACATTCTGAATGCTCTGCCAAGTTGATGATTGTCATCTTCCACCCTATGCAAACCATGATAAAGGAAAACTTCCTCCCTTCTATGACCCATTGTCTCAACATTTTTTTATTGGCCTATAGATATTTCCTAAGTTCTCTTCATCAATTTCTTGACATCTCCTTATTGCCTATAATTTGCACGAGGAGAGACAAACTGGGAATTCAAGATTTCCTTCCATTTCATTTTCGTACGACCTTGTTGAAACATAATTACAGTCGCAACAAAATCGTCATTAATACCTCATACCACTCGCAATACAATATGAACATGCCTAGATCTCTCGATCCAAACATCACATAAATCATGCAAAGAATGCACCCGTACTTTGAAACCAACTCCAGGAATGATTCAGGAAAAGGATGATTTAAAAGCTGATTAATGTGACATGCAAGGCATATTTGTTGAAGCATGCCAGCCATGTGCTGAGATATTCCATGTTTTGCAGTCATAGGATGGGTCCCTCATAGAAGGCTCCAAAGAGTTGATGTTATTTAAGGCTCGTAGTTAGGTTAGCGTCCCTATCCATGTCCTTGTTCATGCTACAAAGGATGTGCTTAAAATGGAATGTGTTATGGTTTCCAATTTCATGTCTAATGTAGGAAATTATTTTGTGGAGAAAAACATCGTCCATATTTATGTTGGTGTTCATATATATTATGATCAGAGAGGAGTCTCCAAGGATTACTATTTTAGTGATATTGTTTTTTCATAGAATTTTGTAGCCTTGAAGAAGAGTTAGTGCTTTTGCTTGGTTGTTGTTTTTTTGGCCAAGTCCCCAGACAAATATAGTAATAAATTGTCCTTTGGGGTTAAAGTGCACCCCCTCCCCCATACCTACTTCCACTGGGTTTCCTTTTGAAGCTCCAACAAAGTGCAGGCATAATTGACCCTACTTCATTCTCCATTTTTCAAATTATTCCTTTGACATTGTGATTTTCCATCTTATATTTGACTTTAGGCGCTTAGTAAGGAGGGGGTTTGAAGTGTGTTTGTAGGCCCTATCTAGCCAAGCATCCTCCTCATTTGAGAGATTTGCATCCATAGGGAGGGAGGAGAGTGAAATAATTTCCTATAACAAGTTTTTGACTTGGACAATCATGTGAGTTGGGTAGATGGGAGCTTCTTGAAAAATTATCATATTTCTAGCTAGCCATATTTTCTAAAAGATAAGTTGTGGGATAATAGACCAAGCTTTGTAGAGGAAGGTTTTTTTATTTAAATTTACTATAAGTTATAGAGGACCATGCAGGGAAGACTCGTTTTACAGAGTTAAGGATGCCATATCTTAAGCCTAGATTACCCATGACGAGGATCAAAACCTCCTTCGCATAATTACAATCCAATAGCCGATGTCCAATCGACTCCTCAGCCTCAGAGCATAATGGACATCTAGATGGCCCATGGATTCCACATTTTTTATGATTTTCATTTGTAATAATTTTCCCATGGAAAGTTGACCACACTAGTATCAAAAGGGTTAATAAATGACAACATGACTAAAAAAGTTAGCCACGAGAGTGTTTTAAGCTAAATATGATTAATTTTGAGCAACACAACTAATCATAACAAAATTAAATGACTAATTTAGTCATCGAATAAAAAATACAATTAAATAATAAGTCACACAAATAAGAATGACTAAAACAATGACTAATTACTCCTATAGACTAGAATTTCAATATCAACCACTTATACTTATTTATCTTGCTCATTAACTAGTACTTGATTATTATTCTCTTCCTAAACATAGGATGATCTTCAATTTCTAACTCTCATATTCAGTAATAAGAATAAGAGTTATAAGTTCAACCTTATTCAATAATACCGGTCCAAAGCGTTGATTTTATGATTTTGTTCTTTGCTTAGAGGAAACGGTGGAATGTTTTGTGGTCAAGTCTAAAATATGAAGGGAATGGTGCTAGTTTTCCTACTTTTTTTGATGGTTTCTATGGCGCCATGGGGGCCTGTAGTCTCTGTTGGTCCTCTAGTTATGCCCCCCACCTTCAACAATATAATATACACACTATATAATATAATATTAATATAATATGATATATATAATATTAATATGATATGTTTATAATATATAAATATATTTTATAATATAATAATATTAACAAAATTTAAAAACTCAAATACATAGAGGGATATAAAAAATGGGGGCAAATAAAAAGTGCAAGTTTGATTTTCATTAAGGCAAATATTCTCCATTCCATTGATTAGTCTAGCACAGTGATCCGAGGCATGCAGGGAAGGCCAATATTATGGCAAGCTATGGCTATTTTACATAAAAGAAAATTCCACTTTTAAGCACTCTATAGAGGACTAAAATAAATGGCTAAAGGGAAAAAAACATAACAGGGGATTACATAGATTAGAGTTTCCACATGAATATCAGGGGATTTCATTTTAAGCATTTTATAATGATTAGGGCGAATCCATTTTAAGAATTACCCAAAGATTAGGGTAGATTCATTTTAAGCATTTCCCCTAAATTAGGGTTTTCACATGTACATACGATTCTCACTAAGAGCATAGACTTTGGGATCAATACATTAAAGCATACACCGTTCAATATTAAATATTGAGGGTTTTCTACATATGGGAAATAAAAATCTATCTGATTCTCATAGATCTAAGGTAATTTCTTCTCTCGTAGAGGTTTTCAAGCATATGAGATATGTTAATCCACCCAAGTTTTGAAACCAAGTATGTATGACAAGGAGTGGGAAGACGGGTTGGGATCATGACCATGTTTTGGATCTGTATATTAGTGCCTCTTTTTTCCCAACTACTGTAAGTAAAATGGTGTGTACTTGAGCTTTTTATTTTGTGGTGGTTCGATTTTTTATTCCTATTATTATGTAGAATTTATTGGCAGTCTCCCTCGCTGTTTGTTCATTTTTTTGCCATAACTCTGCTTCATTGTGAATATAATTGTTTATATGTGATAGTAGATATGTTAATATATGTATTGTTGAATAGTTGGGTTTTATTTTGGCATTGTAAACCAATTCACTAGTCTCTAGCCCACTCAATTATCTGAATCTTGTGAATCTAAGGTTTCTTCTCTGGAAGATGTTGGTATTTCGATACACCCAAGTTTTGAAACTAGGTCTATCTAAGAAGGAGTAGTTGGTGGAGATATTACAGTGGTTTGTGAGGACGGTATGGGAGCATGAACATGCTTTGGATCTGTATATCAATGCCTCTTTTTTCCCAACCGTTGTAAGTAAAATGGTTTGTAATTGAGCATTTTATTCTTTAGTGTTTCTATTTGTTATTTCTGTTATTCTATGGAATTTATTGGTGGTTTCCCTCATGGTTTATTACATTTTTGTTCCTATAAATTTGTTTCATTGTGAATTGTCGTTTGGATGTGATAGTATAGATGCTAATATATGTATTGTTGAAAGACTTATTTAACTATACTAACCATACAAACATACAAACATGCCATCTCACTATCAACACAATATCCAACCAATATCAACACAAAAGACACAGATAATCCCAAGTAAGATATAACTCGTATCTTTCATATCTAATTACTCTTAACATAACACAATAGATCAATAACCCATCAATGATGGGATTTGCAGATTAAGTGAATACTTGTGTAATTTTCTTTGCCATAACGGTAATCATCGTCGCAAGGGATATCCAGACATGTAAGTCCCACTGCCATATTCATATATGTTTGTCGTGAAGGAATATTAGGTTGATCCATTACTTCAACAATCAAATTTCATGTTGAAGGACTTGGATTTTTAGGTATGTACATTGCTACAAGCTCACAGGGACTTCACTTAGTGAACCTCTCACATAGCACGTGCGATCATGAGATATTAAAGAATACCCTTAATTTCCAGAGATATTGCCCTAAAGTATTTTTTTGAAACCCCCCTCCCAATACTTAAAACCTCCTCCCCACCCCTTTTTATACCTCAATCCTTATAAACCACCCTACCCACCCCCACCTTAAACCCCTCATCCCCCCAATATATGCAATATATTGGTTCAATTTTTGATAATTTTAAAACCCACAATATGAACTAACGTGATAGGATATTGGTCAATAAGTGAAGCCCCTGTGTACAAGCTACACGTTTTAGTTGTCGTCGCAATATGAGTCTAGGTTTGAATGATTTTTATGTAAATTTGGTGATACTTCTTGAATGATTTTATGTAAATTTGGTTATAATTTCAGGTTTAAACTTCGATTTTGTGTAAATTTGGTGATAAGTTTTTGGTTGGGCAAATGTTTTCTTCTATACAACATAGAAACAAAAAATTTGTTGTATTGAAAACTATGGACATAATGCTGGCATATGTCTTCCATATTTCGTATAATGGCCTTTTCATATTTATAATGCAAAAAAACTTTGATATTTACACTATTCCTCTTTATAATGTAGGTGTTGGAGCTTTAGTAATCATGTTTTGATATTTACAATGCAGAAAAACTTTCATATTTTTATTTGATTCCCGAGAAATAACCATCTTTGTATTTGTATTTTGTTTCTTCTTGGTATCAGTTATGCATGAAAAGTACTACTCCAATAACAAGGGATATAAGAGTAGGAATAGTACCTGGAATGTTTGGATAGTACCTATTTGGTTCTTGAACTTCATCGACCCTTCTAGTACACCTCAAGTATGGATTATACCAGCATATGACATCAATTTTTTCACATGAAACCATTAATAGAATTCTCTGTTGAATGCCTTATATGTAAAATAATAGTACGAAGTTGACACCTTGGATTTTTCTGCCTTTGCAATTGCTTGTTGCACATAGGTGTTATCTTTGTCAATCTTGAACCAAGTTTTTTCTGCATGGGTATCTCGTAGTACCTTGGCTACCCGAAGCATGGAGTTGGTTGGAGAATGAACCAAATAACATTTAGAAGCAATGATGAAATTAGGACACTGATTTTTTTTTTTGTGGTGTATAAATATGCATTGCAAGTGCAAGCAGTGCATGTAAGATTTTGCAGGTAGATGTCATCCATATATCAAGTAATCTTGTTCAATGTCCCAAGATGAATGATTGTTCTTGCAACTTATAGGTATGCATGATATTGAATATTAACAAGTTGAACGCTTCCTATAGGTGGACATGATATTGAGCCTTAATGAGTAGCGATGATGAGAAGGGTGGTAATGAAAGTGGTGAGCCAGGTGGCAATAATGGTGGTGAGGTAGTCATGAGAAGGGAGGCCATGAAGAAGGTGCCACAGTGGCAGTGAAGATGTGGTGCATGCGTTAGGTTAACTTAATTCACCTCATTTGGGTTCATTGTCAGACGCCCATCAAAGAAAGTAGGAAGAGGGAGCCATACCCAATACCCATGTCGCCACTGCGACAATAATGCTTCAAAATATAAACGAATGAGCTTGGAGAAAATATGGATTTTTATATTAATTAATAAAAAAATAGTTTGAAACTTTGGATAAAATGGTACATTGCATTTAAGTCAACGCAAACTAATGTTTGGTCAATGCAGATCGAAAACAATAGCACCCTGGCCTTTGATAGGGTCTAATAAATAAGAATAATAAAACATACTGTTATTTTGTTATATATATATATATATATATATATATATATATAATAATCCATATAATTAACAATTCCCAAATATGGATATTTCTTGGTTCGTTGAGTTATATTGGTATGTTATATAGATGGTTGTCATATATATATATAACCATGTAAATAAATAAGAGTAATAAACCATATAATTAATAAAACAATGTTCAACTATGTAACAAAATCTATTGACCAATCATTAGGAGTTCAAACCAACATGGGCCATTACGGGAATGCCACATGGCATCCTATGATTGGTCCATATCATGCCATATCACCATTTCTAGTATGATTATTTAAGGGAGGGTTCTATAATAGGTATAAGGTCTATCTGCAATTGTACCCTTTTACTCCACCCAATACTTACTTTCTTTAGGGTGCACTATCCATGATATCTGCACTAGGTACTAAATGATATGGTTCCAAAGCAATCACATAAGGGTGATGACTCGACCACTCAATTGTTTTTGGCTCCACACTTATTAGTTAAATGGAATAGGTGTGGATGAGTGAGAAAAAAGGCATGCTCAAAGGTCATGTGTCACCCCCTTCATAGAGCTCTACTTGCTTGTAAGTGAGAACCTTACCTGACCTAGCTAGCTAGGAAGTCTTGGAATAAGCTTGCCCAGGAGCATTGGAAGAATAACTTTAACCCTTGGAGCATTGTGAGAAGAGGTACTCATTTTGGGGGATGCCATCACACAAACAAAAAGATACAGCTTTAAATAGATATCTTGAGTCAATTCATGCCTTCCTGATCAACATGCCACATCACCTACCATGTCAGTAGTGCCACGCCAACCTGCCATGTTAACATCCTACGTGGCACTTTTTATTGGTCCATTTGGACCCCTAAAAAGCAAAAAATGAGTGACACATGACACCTTATGGTGCTTCCATTTGTCACCTGATGATGTCATCATCTATACAGTGTTACCATGTGGCACCTCTGCAACTTTTGTTTCTTCATCTTTCTAAAAAACATTCAGACTACGATATCTCCCTCATTCGATGTCTGTTTGAGGCAATTCTCACACCATTGGAAAGCTCTTGCTGAGATCTACACAATGGCACTTTTCTTTTTAGAAATTGATCACTTTCTTTTTTTAGTGTTCTTGGATCCTCCTAGATCAGTGGTTCAGTTGAAGTTGATCTAATGCCAAAATAGAGTTGTATAGGAATTTATCAATCAGCCTCTAGTAGAAAACACCAGAATCTTTATGTCCCCACATCAGGAACAACTACTATTTATCACTAATTTTAGAAATGTCCCCATTTCGTCACTTGAACCTAAAACTTGATACTGATTTGACTCGTATTTGATAGGGGTGTAGTGTCCAAACATGGTTCCACTAGCTAGGCGCAACTACAATTCATTGTTGATCTCGGTAATATTTTATTTATGAACCGAATCTACTCTTTCTTGCTTTGATGCATCTTTAGGTAAGTAACTGGGTCTCAATATTATCTAACCAGAAGAGATGTTATTGGAAATGGAATTGATCAACGACTAGGACTATAGGATCCTCCATTGGCCCTGTAGCTTTCAATCGGTTTGCCATTGATAACTTGAAACTGGCAATAATATTGACATAAGTTTGTTATAATGATGGTTTGGCCTTTGGTCTCATCATACTCGTATGCTAGTAGTAGTACCTTATTCCTTTATCATATGGTTCCTATATACATTGCTTTCAAGTGTATTATTGATAGTTCACTTGCTTGGAGGTGTTTATTTTTCCTTTCTTAGCTATTTGATTTCTTGCCTCTCGTGCTCAATTGATCAGGTGTTACTTTTTCTTTTATTTTGCAATTTGCTTCTGAATAGTAGTAGATCTAGAGTTAAGATAAATCTATATTGATTTCTAAAACAACCAATCTTAAAAAATTACACAATGAGTGATCGATGGATACACTTTAGTTTGCACAATGAGTGATTGATGAATACACTTCAGATTAAGCAATGGGTACATTTGGAGGTAGCAACAACATTAAATCAAAAATTTTGATTGCAAATAAAAATTAGTTCATGTGGCTGATGTGAGTGCTCAACTAGTGTTATTAATTTAATCAATCTCCCTTCCTTCAGTAATTATTTATGTTGGATGTCACAGTTTTTATATCGACATATATGTCTTTGCTATTCACTCAAAATTCGAAGTAGAAGATTGTGCATCAGAGCATAATAGTTACTCCAAGTGTTGTCAATGGGTGTTATAGACAGTTACACAGTGCAGGTGAAGAATTTGTCTCCCAAAGCTACAATCAAGGATCTTAAACATTTCTTTTCATACTTTGGCATAGTCAACAATGTTAAATTACAGAGGTGGGTGTTGGATTATTGACTGCGCTTATTTCTTATTTCTAAAATTACCTATTTCATATAATAGTTGTCAACTTGGTATTTATCTGAGTTGGAGAGCACTCTTATTTTTTGAATTTGTTGAATAATACAATGCCATGTTAGTAATGTTTTTGAGTTATCAAATTAGAGCAATGATTTATGGAAAAATTGGAGGATGTAGTAAGACTTTATAACATTGATTAGCTAGGAATTATCAAGCCAGGTAGTAGCCTTAATAGAGTATATTTTTTCCTTCGCTACCCAGCCTTGAGCAACATATAAGTAAGGTGCATTGGATTTGGCACAAGCTCTACTATGCTCCATCTACCCTTGCTGATGGATAAACTCGGCCTATCATTTTGACTGCAAGGTTACTAGAATGAGCCTAATATCCCCTATTTTCCTAAATGGTGCATTGAATTACTACCTCCATGATGGGAAGCAGGAGGAAACTAAAGGTAAGTAGAGGCATGGAAAAACCAAATTTCAACAACCTAAGTACAGTGCAGATCTCATTTTGGGTGAATGGGTAATTAGTCCACATGCATGGTAGATCAAGTAGCTATATATTCCCGAGGGTGACACAAAGAAAGAACACAACCTTACCACGTAGGACTATACATGCGATAGCCACCGGTCGGTATAATTCGAAGTATTTTTCGATAGTCACTTAAGACAGTGAGTTAAGAAGTTTTGATTGCTACAAAATGAGGTTTATTTGGAGACATTAACACACATATTGAATTTTGTTTTCCAGTTTGCTTTAGATCAATATAGAAATTAACATGATGGATTAAATAGATAAAAAATCACCTTTACAATATTGCACTTTCAAGACATGAAAATAATAATATTGTAGAGTAGATATATTGAATTGGTTTATCTCTGCAAAATCTACTACTTGTGAGCTATAGTGCTATGATGTCGTCTCCAAAAACAATATTTTGACCCAAATTTCGAGCGGTGTGGCCCACCTTGAGAAGAACCGTCTAAAATTGATAAACTAACTGATAAAAAAAATGTAAATTCTAAGTGAAGATATTTAAGTCCATCCAAACACCAAAAAACCTCATGAACTTTGTTTAGCACATTATCCATTCACAGGAGAGGAAAGGCAACAATGGCAATGGAATCGATCTCTACAGATAGGGTTATCCATGACACTATTCTTGAAAATACATCATTATATGTTTTGGTGCCTCATATGGTATCTCTAATGTCACCAATCAATGAAATTTAAATGTCCACCGCATATTCTCAAGACAATAAGGTTATCTTATCAAGAATTAGGAAAACAAATCTATGTTAAAAAAACTTTACTTCACACTCTACTATCATGAAAGGGGTTTAAGGTAATTTCATGCTAGATTTCATCTCTCCACAAACAATGTTTCTGAATATTGGGCTTCATGAAGGGGTTTAAGGGGATTTTGTGGTTGATGTCATCTCTCCACAAACAATGTTGTTGAATATCAGGCTCTTATTCATGGATTGAAAGTTTTTCTGGACAAGGGTAATGATCACATTCATGTGTGTAGTGATTCCAATATTATTTGTATGCAGATCCAGGATAAAGGATGCTATGAGGTCAACTAATGAAAAACAATGGGACCTGTGCCTCTACCAACCAAACATTGGGTTTATCGTGTTCTAAAGTATCCTCATGTACACAAAGCTGCATTGATGCAACTTGTTATCATTGTTGGTGTGGATGTGTAGGTAAAACTATAAATGTATTTTTAGAGTTTGTAAATTTGCAATGATTATATTCAAATAAATTTTTAAAATCTATTCGGGTGGTACCAATAGCAACACATAAATTCATAGCACAGATTACAAGTGATGCTCTTCAATTTTCCAAATCTCAGTAATCAACATTGAACAAGGGAAAAATGAGATAAACAACGATGATTGAAAATAATTTAAAAAATAGACCTTGTGTGGCTATTATATAGCCTCCCAATGAGCCGAGTTTTGTGAATATGTTAAAAAATAGAATTCTTCATATTTGTCATGATTGATTCAAGCTTGAGAAGTACAATAAGATGGCAATGGCAGGTATGGTGACCCACAAATTCATAAATCATCAACCACATAGGAATTTCTTCCCATAATACAAAATAATGACAAAATTTAATTCCCACACTTTCTTATTTTTCCCTCATGAGATAAAAACTAGAATAGGAGATATTAACTCCATATCAAATTCCATAATACAACTAAATACTGTTAATAATTCCACATTCTTTAGTTTCCAAGACACATACATGATACTGTGTAGTAATGATATGAGTATGTTATTTGAAAACAAGTATCAAGGCTAGGAACTATATATTGTTCCACAAGAAACTATAGAGACCACATCCATCTTGTAAACTAACATGGATACAATCTTCAAAATACAACCTTATTTTGTGGTTCATTGCAAAATACCCAAAATGCGCATATGATTAATTTTGATATAAAATCATATGATCTACCAAGGAGATGGGTATCACTATTTAATTGATTGTTGCACCTATTTTATTATGTATGCTTGTATAATCTATATAGTATAATCTACCCTTAAATAGATTATATTATATAATTATACATTAGCTTGATAGTTATGCGCTATTGGTCTTCCAATACCTCCAATCATCTTTTCTCACTAAGGAGAATGGCTATATCCTATGGGGTTCCTTTAACAAATATATAATGATGTTTCTTGATAGAAATATGGAGCTTAAAGAGTCCCCATTGAAGCCATGGATAAGGCAATGCCAAGCCTGTATGAAGATTCCTCCAACAATGTAAATCCATTCAAGAGTCATCATCTTCAGAATGGCAATTTGTTTTTTTATGAAGAATGTATAATGAGAAATATTTTCTCATAGCAACTCCATTGTCAAAATTGAGGTTCCTTAAGAGCAAAATGATTTCCTCATTCTTTGGATCATATTTCATTAACCTGCTAGTGTCATCTCCATTGAATATGGACAATAAAAGTGTCTTATCTTAAAAGCGGTGCTAGAATCAGTGAATTATATTGATCCTCCCTCGTCGAAGTAAACATAATTCGAATAGAAGTGATACTCCCTCAAATTCATTGGAAATGATTTTTTTTCAATCCCTCCTTCATAACATAGAAGAAGCAATCTAAAATAAGCATCTGCAATGTCAAGATCACCAGTTTTCTTACGAAACTTCATTCCCTAGTGGCTAGCCAAAAATGTGCTTGAACTCTGGATTTGGTGCAAGAGGATTATTTTGATTACATATTTATGATCTATTTGGATAAGTAACAACAAATTAAGTACAACACACATTAGGACCATCCCATATGAGGACTCTCCCATCACTGACCCCTTTGTAGGATCTCTGCCCTAATTTTTAAATGCCAGGTTCTCTGGACCAATTACACCATCAACCATAGCTGCAATCCATGTATTCTTTTGTCTCTTGTATGCATCTCTAACTTTGGGTTGATATGAGAGGGGATGGAGTTCAATTGGATTCTTTTCCAAATTTTGCAAATTTTCAACTTATTCCTAGAGGATTCCTAAATCCAACAACACCAGCTTGTCATGAAATTCATCCATTGGTTTGAGCTCTCCTTATCCATGATCGCTATATGCTTATCACAGTTTATGAGCTAAGGAATATCTTCTTAGGTTCTTTGTGTAGTGACCTCCAAATTAATTATAATTGAAACAATCCCATAATCTATAATGTAGTAGTGACTAAGATCTTAGACATGAAGACCATTATTTTTCTAATACAACATCATTGAAGTTCATGTCCAATGTTCACTATTTCTTTTGAATGAATAGTTTAAGATAAACTAACAATTTCCCATTCAATTATTTTTACTGCTCTAATTATAGTTTGAAAATGGAGAGTTGGGATTCATTTAAGTTTAATATGAAGCAAAATTGTCCAAACAAATTTAAAAGACAAATATTTTTTTTAAAGTTCTAATGACCATTTGATGGGGCCTCTTCCATCTTCCCAAAATTTAGATGTTGAGAAACCAAGAAATAATTCATGGTTAGAGAGGACATTAGCCTCCAATTTTAATAAAATCTTTGAACATCTGAGTTTCTATAAAAGGGGAGAAAAACAAAACTAGTTATCTCAGTGGAAAGGAAGTGAACCATAAATCATAACAAGCTTCCATTCCATCACACAAAATGATGGAATTAATATTTAACCACACAATTATAATATGTCATGAGTTTAGGGCCTTGTAATCTTTACTTCAAAGGTATATGGCACTTTTGGAAAGCATTTTTCCTCCTTGGCTACGAGTTCATAAATATGGATCTAATAAGTATTTGTAGCCCTCTTGCCAATACATTGGTTTGTTAACCCATGATGAGGCAACATTGTTTTAACTATAAGCCAAAATGAAAAATATAGAATGTATATATATCACTAGTACAAAATGAGGAATTAGCTACTAGGTGACTAAAAATTCTAGTCACCATAGGTTTTTGAAATGATTTACTACTAAATATGAGCAATTTTGATTGACCCAACTATAAACGACTAAAATTAACGACTAATTTAGTCTCCAGTTAACAAATATGACTAGATAATAAGTGACAGATTTAAAAATGACTAACATAAATGACTAATTTAGTCACGACATAAAAAATGACTAGCTAGAAGAATATGAATTAGTCATTTATGTTAGTCATTTTTAATTGTGTCATGAAAAATTGCAATTTTGACAATGAAGTGTAAATTTTGTAAATTTCCTACCTTCTATTAGTAATATTGATGCCATTCACCTCGATCTTTAGAGATCCAACAAAGCAATTGCACAAATTTTCTCTTGACCATCTTTATCCCTGTTGCACCATTGAAGCAAACCCGATTAAGCGCGTGCCAAAGGAAAATGATGTTCCTTATACGTCAATTATGAATTAGGTACCAGAACCAATACCATATCGATAACTAGAAGCATCATATCTAGTTTTTGGCCCTTCAATGTAAGAGTCCCTGCAAGTCCCATATTGAGATGCTTTTCTAACTTCAATATAACTATCATGATCTGTGATCGTCGAACTAGCTGCACCAGTTGACATAGCTTCACCAGGTTCAGTTCTTTTAAATGTTGTAGCAGTTGATCCAATTATAATTAAACCCAGAACCAGTCTCAAATCCATATGCAGTCTAAAAGTAGAGGCCGGACCCCATCTCGGAGTTTCAGGTAAATATTTTGATTCCTCAACCTCTTACAGGCCTAATGACTTCTTCAGGTTAATTAATACAAGGGTCATATAACTTGTCCCCTTTTTAGTGACCAAAGCACACATGTAGAGATCCAAGCTGTGGTGCTCACGATTTTTACATTTTTTGTGGATTGTTCGAAAAGGGGCGCTTTAGCTTCTTTCATTTTCCCTACAACCACTTCTTACATGGATGTTGTTAAACCATGTCTCCCTCCCTAAAACAAGGCACTGCTTTATTACTTTCAGGATATAGGCCTGACCCTTTCCTTATAATGGGATGAGTAGTTTGCTCCATTAAAACACCATTACCAAAACTACTTTACTTTCTATCTTGCCACCTTTTGCTTGAAGAGAGATGAGAAACCTAAGTTTGGAAGAAGCATGAGGTCAAAGCAACATGAGGTTAATCGAACACACCAATTTCCTATCACTTTAGGCTATTTATTTATATCACAATGGGGTTAGCCTAGCAGCTTTATTACCCACCTTATGCCTAAATGGGAATCCCCGAGAAGCCTTATAAGTCATTTGAATTGTGGACCCATTTTATTTATGAGTAGGGCCATTTTATTTATTTTAAGTGACCAAAGCACAAAATCACTAACGAACTTCCATGATCCAAACCGGGGAAACCATGAAAATTCGCACGACAACGATTACCGCAAGTACAACCAAGAACCAAGGTATGGATATGTTCACCTCGTCCCTCTACATTGCAGGCCTTGTTGCTTTGATGTCTGCGTCTCCTATGACGAGGAATCATGGGCAGAAGGCTAGTATTATCAGCGGAGGTATCAGTTTTATTATAGGCGCAACTCTGAAAGCAGGTGCCGTGAATTTTCCAATGCTCATTATTGGGCGCATAATGCTTGGGGTGGGAATTGGCTTAGCAAATTAGGTAGGGTTTTGGGGATTTTGAAAGAGTTTTGTAAACAGAAAAAATGCCTGCAACGAATGGTTTTGTCTTTTTTCTTTAATAGTTATTTCTTTGAATATGAATGACTTGGGTTTACAGAACTTTTAGTTTCACTTATAATCACTTAGATGACAATTTTTAGTTTGACTCTTAACGAATTGGGATTGCATAGTTTTTAGTTTCGATTTGAATGACTTGTCTTTGCGAGTTTTTTGATAGTTTGGACCCGAAGGATTTGGATTACAGAGCTTTTTGGTTTTATTTTGAGTGAATGGTTTGACATTTTTTTGTTTGAATTTGTGTCAAGACCATTCCTCTTTACCTCTCAGAGATGGCTCCTACAAAACTCCGTGGAGGACTTAATATGATGTTCTAGTTGGCCACAACACTAGGGATCTTCACAGAAAATATGGTTAATTATGGCACTCAGAACATAACACCCTGGGGATTGCACCTCTCTCTGGGTTTGGCTGCAGTTCCTGCAATTTTGACGAAAGTTGGGGGATTTTTCTTTCTTGAGACCCCAAACAGTCTGATAGAACGTGGCTAACTGGACAAAAGACGTGCTATCTTGGAGAAGACCGGGGGCACCAAGCATGTAGATGCATAATATGAAGATATGGTGGATGGAAGTAAATTGGCAAAGACCATCAAACATCCATTCAGGAATATTTTAGAGAGAAGGAATTGACCATAGCTAGTGATGGCCATTTGCATGCCCATGTTTCAAATATTGTCTAGAATCAATTCGATACTATTCTATGAGGTTCGGATGATAGTATGTCAGGAAAGAGAAAAGCTAAGAGAGGGTAGGCCCTTTTTTAAGTTTTTACAGATTTTGCTGCATCTTGTTTTTAAGCATGTCATTATATATACTAGTAGTTGTCTTTTAGTTGGTGAAGTATATGATACAAACATAAGCCCATTCTCATTAGGCACCCATGTTTTCACCATATCTAGGGTGGTTCCCACTAGGCAAGAAATCCAAATTCTGTATAGTTTTTGAAGTTTTCCCTGTTCTTCAAATTTAGAAGCCAACTGCACTTGATGGGTTCTCAAGATTGTCAAGGAAAAATAAGGTTTAACCTGTGGAAATTGCAAGTCCCTTATTTTTACACCGGCTAAACAAATCTCCAGATATTATGCTTTCTTCTTCTTCCATTGGCTACAACCAGGGTAGCTGTCTGTGCTTGTTCTAGTTACATTTTGAGAGTTGAATCGAATCAAAACTTTATTTTCGCATAATCAAAATATTATCTTATAGGTTGTTGTTGGCATAATATTGAGCCAAAAGTTTGGAAGAGACAAACAACTATCCAAATGCTTCTCAGCATTGTTGGTAACAGCCATATGCTTATTTGTGGCTGCATTTGGGTGGTCATGGGGTTCTCTTGCATAGTTTTTGGTTTCGATCCGAATGACTTGGCTTTGCGATTTTTTTGATAGTTTGGACCCAAAGGATTTGGCTTACAGAGCTTTTTGGTTTGAATTTGAGTGAATGGTTTAACAATTTTTTGTTTGAATTTGTGTCAATGCCGTTCCTCTTTACCTCTCAGAGCTGGCTCCTACAAAACTCTGTGGAGGACTTAATATGATGTTCCAGCTGGCCACAACACTAGGGATCTTCACAAAAAATATGGTTAATTATGGCACTCAGAACATAACACCCTTTGGATGGTGTCTCTCTCTAGGTTTTGCTGCAGTTCCTACAATTTTGATGACAGTTGGGGGATTTTTCCTTCCCGAGACCCCAAACATTCTGATAGAATGTGGCTAACTGGACTAAAGATGCACTATCTTGGAGAAGACCAGGGGCACCAAGCATGTAGATGCAGAATATGAAGATATGGTGGATGCAAGTAAATTGGCTAACGCCATCAAACATCCATTCAGAAATATTTTAGAGAGAAGGAATCGACTACAGCTAGTGATGGCCATTTGCATGCCCATGTTTCAGATATTGACTGGAATCAATTTGATACTGTTCCATGCCTCTGTTATTTTTGGGAGTTTGGGCTTTGGTGAAAACACTTCTCTGTATTCATCTGTTTTGACCGGAGTTGTTCTTGTACTTTCCAATCTGGTATCGATTGCCACTGTTGACAGGTGGGGCCACAGACCCTTGCTACTTGCTGGTGGTGTTCAGATGATAGTATGTTAGGTAAGAGCAAAGCTGAGAGAGGGTAAGCCCTTTTTTAAGTTTTTACAGATTTTACTACATCTTGTTTTTAAGCATGTCATTACACATACTCGTAGTTGTCTTTTAGTTGATGAAGTCTAGGATACAAAAATAAGCCCATTCTCATTAGGCACCCTGTTTTCACCATATCTAGGGTGGTTTCCACTAGACAGGAAAATCCATATTCCGTGTAGTTTTTGAATTTTTTCCTGTTCTTCAAATTTAGAAGCCAATTGCACTTTATGGGTTCTCAAGATTGTCAAGACAAAATAAGGTTTAAACTGTGGGAATTGCAAGTTCCTGATTTTTACATCGACTAAACAAATCTCCAGATATTATGATTTCTTATTCTTCCATTGGCTGCAACCAGGGTAGTTATCTGTGCTTGAGTGCTTATGTGCCTATTCCAGTTACATTTTGAGAGTTCAATCGAATAAAAATGTTATTTTGGCATAATCAAAATATTATCTTATAGGTTGTTGCTGGCTTAATATTGAGCCAAATCATGTTTGGAAGAGACAAAAAACTATCCAAAGGCTTCTCAGCATTGTTGGTAACATCCATATGCTTATTTGTGGCTGCATTTGGGTGGTCATGGGGTTCTCTTGGTAACAGTCCAAAAATTCGTTACCTAATTTAAGAGTTTAAGCGTCACTGTGGCAAGCTCTTGCATAGCTCGGAAGTCGGGAGGTAAAAACTGGGGATATCAGAGTCACGTAGCAGGAGGTAAAATCTTACATTAGAAGGGACGAGATCTTTATTAAGGGAACAAGGTTCCTTCCTTACAGGGTTTCCTTTGCCATTGGCGCTCTCCCTCTCTCTTCCTGTACCTGTAGGTTTCAATTCACTTTCTGTGTGCTTCTGATTTGTGCAAACATCGTGGCTTATGATCAGGGTAAGCAAGTTCATATCCTAACCATAAAATATGGATTTGATTCACATAATTTTGTTGGTATTTCTCTAGTTGGCATGTCTGCAAAATGTGGGTTTGTTTCTAGTTTTGTTCATTCCTTTTGGGCATCATGTCAAAATTCCCATGTATTGGCAGTTCAAAGATAGACTATGAATGTTTTTAATAGGATATGTAAGTGGCTATGGTGTTAATTTGTAATATCTCAGATGCAGATATTCCAGTGTTTTCTATTCTAGGGCTTGCTTAAGCCTCCCGATTTACAATAATATTGAAATAAACTTGCATGCAAAGTGCCGAGAAAATGGCCCTATTTTATAGCTAACCAGGGCAAAGATTTTATGGTGATAGATCAACACTTACCACTGATAATTCTATCCGATAATGATCTAGATATAAAACGCATGCATCACGAGCTGATCTGGTGAAGAACTGGTGCTCCTTGCCTCCGGTGTTACCCCAGCAGCACAAACCCCTCAATCAGCTAAAGATGACGTTTTTGGTGAAGGAGTTGTCTAATGAAGGTGATAATTTGCAAGAATAAAGGTCTTCTCATGCCGGAGAGATTTCCTGAAGCATGCATAAGCTCTGACCACTCTAAGTAGGCTAGCGAATTGGTCTGGTGGTTTAGCTGCTCATGCCCCCTAGCTACACAAACTGATGAGAACTGTTTTGGGTGAGCAAACTCGAAGTTTATAATCACTTGGTACTGAAGGATGATCCTGATGATGAGAATGGTGCCATAATTCTGAAGATAAATGGAGAACTGGGGACCCAACGAATGCTTTTGGTTTTTCCGGCTAAAACCCCCCACGACTGCACATGTGTCCCTGCAAGCAACCTTTTGATGGGTGCCGAAAAACTGTCTATGGATGAATAAGATGAAGAGATGATGGTGGACCTAAATGGTCTACCCTGAAGGAGATTAGGGAAAATATTTCACTGCCGAAACCTCGTTAGCTAAAGACGTCATCTTCAACCCCAACTGCTGTGGCTGCATGTTGTGCTGCTACTCAAAAGCTCCAATTCAATAATTTCATAAGTGTTCTTGTCCATTCACTTTATCTTTATTTTATAACTTTCAACTACGAATAACCTAAATTTTGACCTAATTAGGTCACTTTAACTTCTAATTTGCAGTTGACTTGCATGCAGGTGCATGGAGACTCAATCGGGTGCATGCGTCATCAAATAATGCTCAGATGTCATGCATGCAGGTGCATGGAGACTCAATCGGGTGCATGCATCATCAAATAATGCTCAGAAGCCATGCATGCAGGTGGCCTTTGGCTTTGGTGGCCCTCTTCTACCCAATGATGATATAATATTGATGCCCTAGATCTTCTTTATATGGCATTAGTCTACAACTGATTCCCTAATTGTCAATGCCCGCTCAAACCTATAGGAATCATATAGGTTAGCGGGTTGGTCCTCAATTCCTAAGCATAAGAGGACATTACAGTCCTCCCTACTCGAATTTGCTTGTCCTCAAGCAACTATAAAGCTGGGTGTTGTGATACCCGTTCTCCCTCCCAAGTGGCCTCCTCTATAGGAAGATATTTCCATTGAATCAAGTAGTCTTTGATGATTCTGTTCCTCAGTTTCCACTCCCACACCTCTAGGATGCGCTTTGGAATCAGAATCAATTGCCCCTCATCATCAAGCGGGGCAGCTCAAAAGATGTAACAATCTGCTGGCCGACTACCTTCTTGAGGTTGGAGACATGAAATACGTTGTAAATCTTTCTCTCTACGGGTAGTTCTAGCTCATATGCTACCTCTCCAACCTTCTGGATTATCTTATATAGACCATAGAAGCGAGGTTTGAGTTTTTTTGCTCCTTTCTTTTTAAGAGATGACTGTTGGTAAGGTTGGAGGCGTAAATAAATGAAGTCTCCTACCTCAAAACTGCGCTCAAACCTGCACCTGTCTACATATATCTTCTACTGATTCTGAGTAGCTTGTATGTTCTCCCTGAGTATCTTGAGGATATATTGACCCTCTTGAATCCACTCTTTGGCCTTGTGGGCCCTGCTATCGCCGAATATCTAGTCTGTGAAAGTGGAAGCATCATACCCATACAGAGCTCGTAAAGGGGTCATCCTAATGGTCATATGGTGGGTGGTGTTGTAACAATGTTCACCCAAGTGTAGCCATTTGATCCATGTCCTCTGCTAACCTGCTACGTAATTTCTCAAGTATCCCTCGATCCACTTGTTGACAATCTCTGTCTGCTCATCGCTCTATGGATGATAACTTGTTCTCATGGCTAACTCGGTCCCCACTAACTGAAAAATCTCTTGCCAAAAGGCTCCTGTGAATTTGTTGTCCCTGTCACTAACAATGGTCTTGGGTAACACGTGGAGTCTAAATACCTCTCTGAAAAATAGTTTGGCTACCTGTGTTGCTGAATAATCTGAAGAAATGGCAAATAAGTGAGTGAACTTGGTTAATCTGTCCACTACCATGTACAAGCAGTTTCTGCCTTGAACCATGGGCATCCCAGTAATGAAGTCCATAGAGATGATCTCCCACTTCTGCTCGGGAATAGGTAAGGGATGTAGTAAACTAGCCGGGTGGGTGTGCTCTATTTTGTTTTGTTGGCACAAGCTGCACTCTCTCACATGTTGCATCACATCATTTTTGAGGCCCTTCCATGAGAACCTTTGTCTAATTTGTCTGTAGGTCTTGAGAAACCCCTGATGCCCTACTAATGGTGAATCGTGCGATGCCTATAAAATTTTCTTCTTGAGGGGAGACTTTGGAACCAAGAAGATTTTATTCTTTTAGTATATGATGTCATCAATTACCCGATACCTATCATCTTGAATCTATCCATCCAATAGCTCACAAGCAAACTTATCTTTGGAGTACTCAACCAAAAGATGAGATCTCCAATCTGATGAGATGCTCATAAGGGATAAAGTAGCTGGTCATCTGGAAAGTGCATCAACCACTACATTTTTCTTTCCCTTTACCTATTCAATCTCGAAGTCATATGCCTGAATTTTGCTTACCCATTTCTGTTGTCTCTTGTTGAGCTCTTTTTGCTCTAGGAAGTATTTCAAGCTGTTGTGATCTGTCTTAACCTTGAATCTTCCACCCACTAAGTATTGCCTGAACTTGGTTAGTGCATGGAGAATGGCTAACATCTCTTTGCCATATATAGAATAGTGGCATTCATAGTCTTTGAGATTCCTTCTCTCAAATGAAATGGGGTGGTTGTTCTGCATCAAAACTGCCCCAATTCCCTCTCCTGAAGCATTACATTCTAACACGAAGGGTTGAGAAAAGTTTGGTAAAGATAATACTGGGCATGAACTCATTACCTTTTTCATTTTCTTGAATGTCTGTTGTGATGTCTCTGACCAACTGAATGCCCCCTTATTGGTAATATCTGTGAGGGGCGCGGTCATCTGTGAGAATCCACTGAAATACCTCCTATAGTAGGTGCAAAGGCCCAAAAATCCCTTCAGTTCTATCACATTTTTAGGTGTAGGCCAATCCAATATTGCCTGAATCTTCTCTAAGTGCACCTGGACCCCGTTAGCCCCTATCACATGCCCTAAGTATAACATCTCCTGCATGCCGAACTCACACTTGGACATTTTGGCATATAGTGACTGCTCCTATAGAATGCCAAGTACTTCATCTAGATGTCTCAAATGCTCTTCCCAAGTTCTACTGTATATCAACATGTCCTCGAAGAATACCAGAATATACTTACGTAACTGAGTCCTGAAGATATGGTTCATGCATGACTGGAAAGTAGCTGGTGCATTAGTGAGCCCGAATGGCATCACTAGAAACTCACAATGTCCATAGTGGCAATAGAAAGCGGTCTTTGGAACATCCTGTTCCCTGAGCCGAATTTGATGGTACCCTAAGTGGAGATCAATCTTGGAAAAGTAATTTTCCCCCTGTAGTTCATCCATCACTTCATCAATCCTAGGGATGGGATACCTATTATTTATGTTCTTCTTGCTGAGTGCCCTGTAATCAATGCACATGTGTAAGGTTCCATCTTTTTTATTTACTAGCACTACTGAAGATGAAAAGGGACTAGAGCTAGGTTTGATGTACCCTAGCTTGAGTATTTCCTTGATTTTACTCTCTATCTCATCTTTATACCTCTTGGGATGTCTATAAGGAGTGGTGATGACTGCTTGAGTCCCCTCCTCTAACTCAACAATGTGCTCAAATCCCCTATCTGGAGGTCGACCTGCTAGAAGGTCTCTGAATACTGCTTTGTGATTCTGCAGTAAGGCCTCTAGATCTGCTGGATGTTGTGTGGCCTCATCTAGTGGTTTCTTGAAGGTAACCAAACATCCTTCATCCCACTCAATATCTCCCTTTCGGAGTACTGCTTCCATCCTATGTGATGTCACTGCTGTGGGAGGGTAGGTATTCATCCCTCTCAATACTACCTTCTGTCCCTCTACTCCTATAAACTCCATCTCCATGGTCTGGTAGTTTTTGGAATACTTCCTTATGGAATACACACAGGGGAGTCACCTAGGGACTGATATGATATCACGTCCGTTCATATTGGGGAGGTTAAAAATTAAAAAATTACAAGTCAATATATTGGTGGTATATTAGGGGTAAAAAGGTTTTTTTTTAACTATATAAATATCCAATATGTTGCGGAATATTTTATTCCACAATCCTGCCCACACCCTTCACCAGTGCTCCAGCATAAGCCTGCGTGCACCCTGCGTATGCTGCATAGGGTTTTCCTGTCATTTTCTCCATCATTTTTCTGGGTTTTCTCCATCCTTTTTTCTAGATAACGAGGGCATTTTTTCAAATCGTAGTAGTGTTGGTCCTTGGGTTTTCTCCATAGTGTTTTCTGGATGGATAATAAGGGTGTTTTTTCAAATTGTAGCAGTGTTGGTCCTTGGGTTTTCTCCATCGTGTTTTTTGGAAAATGAGGGCATTTTTTCTGGTGCGTAGCAGTGTTGGTCCCTGGGTTTTCACCATTGTGTTTTCTGGAAAACAAGGGCATTTTTTCTGGTGCGTAGTAGTGTTGGTCCTTGGGTTTTCACCATTGTGTTTCCTGGATAATGAGGGCATTTTTTCACCATTTTCTGGTCGTGGGTTTGTGGTGGGTTTCTCTGGTGCATAGCAGTGTTGGAGGAGGCACATTGGAGAGACACTGCATAGCATTATTAGAGGTAAGGTATACTATGTTTAATCCTCTGATGGATTGAAAGAAACTTTGATCCTAAACATTTGTGTTAGTCCCATGGCCCTGTTTTGGTATTCTGACATCAATGTAATGATAATAGGAGTTTCACAACAAGGTTAGTAATTTTAGACAAATTACATTGTCAACAGATTGTCTAATTGATGAAATTGTTGAAACAGTGTTCAGACAAACAACGAAACCTACCAGTTCTTACATCACGGCCTGAGAAAAAAATAGGATCCAAACCACCATCAAGTTCAGGAAGTGCAACCTGCAATGCAACTTGAATTGGGTGCAATCCCAAAGTGTTGATAAGCCATTCCTCTGTAGTCTGGAACACTGGCGGCAAGGCCACGATGTAGGGAACATCAAGTTTGGACAAAGCTTGTATAGCACGAGGATGGTCCTATCTAGCAGGTCCACCCACCAGTGCAAACCTAGTCAAGGAAACCACAACATCTACAAGAGACTTTTTTGTAAGTGGGTAATACAAGAAACGCTCCACACGGGTAGAAAAATCTAATCCACCTAAAAAGATTGGCACAAATTTTGCACCTCTTGCTTCCAATTCCATCACAACAGCCACATAATGACCATCGTCTCCAGTAATAATGTGGCTTCAATGACTGGTGCATTTGGGTTTTTAAGTTTCTCATTTGCATCCTTTCTTGTGTCATACCAATTCAAATAGTCTTTAACATCATCATACATGCAAGGAGCCAGAGGGTGCCATATTCATGTGTCCAAATAGACGACTGGATCAACAAAATATGATTTTGTCTTCTTAAGAGCAGGCACATAGGATCCATCAATCATTTTAAAGAAGTTATCAATATTCTCTGGCAATCCACCCAACCAAAACTGCAAACTCATGATATAGGCTCTAGCATCCTAAGCCTTGTCACTTGGCAAATACTTGAGGACTTTGGGTAGGGTTCTAAAAAGTTTAAGCAGTCTTTCCTCGAAGCCTACTGACTTCTTCCTTCTTTTAAACATTTGAAAGAAAGGGCTTTTGGAATGGCCCAACTGAGACATACTAAAAGAGCCTAGTTTATTTAGTCTCATTACCTCTGGCATTGAAGGGAAAACCAAGACAACATCCAATCTTTCCCTCTCGGTCTCCACTATAGCCTTTACCTTTTGAACGAGTTCCTCAACAAGTATGAGAGATCTAGTGAATATATTGGCATCAGACAGATCTTTATAGAACATGTTGTAGGTTCTTTGGTCCCTTAGCTCCTCTAGAAGGTACCCAACAATCTCAAACGAAACATCTTTTCTTTCTTGGTTAAGATTCCAGACTGCTGCACTTACAGAAGCCTGGTATTGAGCTTCAAGAACTAAATAGACTATTTTCACACTGGGAAGACCCTGATTTCTTTCTGGATTGATTCGTCTCACCTTTGGGGTCCCTTGTGTGAATAAACCATTTCCAACAATTGCAGAGGTCACCTGATATGCATTTCAACCCAGTTGACAACTATTGAGAATTCTGATATAAAAGGGGAAATATGAGAAATCAGTTTGGAGCTTATATTAGTCCAAGAGCTAGTTGGTCACTGAAGTCTTCAATTATTAGTTTTTGGGGATTGGTGTAATCCCTTTGGCCTTGTTATACCTCCCATTTACTCCAAATAATCTTGCCCTTCTATATTGTAAGCAGCTATAAAACTAGTTCAAAATTCTATTTTACAGAAAATTTGTACCCACAAACTTGCATGAAATAGTAACATTTTACAGTGCTTATAACTATAAAAGGACAAAAGAAAACTGTAAACTTTGAGCACCCTAAATTCCCAATGAAAATACAATTCAAAGGTCAGATTACCCCAAGGAAAACTGCCCAGGGACAATTTGCATAACTCAAGCCATAGAGGATGGAAAACATTTCATCCTATATAGCCCTGAACCCACCAGAAAGAAATACAAAAGCATTTGCATTTAAAATTCTCTAGGCTATCCCATGAAAACCAAAATGAACTAGGAAATTTTATAGCTGAGTTATTCAACCATAGAAACGAGGTCCTAAAAATCCAACATCTTTGATCAAATTCCTGATTATATTTGTTTTCAATTTTCATTCTAAGAAGAGGTCCTATAGTACAAGTAGGCCTCAAGGAGGACTAAAGGTGAACACAAACATAAAACATCACAAAAATGAGCTGCTCACATAATGATATCAACAAACCCAGATGCAAATAAGGCCATTATCAAGCTGTCTTAGCACAAAGCCTCAATGTTTCCAATTTGTATCTTGCATTTTCTATTCAGGTAAATGATTAGTGTCTTGTAGCAGAGGAAGTTCCAATACTTCAACCTTAAGGAGCAGAATTGCAGTAGAGGAACTTCAACCTTTTTCAAGTTGTGATCTATGTTACACCTAAAACAGGGAAATGGGTAATGTGTCTAAAATGGGTACAAGTTTTAGAATCAACACATTCAAAATCTTAGGAAATAAAGAAATGACAGTACATGCATCATTAGAAACATTAAACAGAGAAACACTGTAAACATATTGTTTCCTTAATTTTGAGAATAAGAAAATAAGATAAAGTTGAAGTACCATAAAGAGATCATTAACACCTCTACTTAGAGATCATAGTCTGAAAAGTTACTCTTCTTTTACTTTTAAGTTTTAAGTTTTTATTTTAGTTAAATCCAACCTTCCTCAGCATGCCCCAAAGCAGGTTGCTTAGAAATTAATGGAATCTCAGGAAACCACACAATGAGGGTTTACTGAAGGGACTGGATCCCTCTTCTTCTTCAAATGATTTGTCTTCACCTTTATCTTCTGCTCCCCAGGGGTGTAGCTAGTTAGGTAGGCTGGCTATGACATCTCCATAACCACCACTAGGAGAATAGCATCACTCATCCCTATGGGAGGAAGGAGCAGGTCATTTGCAGTAAAAATGGGCTCAGAGTCCTCTTGATCCTTAATTGGTTCCACCAATCAATCATAGAGTCCTTCCACTAGGATGGCTTGCAATTTCTTCTCTTTTTGCATAAGAAGCATTTTCCTTAGGACAAGAAGCTGCTAAGTTCCTGAAATATAACCAGTAACCTGTAATGGAAAGCAATATGTTCATGGTCCAATGCTAGTGTCCAGTTGTGGTATTCATACTTCAACATGATTTTTTCAGGAAGATCCTTGCTCAAACCAGCATAAATGCATATTCATGGTAGCAAGATTCAGTTGTATTGCCTTTAGTTATATGGAAATTCAGTAGAAGTATGAAATTTGGTGAAGTCTCAGTACAATATGTCTATGGTATGGTCAATGTACTTTTACTGTCTTTGATACTATATGGTATACCTCATGTCTTTGATACCTATCCACCCTTAAACCAGAAAAAGGCCTCCAAACCCCAAAAACATTAACAAAAACCTAAAAAGGTCTATAAATATAAAAGTAAATTACCAAATTTTCAAGGAATGATATTTTTGCTGATTTATTGTGCATTCCTGAGGATGAAATTCTTCTAAAATGTGGAACAAAATGCATTTTATTCGTATCTATGAGATGTATACTTCTGTATTGGAGCTATGCTATATTTTCTCGTTATTCATTTTTTCCATATTGAACCGTATTCGAATCTTGCTACTATTTATAGAATCCATTGAATTCCCCATCTCAGAGGCCAATGTAATAAATTTACCTAGAGTATTACCAATGGCCAAAAGAAATTTATGGTTTCAAATATTCAACAGGGACGTTGGGTATTCTAACTCAGATCAGAATTCATGATAACGATTATGTATGTGGGTTGAAGCCTGGTTTTCAGACCCTTATAGAGAGACTAACTTTACCCATAAACCAATGGTCATTATTGACAGTTAATGCTGACTACCAAAGAGAGATTCTAGGATAATTAATCCTTTGGTGCAAGGGTGGATCACCATAATACCCTTCAAGAGAGAACCCTAGGATTCAAAGACCAAGCCTAAATGTCTTTTAGCTTTTTCCATAAGCCATTACATTTGCAGATCATCTAATTCTTCAGGAAATAATCTTCTTCCTTGACTAATGAGGGTTCAAGCTGCAGAACTGGTACCATGGTGGCCTTAATGATACCAAGGATGGGATGGAAGGCTTGAGAGAGAGAGAGAGAGAGAGGGAGAGAATTTTTAAAAGAGGCCTTTCCATGGGATGCACCTTCAAAGGGAAGAGCCTTTACGACCCCTTTTAAATTTAATGTAATACAATATATATTTTCACAAATAGTTTTTAATAATTTTCCTATGTTATTATCTGTTACAAATTATCCATAAATTCATGGCATTGGGTATAATAGTGAAGGGAGGTAGAGGGAATGAACTCAACATTGAATTCAGAATCAAACGTTGAATAGAGTGACTTGACAATGTGCAAACAAGAATTAGAGGATTGAATGAAGGAATGAGACATATAATTTGAGAGTATAATATAGATGCATTGGTCTCCTCTGTTTTAATTTAAATCTTTAATTTATTGGTGGGTCACAGTAGGGCCTACCATCCACCACAAAAAAGGAAGGAAGAAGCAGTTGGTTAGCATTTAGATGATTTCATTAAGGAAGGAGGAAGCAGTTGGTTTAATTTAGATATTTTTCGTTTTCTAGAATTAGACTGATCTACATATTGGTGGATATCTACAATGTTTCCTGTTGCTGTACTTTGCAGTTGGTTAGCATTAAATTTTTTTTAATATAATCACAGAACATTCGTAGAACAAGATCAATTTCACGAGGTATCAGCCCCATATGGGATGAAGAATTTGAGTTTAACGAGATTGAAGGTGATCAATATTTGAAATTAAAATGCTACAATCTAGACTTTCTTTGGGATGAGAGTATGAGAAGCGCCCGTGTGAATTTGGAAGGACCGGAAGAAGGAGAAACCAAGGATTGTTGGACCCCCCTTGAAAAAGTTACAACAGGTGATGTAAGACTCAAAATTGAGAAGAAAAAGCAAGAGCAAGACACTGAGGTGAGTTCATTTTGGTTTATATGTAATGTTATAATCAAACTTTGTTATATTTTTTTCATTTGTTCCTTTGATCACTCTTTGTATACTTAAATCTTATCATTCAAGTGACCTAACATGTATCCTTCTGTGCTTCTGTTTCTTGTCTGATGATATTGAAAGTTTGAAACATAATTATCATATGTTTTCTCATTGGGTACACTATTTGATATGTCTTTTTAGTTTTCATTTGATTTATGAATTACCAAGCAAGCAATATAAGATTTTGTTTAGTTTGTTTTATATGGGTTTGACAGGAAATCATCTCCATTACATAATGGGGAAAAATACAAACTCAACATATCCCAATGGGACTTTAGAGTTCATGCAAGACGGCTAAGAGAGTGCTGTATGCCCTCGTCTCTATGAAAACCGGGACCAACATTAAAAAATTAGGAGAGTGGGCAAATGAACAATGAACATTTTATCTGTTTCAAAAATCCATTGATAATGACAAATTATAAAACCCATATTCACAAAATTGTCTTAGTGGGAGGTTCTACAGGAATACCCAAAGTGCAGGAGTTGCTTAAAGATTTCTTCCATGGAGAAAAGGAGTACTGTAAGGCCATCCAATCTAATGAGGCAAACCTCATACTTTGAGAAGTCACTCACCTTAGTCCAGAAGTATTCCAACAATATCTAACCATACCTTCATATACAAGGAAACCATTAGATATAATCCTTAGAAGTTGAGATAAGATAGAATTTATGAGACAATCATGTCATGTATACAAAATTCATGAGCTTTGGCACTAATTGTGGATAAGCTGAAAGATTAGCTCAAATCAGGCCGACTGCCACCCTACTAGAATTAGCAGGTTACTGTAGGATATAGGTCCATAAAGGTGTATTCTTCCATCCCTTTAAGGAGGTTACTGTTATTATAGCTCTTAATGTGAATAAGTGGTGTTCCTTGTAAATGCTAACAACCAAGGTAGATATTTGTATTAAGTGAAATGGTTTGGTATCAGAAAATTAAGTTGTGTATAAATCCACAGTAATCACTTTGCAATGAGTCCACCATCTTGGGACAAAAACATACACAAGATACATCCATATTTAGTAAGAAAAAAAATCATATCAGGTAACTTTACATCACCAATAATCCCCACAGGAACATTTCCCATCCTTTAAATGATGGAAACAGTTGACATCTCACGATGATTGCTCATTCAATGATCTTTGGAGATGAACGTGGTGGCAGAGTGGCAATCAACACCTGCTCAAAGGTTTTTGATAACTCGAATAGGTTTCAGAGGCAGCGTGTTGAGAAGGCCAAATGCAATAGCCATCTTTTCATTATGGTCGCAAAGAATTTATTCCTTCTGTTCATCATCAACGTCGTTAAACAAAATCTTGTGTCTGGCACATAACCTGCGAACTTCATTTGGGTAGGAAATCTGTCCAATCTCTCCAAATCTTCATAAATTTTCTGCTGGCAGATGAAGGTCAATTCAAAATATTGCATCAAGGGTGGTTAAGTGCTGAACAATTTATGTCTGGAGGAAATGTATGTTGACATCTGGTCTAGTTTATCACTGAGCTAAAGCAGGGTCATATTAGATTGCATGAAGAGTCTGATAAACAATTATAGAATAAGCCCAATGACAATCAATACTCTCTTAAGTTGGGTTATTAGGTAATAGGTGATGATGGCCATAGAGGATCAAGCTGCGGTCTAATGGTATTCACTTATCTGGAAGATTTGAGCCCCTAAAAAACCTAAGGTATTCATGTGGCTCAATCTTCTGCAAAAGGTTCCAACATGGGATTATTTGCAAGAGAAACAAAAATATCATGCAAGTCTATACTATTTGTGCAAAATGGAGAGCAAAGATGTTACTCATCTATTTACTTCTTGTTTCTATTGTGTTCAATGTTATAATGATGTCTGCAACTGGATTGACACAATAATGCCCCAATCTAAGGAATTTCAAGCTATTCACTATATCTCAATTTGGAGCATTTGGCCGATGCGCAACTTTAGTCAATTTGAAGGAAGAATTCCTCCCCCTTTTCAGGTATCATCTCATATTATTGTTACTACCCAGTTCTATTATTCACAAGGAAATCCATCTAAGCCACAGATAATTGGGAAGTTGATTGTGGACAAGACATTTACTTGGGCCTTTTTTGGTGGAGCATGCCAAAGGGATGATAATATGTCGTATTGGAGGCATCCTCTTCCTGTAGAAACAAAACTATTTTCATTTAATTTCTAATGCATGTCAGGGTACTAAAAACTGAGCTGAGCTTCTTGCACCCCGAGCTCTGTTTAGAATAGCCCATCATTTGAAAATTACAGATCTTCAGGTATTCAGGGATTCTTTAGTCATCAAGTGGATGACCAATTATCAAAACATCAATGACATATCTCACCCGACACTTGTAGAACATGTCAAAGCTATATCTATGCAGTTCACAAAATATCTTACCTACACATATGTAGGGAAATTGACCACAACTGCAGACAAAATCTCTGGTGAGGGGCTGGATAGGGAGCCTGGAATACTTCACATTCAGGAAGTTGTGGAGCATGCCAAAGGGATGACAATATGTCATATTGGAGGCATCCTCTTCCTATAGAAACAACACTATTTTCATTTAATTGCTAATGCAGGTCAGGGTACTAAAAACTGAGCTGAGCTTCTTGCACCCTGAGCTCTGTTTAGACTAGCCCATCATCTAAAAATTACAGATCTTTAGGTATTCAGGGATTCTTTAGTCATCAAGTGGATGACCAATGATCAAAACATCAATGACATCTCTCACCTGACACTTTCAGAACATGTCAAAGCTATATCTCTGTAGTTCACAAAAATATCTTACCTACACATATGTAGGGAAATTGACCACAACTGCAGACAAACTCTTTGGTGAGGGGATGGATCGAGAGCCTGGAATACTTCACATTCAAGAAATTGTGGAGGGTACCTCTACAATCAACACTTTGGACATGTAATAACATATCACATATTATTTCTTGCTAAATCGATGATGATGGTTTTCTGTTGTGAACAACCAGATATTGAAGGTTTTTTTTTTTTTATTATTATCTTGGAAGACTCTATATTCACTACTGCTATGTTTAAGGAACAAACCAGACATTTTAGTACCACTGTGTACTTAATTTTTGTTGGATGCTCTAAGACTTGTGAATAAGTGTTGAGGATAATCAGATGATCACCTTACATGTAATTTTGTTATTTTACTTTTGTCTTGGGCATATTTCGTAACCTGGACATTATGTTATAGTGCAATATGCACCTAAAGAATGTAATTTTCTTTCTACAAAGTTACAAGTAAATAAGTTTGGTGGGCAGAGTTCTATGCATTTTCTAGAAAGGGGCAGCTTGCAATATACCTTGAAATTGTTTAATACCTCCATTCTCAGCTGTTTTCCACAGTCTGAATGTAGACTTCTGCCCTGCTTGCCCCTTTACTAGCCTCATAGTTTAGCAACAAATGAAAAGAAGAATTGTTAGTACAAGTCTTTTCTGAATTAGATAGGAGAGTGACTTTTCTAAATTCTTGTTTGGTTTAGGTACCCTTATGTAACAACAAAGTATATTTAGAAAGCTTGTCTGCCATTGAGTTGAAATATTGGTAAATGTGTCGAAAAATGATTATTATTATGGTTTCAAAACATTTTTTGACCTCTTGAACTTGGTTCATGCAGGCCTAGATTCTCGATGCTGGACAGATGATTAGCCCAATCTGTGATAAACTTTGAATCTCCATAACCTTGAAATTGTTTAATTCCTCCATTCTCAGGTGTTTTCCATAGTCTGAATGTAGACTTCTGCCCTACTTGCCCCTTTACTAGCCTCATAGTGTAGCAACAAATGAAAAGAAGAGTCGAAAAAAACAAAGCACCAACTCCACAAATACCTGATACTCCTTTTCATGCTCTCTTGAAAAGACCTAGGCTTTTCTTTATCAATATAATGCATTAGTGAACAACTAGAAGGTTTTTCTTTTAGAATCGTTTTTCAGTCCATTACCTCTCTAATCTACGTGCTACCTGGGCAACTGTGAAGACCTGTTCCAGGAAGATCATCAAATTTCTTGATATCCATATATCATATATAAGAAAAACATGGGAGCCTGAAAAGTTGCTACAGTTTTGTCACCAATCTAGTCCTAGACAATCTACCAAGCTATGCTAATATATATCATCTTGATCTGTCCCCTGTAACGTGTGACACGTCAGTCATAAATATCTGGAGAAGGTGCACACGATGAAAAAGTGATCCACAGACTCAGAATTTCATTTGCATATGATACATCACCCTTGTCTGCACCAATCTCTCATTTTCCCACTGGTAGTACTTTATTAGCCAGTACCAACTACATTAGTGTTTTTGTTTCTAAAGGGCTGAATAGCTTCCAAACAACTGTCCTACAGGATGCTCTCTCTTGCATGAGTTCCTCCACTTTGGAGGCATAACCTATTTTGAGCCACAGAGTGCATTTCCTTGTTCCCTTGATCCTTGAACACTTTAAATTCTCAGATCCTTGATGATTGGGCAAGTCAATGTAATTGTCTCATTCCTCTGGCTCACCTTGTAAACTTAAGACTGTCTGCTGTCAGCCATTCTCAAGACTAGGCATTTCTTGCCAATTGCGAGTCCACCTCTCTATGACAGTATAGACCACTGAGCATGTAAACTATCTAGCAAAGCCTCTGAAATTTGAAATTTCCTTGAATCCTGATCCACTAGTCCTTTCCAATTCCGACTTTTCCTCAGTTCCCTCATTTATTTACCCACCAAGGGGAAAACTTTACCAAAGGATTTCCTTGTAATGGAAGCATCCTGTGAGTGTTTTTTTAAGCCAATATTCCATGGATGCATCTCTTAAGTGTTTGGATTTCATAACTTGACCTCAGTGTCCATCATTATAAAGCAATCTATAAAGGATTTTAGTTGCAAATTTTGAGCTGAAGTGTTTTATGTGTTTTAAACCCCATTCCCATCTTACTTGGAATTGGATACCCTGCTCCATTTATAACTAGTGGAATTTCTTGGCCCTCCCTCCTATGTGAAGGATACTGAAATACTTCTTTCTGATTTGGTTAAGATTCCTTTTGGTCGCTGTGCTATAGATATCCAATACTCCTGTATGCTCTCAAGAATAGATTAATGAAGGTTAATATACGAACCACAGGACAGTTATGGCCAAAATTTAAATGTCAATCATATGGTTTCAAGATGAAACCCAGGTATTTGAATTCTTGAAATAATTAATGGGAAATATGATTTTGGTCCATTCTTTAAATTACTCTGCCAATCCACTTTACATTTCTGAAGACTTATTCATATTTATTACCATTCCTGTAGTCTTCCAATAGAGGTCCAGAAGCCTCTTAAGCTTTTCCAGCTCCCTAACAGAACTATAGACTGAAAATCAATGTGTCATCTACCAAAAGTAAATGGGTGATATGAACGAGTTTGCTGCTTTAATCCCCTATAATTCTGTTCTAGCATTTAATTAATTTTGAAAGTTTTCTTTATTGGGCTAAATTGTTTTAAAAAATATTTCACATTTAGCTTTTATGATTTTTGATTTTCTATGTCCTATTTTTCTAGCAGCAAAACTCAGAAGTTCTATGATGTTACAAATCCTTCACAGCAACACTGGGGACTTTGTTTACCTCCACCAGTGGCAGAGGTTTCCTTGCTTGGATCAGCTTCTTCAAGTAAATTGAGCAAACCACTGGCTCCTGTAAGTGACTTTAGGATTTTAGTATATTGTACTTATGTCCAATTATCTTTAGCATTTGTTATTGATATCTGTGCAGACAACTTTTTCTATGCTTCCATATTAGATTATTTAATAGCTTCTGATTCAGTCCTAAATAATCATTAATATAGAAGCTAATGTGTATTTTCTTTAGACAGCTTATGTTTTACTTCAGTGATTGTCTTCTAGATTCTTTATACATGGCTTCATTTTCATTTCCTAATAATATATACCTGTTCATATTTCCATGTGAAACTAGAACACAAGAGGTAATGCTAATACTTCCCTTGCTAGTGGAGTTGCTGGAAGATCAGTTGTATTGCCAGCTAGTGCATGTTGGTATGAAATATGTTTCTTATCATGGAATATTTGTTTAGTTTTCCAGCACCCCCTTGGATTGGTGCAGAGTAACATTACACATTAAGTTTAGTGAACATAAGCTTCCATATGATTTAGGAGTTTGTGGTGGAATATTACATATCTTACTGAATATTGAGACATTAATGGTTGTTGCAGTGGCTCCCATGCTGCACAGGAAAAATCATTTAGTATGAGGATCCCAACTGTTCAGGGCTCCTCTAATCCTAAAACAAGTTCATCTCATTCACTTTCAGTGTCTCCAAGATTAAATATCCCTGCCTTGGTGGTGGAAGCTGCGGCATCAGGGTTGAGTTCTGATCATGGCAAGCTGTTGGTCAATAAGGGTGGGCAGTCATCAATGTTTATATCTAAAAAACATATTGATGCAAAACCTAATGTAATGAGTGGAACATATATAAAATTAAATTCACGTGTAAATACCGCTGGGGAAGCTTTCCATGGAAAGAATGCCAGTTTAGTTGATCCTACTATGAAATGTAGGAGTCATGAAGGTTTTAAAAGTCTATTGAAGAATTCGTCCTCTGACACACACAAGGGTTCATCTGAGCTGGGAAGTGGGTACATTGAAACAATAAGAAGTTAAAGAACAGATGCAGCTTCAGTGTCATTTGGTATTGTCTATGTTGGAATTTCTAAAGATAGCTTTCCAATCTCTGTACCTCAAAGCAACTCTGTTGTTCAAAGCAACAGTGAAGTGAATGTTGTTTCTCTAAATAAACACAGTAGAATGATTTCAGGAAACCATGTTGAGAATGGTCTACAAAGGTCTCCATTTGATGATAGTTATCAAAAAAATTATGAAGAACACTTTGCAAAACCATATGGTGAAGGTTGCTCTAAAGCTATTTCTTTAGAAGCAGAGGTGCCTCCCTTTATGGAAAAAGTCCAATTTTCAGTTGATTATTATAGTTCTAAATATTTTTCTCTTCATCAAAAGTATGTAAATACTTGCACCCTTAATGGTGACGGTGACAACTTTGGAGTTACTGATCATAAAGCAGAGGAAAGATTAGTTTCAACTGCTGAAAAGACTAATGCAGGTTCTATCCAAAATTGTGAACATGAGCCTATGTTAGAGGAAAGATCAGTTTTAGAGCTGGAAATACTAGTACAAGTTCTATCCAAAATTTTGAAAATGACTCTATGTTAGATGCAACCGATAGAAGTACAAGTACTGGTTTTCAAATTCCCGAGAAAGTAGAAATTGCTAGAGATTCTAATGCCAATTCTGGAAAGCTAGAATGCTTGGAGAATCTGGTGTGTAGTATCCTTCCAGAAGTTTATATGAATGGCTCAGATGTTGGAGAAAACAATATAATTTCAAACATATTGTCTTTGAATTTTGATTCAGATGATAGTGTATTAAATAGTCCTCACAATTTGGTCTTTCTAAAGATACCTTTCAATCTCTGTCCCTCAAAGCAACAGTGAAGTGAATGTTGTTGCTCTAAATAAAAGTAGTAGAATTCTTTCAGGAAACCATGTTGAGAATTGTCTACAAAGGTCTCCATTTGATGATAGGTATCAAAAAAATTATGAAGAACACTTTGTAGAACCATATGGTGAAGGTTTCTATAAAGCTATTTCTTCAGAAGCAGAGGTGCCTCCCTTTATGGAAAATGTCCAATTTTTAGTTGATGATTATAGTTCTAAAGATTGTTCTCTTCATCAAAAGTATGTAAATACTTGCACCCTTAATGGTGACGGTGACAACTTTGGAGTTAGTGATCATAAAGCAGAGGAAAGTTTAGTTTCAACTGCTGAAAAGACTAGTGCAGGTTCTATCCAAAATTGTGAAAATGAGGCTATGTTAGAGGAAATACTAGTTTCAGAAGCTGGAAATACTAGTACAAGCTCTATCCAAAATTTTGAAAATGATTTTATGTTAGATGCAACCGACAGAAGTACAAGTACTGGTTTTCAAATTCCCGAGAAAGTAGAAATTGCTAGAGATTCTAATGCTAGTTCTGGAAAGCTAGAATGCTTGGAGAATTTGGTGTGTAATATCCTTCCAGAAGTTTATATGAATGGCTCAGATGTTGGAGAAAACAGTATAATTTCAAACGTATTGTCTTTGAATTTTGATTAAGATGATAGTGTATTAAATAGTCCTCACAATTTAGCAAATTTTCTCCTTGTTGAGACTGATAAATGCAATGGGCTGTCAAAGGAAATATCAAGTTCATGGAAGTCTTAGAATAGCAAGCAGTCAAGATTTTTATTTGCAAGGTCATAAGGTTCTATAGAAAGATCAAGCCATTATTCCACTCCCAATTTGGAATCGTCTAGGCAATTGTAGAGGAAGTGGGAAAATGGACAAGATGTTTTGGAAAGAACAAATGGACATGAACTATTGAATATTAATGGACTATCTAATAATGCTTCTAGCCCAAAGGTGCAAGGATTTCATAGTACTTCAGAGGGAAGCACATTTTTGGTTCCTTCAGAGGCCAAGGGTGAGTTTTGTCTTCTTTTGTTGTTGGATATTAGTAATTTTCTTTTAATAATTGTGTTTTACCTCTTGCTAATATGACATTTACAACTTTTGTTTCCTTTTATCCAACCATTTTAAGACTTTGTATTTTTCCAAGTTTGTTATCTATGGATATAGACTTATTTTTATGGATCTAAATACAAGAGATAACCATTTTCAGATGAGCCTATCTTTTAAGATCTAACACTACACAAGGGATGTCCCTAAGTTGCATTGGGACATTACCAATGTCGTGTAGGATTGTCAGATATCCCTTGGCCATCTTGGGGACTTCTTAGCATCACTTTCCAAAATCGGTTCCTAAGAGAAAAGAAATATAAGGCCTTAGCGCTACACTCACTCACCAACACATTACCCCTTACTAAGAGACTATTCAATCTCTAATTTAGCCAAGATTTATATATTTTTTCTTTAAATTAGCTAGGTCAGACCCTCTCTTACTCTTACCATCTGCTCTGCCCTGCCTCTATCCTCCCGCAGAAACATACCCTATGTTATAATGCTGTACTAATGGTAGGTTTTGAACAATTCTTCATGAACCTTGAACTTTGTACTTGTAAATATAACTCCACACCAAAATACGAGACCCAGGTCTTAGTGAGGCTCTTATATTCCATTGAAGAAGCAACGCATCCCACATGGGGAGTCAGAGTGGAAGGCGTAAACATGCCATAGGGCCTGAAGGGAATTGGAACTTAAAACTAATTCATAATTAGATAATCAGGGCAGGGCACTTTCACATTCCACTCAAGCAGGATGGAGACATGCTTTATTACCCTTACGAAGAAATAGTTTCTTGTAGGTAGTTCAAATGGGGAATATGAACCTCATCATGATTTTCTCTATCCTTTGCTTCATCATAAACATGCATTTCATGGTCAAGTAAATTCCTTCATTTTGAAAGTCACAAATCTTGATAAGAATATGCCGTTATGCAACTGTGCATTATAAGAACATTGTAGAATACGAGTCTCTCCAACCTTTTCGATAGGTTTAGTCAATCTCAAAAGCTTACTAGAATCTAAATTTTAGTGTAGTCTTATTTTAGGTGACCATACATTCTAAGGAAAGTTCAGTTCTTATCAATGGTTATTTCTCTCTGTGAACTGTTGCCCAATCATCATGGAAGCTGTTTCAGATCCTATACATCTCAACACAGAGTTGATATATATTTTGTTATACCTAATAGTTTGCAAGTTTTTCAAGTTTAATTCATGCTTAACCAGTTGTCTTGCATTTCAAATAATTGGTATCATCACCTAGAAGCCAAATATACAACCCTTTAAAGGTTTCTCTAAAGACACAATGTTGTAGGAGCAGGGTATTTCTCTTTATATTTGCAACATGACTCTTTAATTATTGAATCCACTATTAGGTGCCCTTATAGCCAAAGCATAATTATTCACAAAGCATAAATCCTCCATACAAAATGGTACCTTTGAAACAGTACATGATTCAATGCTAAATACTTGCAATACTTGTAATTCCCCAAGTCAAAATACTTGCAATTATTTGAATTCTAGGTCTAGAGATCATTTTTGCAAGACATTATGGTGCATAGGGAGTCAAGTCTCTAATTTTGCAAATGATAATCGTCGAGTCTCCATTAGCAATAAGTGTCTGAATTTGCCTGGCTCTTAGAATGTTTATCACTTGATTTAAAGCTAAAATAGGCTTCACAATAAGAGAAGAAACCTTTTGCAGTTTGATCACAACCATAGACCTGCTTATTATGGAACCTTCTCAAAGGAAAGGTGAATATACTTTGCATAATTTTAAGTTTATTAATTATCAAAGCAACAGGTTGTGTTTTAATTTTGATAGCCCATGATGAGGAACATCTGAAACACCTTGAAGCTTATGGATTCTTAATATTGCAGTAGACAAGAGGGAAAGTTTTGTTTCTGACTCTTTGTTTTTGATGCAGTGATGGCATTGGGCTTCGAAATCCTTTCAGGAAGGACTCTTCTTTGGACTATGAGAATGATAGTGATGAAGAATGGGAAGAGGTACTCATCACTAACTCTCTTTGGTAAGATTATTTGTAGTATTTTTATCAGCTTTAGTTACAGGGAAAATTGTACATAGCTCTCAGGAATTAGTTTATCATAAATAGTAGTTACTGGTAAGTTGTAATAGTAATAATTATGTAGTTTGTAGATTGATATCTATCATAAATTTGTTTGAATATCATCATTGTCAAGCAATAACAACTTCTTAAAGGGTGCTATCTCAATGGTAGAGCGCTTGCCTAATTATAGGTAGGAGGTTGGTGGTTTGATTTCTCCGTGCCCTATCATAAATTTGTGACTACAAAAACGACTAAATTCGCATATATATGACTATTAGTAGCTAAATTCTCGTATCTTAGTCGTATTTAGCTTAGTCATTAATATGTTAACATATAGTAGTTTATTTAGTTGTATATTTGGTCATTAATGGTTGCAATCAATGACTAAATCAGCGACTAAATCAATGACTAACTCAGTGACTAAATCAATGACTAAATCCATGGCTAAATCAATGACTAAATCATTAACTATCAATGACTAAAACAATGACTAAATCATTGTCTATGAATGACTAAATCAATGACTACAAANTGAAATACGACTAGCTATAAGATAGTGGAAATTTGCTACTATTAGTCACCGACTCAAAAATAGTCATTTATAGCCTGATTTTAGTCATTAATTTCTCATGGTTAGAGAGGACATTGGCCTCCAATTTTAATAAAATCTTTGAACATCTGAGTTTCTATAAAAGGGGAGAAAAAAAAAACTAGTTATCTTAGTGGATAAGAAGTGAACCATAAATCATAACAAGCTTCCATTCCATCACACAAAATGATGGAATTAATATTTAACCACACAATTATAAGATGTCACGATTTTAGGGCCTTGTAATCTTTACTTCAAAGGTATATGGCACTTTTGGAAAGCATTTTTCCTTCTCGGCTATGAGTTCATAAATATGGATCTAATAAGTATTTGTAGCCCTCTTGCCAAGACATTGGTTTGTTAAGCCATGATTAGGAAACATTGTTTTAACTATAAGCCAATATGAAAAATATAGAATGTATGAGGATATGTTTTTAATGTGTTGTCTTATCCATTACAAGTTAATACAATATACCTATATGTTTGAGGATCGAGTAGAAGAAAATCTCGCCAGCTACAAAATTATTGTTTATACAATAACACATGTTTATGAGCATTACAATAGAACTAAGACTCTATTCCAAAATATGTTCTTCTGTATTCCATTTCCATTTTTAGTCTCCAATTCGTGTTATTGGATATTCCTCCCATCCCATGAAGGAATGTAAGTGTATTTATGATTATTTTCAAGCCCCCTCAACTTCTAACACTGAAATATTCAACATCCTTACATGTTGTAGCTCGTCTTATTTTTGTTAAATTATTACGTATTTCTCCAATATTATGGGTACAGACATACAATGGATCTCTCTCATGATTGCTAAGAGATCCTCCAATGCTTGCTTTGCTTGAGTTTGACCTAGAGACATTGTCAAAACCTTAGAATAATTGATTTTCTTGTTGAAATTCAACATGAGGTCGAATAACACATCTATTGTTTAGTACTTGGAATGCAGTCACTTACATAGATCAAATTGGACTTTTATGTTTTGAAAAAAATATTTATATGCTCCAAATTATTGTTTAAATGAGAAATGTCTTTCCTAAAGGAAAAAAAAACATTATTAACTTTTATTCCAAATCATGACTAGAAAAAGTTTATGGTTTTTTATATCAACTATTCCAATGGTTTTAGTTGGATAGTTATTTTCTCTTTTAGGTTCATCATATTGATAATGAGATCCACCTCTACACTTTCCATACTGTCTACAACAGTTCTTACAGAGTTCCTTTGCTCCCTTTTCATTGTCACAATACTGCTATGCACTAATACTTGAAAAATTGCTTGGACCTCATCCTTTGCTTATTTTCTCTATTCTACTAAGCACGCCTATTGGTAAAGAATGGTGTTGGCTTCACCATCTGTTCAAGAACATTATTTTATTATTATTATTAATTGTATATTTATATAGGAACCCATTGGAGTGGAAAGATAATGAGAAGGATTTTTCATCATATATTCATCAACTACTTAAAGAAATGAAATGGACATTTCTTACATAGGAGGTACCTTCATATAAACCCTTTGTATGTTTTCTTGATAAAATCTCTATGTTTGGTATATGATTACTTAGATTAGAGTGTTCACTCTACAACTTTGTAAATTTGTGTCGTTTCAAGAATTTTGTTAATATGGCATGAACATCCTTATTTAAACCAACCATGGGACTCCTTACATCCTTGGATTCAATATGATGGCTTCTATTCATGTGTGCTTTGTAAACTGATTTTTGTATACCAAATATCCTCTCAGCTTCCTTGCTACAATAGTTGTGGTAGAGAGATTTCCTGATTTAGTCCAGAGGTTTCAAAAGTTTCAAGTAGTGCATGAAGAATCAATTTGTGTCTAGGTAAACTTTGGATATTCCTTGATATATATTTCATCTTCTTATTGTGTTTAATAATTGTCATTCTTTTCCAAGCGTTTGATATGTAACACTTGTTAGGCATGAGTTTACATTGTCATTTGTTAGAACTTACCATTATTATTTTAGCTGGTAAATGGGAGCAATTTCCAAAATTTCTTAGGCCTCTCATGATGGTTCTTATCTTGGCGCTTAATCACAGTTGGACCAATGCATTGTTGTATGGGTATTATGCTCCTATGGACGTGTATAAGCACCTGGATGGTTTGAAAAATGTTCCCAATGGTAAGAAAAAATATGCTTGTACTTGAGTGTTTCTCAACTCATTCGCATAAAAACTTTAAGGCACATTGCTTTAGTTATATGTTAGATATGGGCATGATAGTTCTGTATAAGAGGACTAATCAAATTTCTATGGAAAATCGATGTTTCATCTTCTATTCTCAACACTTATTCCTCATGGACAAGAATTGAATGATTTGTTATGAAAGTGTTGACATGCTTATTCGAAGTGATTTCAAACAACTTAACTAGTTAGTGGCAATAATCCAATGCAATGATTTCATGGTGTAGGCATATCCTTATGTGCTTCTCATGCCCATCTATGAATTTGACATACAGATAATTTATAAATTCAACTGTAAATAATGACTTATGTTTCTATTTGGTTTCTACCCGAATTAGAATTAATTGCTCAATTATAGATTGAAGCTCCAAACAATTCCACTGTTAGAACTATTGAATTTGAAATGTTCATGTTATATATATTTGGAATTTCCCTGTATCTGTAGCTATCATATGATTTCCTTTTCCAACAATGCTGCTATTACTACTGAAGCATAAATTTCTAGGCATTGCATTGTTCCTCTAACATAGCATAATCATTAATTATACGGGAATGGAATAACCATTCATAATTCGAAAGAGAAATGCATAGAACCTTCCCTTGCACCATAGCAGTATCAGGGAGACATCCTAGTGCATATGTTGCAATAACATATTAAAAAATGGCTATGGGGAATCAACGCTTAAGTGACCACTGTGGCGCAATGATGCTAAAATGTTGGAAAGAAGAAACACATAATCATTTTTGAATAGAAATTATCATTCCAAAGGCACCCATTATGGATGTGACATCTCAAATAAATATTAGTGCATTACACTATAGACAATTCGAATTCGAATTGTCTATTTATTTTTCACTTGATGTGTCACATACCACACTCTGTTGTTTTTGTTGCCATAAACCTGAATTTCATGATTTTAAATTTCCTTTAGTTCCAAATTATCATAAAATGTAAACTTGCTTATTCTAGCAAATCCTTCTTAGTAAGTGAATGTTTTTGGTTCATTCCATGTGGATAAACATTGGATTGTCTATTGAAGAAGAATATAAAATTGGGAACAATTTTTTTAGTGTGAACTTTGATTCTTCTATTTAAGGGTGCTAGCTCAATGGAAGAGCACCTGCCTTATAGGCAATAGGTTGGTGGTTTGATTACTCTGTGCCATATCTACAAAAATAAATGACTAATTGATGACCGGTTAAGAACAACTGATGACTAATAAATCACTGGTTAACAACAAACAATGAATAAATAAATGATCAGTTATTTGCACATAATGACTAACTAAATGACTAGTTAGCTGAAATCAATGACTAAATAAATGACCAATTAACAACAATCAATGACTAAATACATGACCAATTCACAACAATCAATAACTAAATAAATGACCAGTTAACAACAATCAATGACCAAATAAATGACCAGTTAACAACAAGCAATGACTAAAATATACGATCAAATTAATCAATCAACACAACCAATAAATGACTAAAATATTCTAGTCACATATTTAGTCACATTATACATGGTTGGAAATAAATGACTATTAGTCATGTGACTAAATTTAGCCATTTATATGCGTAATTTTTGGTCATTTATCACCCCTTTTTCTACTAGTGTTAGCTAAAGAATTTGATTTTACGGGAACTTATGGAGTTCCATATCCTTTTACACAAATGAGACTGAGGTGGGGCACTATTTGATTGGGTGAGAGCCACATAGCCTTGCGATGTAAAGTAGTGCACTTTGGGCACCCAACCTCTAAGGTCAAACTTTCTTTTGTTCAAAGGTGTCACTTCAGATAAAATATTCTTTAAGGTTTTGTATTTCTCTTGAAGTTTGGGTGGTAGGTGTATAATAATACATCCCGCCTAGTTCCCCATATCCCTTTTCCATTTATTGATGTCCCTAAATTTGTGGAACCCTTTAGCTTCCATCCATTCTTACATAGTTGACATCCCTAGATGAGATAAAAAGGGAGCTCGATTGATAATTTTTCATTCCAGATTTGTATTTTCTTGTCATTCCTTAAGACCCAATAAAGCCCCCTTTGAAATAAATCCCAAGCCCAGAGCTTCTATATTTGGGTGCATGGGCCTTCTTTTGGTTTACTGTATAAGCATCTTAAGTTGTGTCCTCTTAGATATTTATGTTAGAGGAATTGTTGGGCCCATCCATGTCTATTTCCATAATTCACCATAGAATTTTGCTCCGAGAGATAGGTTTGACAGGGAAGAATCCCTAATCTGAAGCTTTCCTGCCTTGATTGGGTATTGAACAATATTCCATCTTACCATATGCAATTTCATCTCATTGTTTTTGCCTCCATTCCCTAAGCATTTTTGGAGGATCTTGTTGAGATGAGCCAATACTCATTTTGGGGCTAGAAGGATAGCGCTTTGAAAAATTGGTAATGTACTTGATAGTAATATTTTTATTAAAACCATTTTTCCAGTGGCTTGAGCCACATTTTCCCCCATTGTTGCAATTTATATTTCATTTTTTGTATTATAGAGTCCCAAACACTTAGTGAAGGAGAGGAGAAGTACATAGGGAGTCTCAGGTACTTGAGATCCTTCCAAACAATAGAGGTTGAGATTCCAAGTTCCTTGGAGATGGATTGAGCTATGTCATAGAGGACATTCCAAGAATAAATGTGATTCTTCATCTTATTGATATTTCCTCTAGAAGCTTCATAGTATTTGGAAAGGATGTCTTTGAATGTTCTTGCTATTATTAAGGAGGCTCCTCCATGCAGAAGGGTGTTGTCCACAAATTGTTAATGCTTGATTTCCTTGACTCCAGGTGCCATACTGATTCTTGGAATGTTTTTCTGCCTTCTTTATTCCTCCAAATTCTTTCTCATTACATCTTCCTCCTTGACAAAGGCCTCGACTCATAAGGAAGAAGTATGATGGCATTTCATTGATAAGTTGGGGAATCCAAGTGCTGCCAATACATTCTTTAATCCAATAGATAAAGTTTGGAGCAAATATGATTCTGGCCATGACTTTGAAGATGAATTCATGATTCACTTTTTCAAAGGCATTAGCCATGTATGTATTTATTACCAACCTTTTTTCTTTTCTTCTTTTGCTCGAACGAATAACTTCTTGGACCAACATGACCCTTTCAATGACCAATCTCTTCTATATGAATCCCCCTGATTTTCTAAAATAATTTTTAGGAGGATCCTCTTCATCTTGTTGGGGAGGATTTTTATCACAATTTTGTATGAGGATTTACACAGGGATGCATTTATAAATCTCACAAAGGAGGAAGGGGACGAATATTTGGGGATAAGGGCAGGTAAGGAGGATTTAGTCCCCCCTCAAAGATTTGGCTTGAATTGGGACAATATTACCATTCTACATAGATCATACTTAATGATTGACTAACACGATTTGTAGAAATGAATTTAGAAACCATCAAGACCAGGGGATTTATATGGTAGAGCTTCGCAAATGGATTCAATGATTTATTTTTCTCTTATTTCCTTGGGAAATTCTGCATTGTCTTTTAGGAAGAATAACTGCGGGATATAAGAGAGGAGTTTGTGTAGTGTTTTTATCTCCACTTGCACGCAAGAGGATTATTGACTTGATCCTCCAATACTCCTGTTCTTCTCTTCACGCCTCACTTAGTTTTTCTTGGAGCCTTTCTTTGTGACTATCTCATCTTGAGTTATCAGATGGATTTCCATTTTTTGTTGTTGAAGAGCTATAGCTTGTTTCTTCTAAATACTTTCTTGGTTTGGAGGAGGAATATTTTACTTATACCAGACCTTGAGAGCTCTTTTGGTTTGATGAATATTTTCCTCCAAGATGAAGGATGGGGAACTTGTGATAAGTTGACCCCATACAACTTTCCTAGTGTCGATAAAACTGGGTTTGAAAATCTATATTAGGATAAATTTGAAGGGGATTGACCTGATATTTTCCTGGATTCAAAGAATAAAGCGATGGGATTATGATCAGAGATACTATTTTGGAGGATTGTAGAGGTGGAGTCATAATACAATAGGAGTAACAAGATTTGAATGAGGAATCGATCATGGAAAATGAACACATGCCCCGATCCTATCCTTTTGTTCAACCATGTGTATTTTCCTTTTCTGGGTTTTACATCCATAAGTTCCCAATCCTACATGAGATATTCTACTTGTTCTCCGAAGGGGTCTTTGATAATAAACCCACCTTTTTTTTATAGAATTATCGAGGGTTACATTTAGGTCCCCTATGATCATGAAATTTTGGTTAGGTATATGTTCTAACAAGTGATAGACAAATCACCAACATTCATGCTTTTCAGAATAAGAGACAAGGACATAAATGTTTAGAATATGTACTAAAACACCAAAATCTTGGTTGTGTAATTATGATAGAATTCAGTTCCTGTATGATTGAATGTTTATAAGAATAAATTTGGATTCCTTCTAGAGATTCATTATTCCTTGAGTTTCCTTGCGAGTTGGATGCAAATGTTGTGTAGAGATTCCATGTTTTTTCCCTTTCTTAAGGGATTCCTTTACCTCGATTTTTGTTTCCTAGATTAGAAGGATATCGAGGTTCTCTATATTTATTATATATTTGAGAGATTCTTGTTTTCCTTGGCTCCCTATTCCCTTACAATTCCATGAGATGATCTTCATTAGTTAAATATTGTAGGGGTTACAACAAACCTTGATACTCCCTAAAGGGGTTTGAATTTTCCTCCTCATTTTCCTTTCTCTCCTCTTCCCATTTCTTTGTCAATAGTGATTTGGTTCCCTAGGGATTTCTCTTAGGATACTAGTCCCTCCTCTCTAGCCTCTTTGTTTGTTATTTTTCCCTTATGAGACTTCCTTTCACGTTCTGTCTCCTACTCATCCTATGTATCTTGAGAGGACACCATCACCCTAGTCTTAACACCTTATGAGACATGGATTTCACCTTCCTCATGCTCTGGTGTGTCCTAGTTAAGATGGTCTACAAGGACTTCCATATTTTAATTTTGGGGTGGATATTCCTGTGTTCTGAGAGTTTATTGAGCTTCCTCGTATCGATCTTCCTCTAGCTTGACTAGGGTTTCAAAGGGGTTGTTCGGGGGGATTTCATTCCAATGAGGGATAAATTTGTTATGCCCTTTCTGCTTCTTAGGATTTCCAACCTCTATTTTTGGATTTTTGTTGGGGAGATGCCTAGATTTTTCTCCCTTTTTAGGTTGCTTCCACTGATATGATTGTTACAACTCTTTTTCCTTTGGATCTGGAGGGGACTTATTGTAGTATTTTTCCAAGTTCCAGTATTCATGGTAGATACGACACTTGGATGATAGTTGCTTGTATTCAAGTTACTGGATATGGGACTAGCTATCGACTGTTAGCTTGATTGCTTCTTGAATACCTTCCTCTAGGTTGAATTCCACACATATCCATGTATAGGAATATTGATCCTTACACTCCACTATGTCAATGTATGTTCTGAGCACATTCCTAATTGAATGTGTGGACTCATTGTTCCAATTCTAAATCAACAAGTGTGGTAGATAGACCCAAAATGGGATGGTTGTTGGGATACCCAAGGAGGGATCGAAATATGGGGACCATTTGTTTAGATAAAAACCCCATGGACCCATAAAATAGGGTCCATTTTGGAAGAGGAGGACCCATTTTTCTTGGTTTTTCAAACTGAAAACATAAACCCTTACCTACAGAGTATGAAGTGACCGTGGCAAAGAGAAGGGGTAACTAATTCTTCTAGATCCAGATTTATATTGACTTTAGTGAGGGCCATCTTCCCGTGAACTTCCCAAGTAGGGCTCTTTATTCCATTTATAGCGCCACCTACCTTGTCCTTGTAGGGGGAAAATCCACCTCTTGGATGTTTGTTATCCTCTTCATGAATTTGGATTCTTGATATCCTGCCAGTTTCTTCCCTTGGGATGCAACGAATTTCTTGAAGGTCTCCACCTCTGAGGAAGGGGAAGCTCCCCCTCCTTGCTCCATGATAGACACACACATGACATAATAACACTACCACATAGATGAGGGGTTCCACAAAGCACTCCCTATGGCCTATCGACTAAATTAACAACTAGCAATTGTTAAATGATATTTTTAATTTCTTTTTTTTCCAGGAAAATGGATGGTGTATGGGTGTACATTGTGTGGGAGGCTACCAGGTATTAGTGTAATGGAATGATCATGCCCACCACAGGAAGGAGGAAGTCCCTTGGGACGGTCAAATATGGATTGGTGCTTATCTAAGACTAACTGCAATTGGTTGAGAAGGGGTCTCAAAATATTGAATGTCATGGGATTGTGCCACAATGCATGAGTGGTCCTTTTTAAGAATAATTTCCAAACGATGTCAACTAATAATATATGCAAATCCCATTGTAATTTATTTGAGAGTGTATTTATGCAATTCCTATTGGAAACACATTTATAAGGCTTTGAAATCCATGGTGATATGACTTAATGTTTGTGACCATTGACCACCCAAGACAATATAACAACCACCCATATCATTACCAAACATGTGGATTTTGAGGGCATAATCACCCATTTGAAGCCACTCATTTCCACACAACCCCAACATTTCATAGTTCCTCCATTTTCAATCATGATTTGGATGTTGTTCACAACATGGATATAACAGTGTGTTTCTTGGGCTACCTAATGATGAATAAAACTATGCATGCTACCACTATCAATTAAGATGACGATCTTGGATTTTTTAAGGTTTTCAATTAATTTGAGGTTTGGGGGGTAGAATTATTAGTAAATTCATGCAAAAATATATGGGGTTCCTCATCTGGCAGGTCGGGCTAGGTGCTAATGTTGACGTCCTTATAAAAAACGTCCTCTGAAATGGCCATAGATAATTTTTCTCTTTATGTTTATGCTTAGGGGAATATTTATCATCACAGTTGTTGCAAAGACCTTTCAGTTGGTTCTCCACTATTTCAAATCAATTTAACTTTTGGATCTTGCGAGGTGGAGAGGACAAGGAAGGATTAGTGGAAGGGAATGAGGAATAAATGCGGCCTTTTATATTTGAGTGTTCATCACCTTTTGGGATTATTTATATCTTTGAGTGGCATCCAATAAAGTAGTAGGGTGAGCCATTAAGACATGTGCATGGATATATTATTTCAAACCATTAATGAAATATTTATTGTAAAAAGTATCAGACACGACTTCCGTGCAAATGGCTAGCTTCTTAGAAGATGAGATGAAATCTTTGGCTGTGCTAGATTGTTTGAGCTCGGTTAGTTGCTCCAAATAATGAGTGTATGTTTCAAAATGTTCATAGAGATTGGAAAAAAATTGTGTCTAAGCAATATAACCCCTATAGGATTTCTCTTACCATTACCACTATTTCTAGAATTCAGAACACCCACTCAAAGTTTCATTATATCATATGTGATACCATGCAAATAATTGTATTGTTGCATCTGAATGACAAGTCTTGTGGGGTTTGACCCACAGAATTTGGTGAGATCAAATTTAGGAATTTTGTGCCACATGTGAGTTATAGGATCATGGACAAGTGGATTGGAGTGAGTTCCATGGGGATTGGAGGAACCAACTCCTTCATTTTGGGAAGGTTTTTCTATCTCTAGGTATCCTGAAGATGATGAAGGAAAGAGTGTCATTAATTAGGTTAGATGGTCAAAAAGCGACTCCAATTTGGTAAGATTTACATGTATGTCATTAATATTTTTATGAGTAGAGGAGTGGTTGTGGATCATATTTTGTTCCAACTCATCATATAGTGTTTCCAAGTGGAAATTTTTTTGGGACATATCACCTCCCAGAGTTTTATCCATCAAAGGAAATGGGTCCACAAGAAGGAGTATGGAAGAGTGGTAATAAGGTGATCAACACAATGTGAGGGTTGTTGTAAAATAAAGGTGTAGGCAAAAACCATACTACCTTATATTTCTCTTTCTCTCTAGTATTCTAGGGTCCTAAGGATAAGGGAGTGGTAAGTGATATAACTCTCTGATATACTTGCAAGATCCATCAGTAGAACTCGACCCACTATCTTAGGGCACTAACTAAGGAGGCTTGACCATGCCCTTAGTTGTACTATCCAACTAGCCATGTTATAGAGAGTAATATTCTCAAGTGTTGTGCTTGGTGCTATTATAACAATAAGATGATGTATCGAATTATATAAATTTGGTTTCAGGTTTCCTAAGGGAATTTCAATATAACTGAGGAAATGTGGAAGTGGAATTCCGTGTATAGGTGTTGTATGATGTAGTACCAATAAAGGTTGCAATGATGTCAAAAAAATATGACTAAGTACCAATTGTATTCTCTAATTATATGCTTCCCTAACCACATGTATACCCATTGAACAATAGATCAGTATGTTATTTATAGACGTTAGGACACGTCTCTAGCCTTAAATAAAAAAATCTAATTTTTTTAGCTCAAGAAAGTGCTTTGATATTATATGTTATGTACCTTATTAGCATAATTGGAAATTCATAACATTAATAACAAAATGAAGAAATATTTTAGTATGAAAAGACAAAATCACCACAATAATAGACAATTGTAGATAACAAAATATTACAATAGTAAAATCCTTATTGATGATAGAGATGTTCTCTTTCTTCTTTGAGGGGTCAAACTCTAAATGAAGCCAAGCTCCAATTACAAAATAATTCACAAGGCACATTTCTTCATTGTTTCTGCTCCTATATATAGTTTCCAATGAAGGAACTTTCTAGTAGGTTGAACCTTATAGTAACCCTTCTTAGCGAAGGAACTTTCTAGTTGGTGAAACCTTCTAGTAAGTCTTCTATGCAAAAATATCACTTTCACACTATAGGGAATTATTATACTATGCATTTTTACAAATATTTATTTCACACTATATTTACTTTATTTTCCTTATTTAATATAGATGGCCTCAATACATAACTACCTGTCTATTAAGGGAGTTAGGGTAGGACCCTAACACAATTGGTTAATAAAGATTACATTATTTGCATGTTTACTTGATTTATTTGATCTCCTATGGAATGTTAATTGTATTATTTATCCATTTAGCTTCTAAATCCATTGGTTCACAATCCAATGGGATGTAGTCCTTCTTATAAAAGAATGTGTGGGAAAATATTGTAATTGGAGCTTAGGTCATAGGAGGCTGTCCACTTGAAGAGGCAAGTAAATAGGAGTGGATTCCTTTTATAAAAGGATCAACTATATGGTGTTTCCCTACCTTCATGGTTTTGAAATTAATAAAGTTGGAGAAAAGGAAAAAATACATATTTTATTTCTTATTTTGTAGGTTTTCAAAGTAAAAGAAAAGAGGGCCCACAACATTCAGATACATTTTTACATTTAGATACATTTTTGAGTATTTTTGGAAAGAATTTGTAGAAGATAATTATAGATATAAGTTCATCTTGGAAAATACACAATTCAACAAAAAATGCTCAAATCCGAGTTCAGACGACGAATATATTGTCACTTGAAATCTGCTCTTTTTTAAGGCTTCTATTGACGGTCATGGACCTTGTAGAAAACTTAAGTTTTGACAGGGTAATCAAATTGCAACTAGTTAATTCCATTGGATTGAAAATTTCTAGGGGTTTCATATGGAAAATTATATGACATATTTCAAAAAAATATCCAATACGTTGTAGTCCTTGCAAGATTATGTCCTCAAACGCTCGTGAAATTGAAGAATGGAACGATGGTGGAACATTCCTAGTAAGGATGACACGTTGGTGACCAAATATTTCCAAAATATGTATGCAAATTATGAAAAGCTGAAGAAGGTATCCCGATATATGTCTACAAATTATGAATCAAATATAACCCAGTACTTCAAGGAGCTATTTATCCTTCATGAAATATATACTCTGATCCAGAGAGAGTATAAAAATGAAATATATTCTTTGTATGATTTAGAGGACGATTGTGATGATTGGTAAATGGATAGTTGCAATTTTTATGGAAATAACTACTGCCATCTTCTTTTTTATGAATCTTATCCACATAACCAATTACAAATGTGACGCTTCAAATTATTCTAGGCTTTTATTCTCCCACCATATATATTTTCAAATTTTCGTCTGAGTACCCTCTCCAAGAACCAATCCCTTTGGTGAGATAAATCACTGCTAACTAGACTACAAGCGAGAAATGACAACCAACTAACATACAAAACTTGAACTTTGAAGCTTCTTTGCACAATGAGCACCATTTAGGACCTTCAAAGGAGCGCTTCTGAAGTTTATCACGGGTGAGGATTTTGTTTGAGAGAGTAATCCAAATAAAAAAAATACAGTTGAGAGGATCCCCAATTCCCCTCATTTTCTTCCACCACCAATCAGGATTCAAGATATGAAGAGAATATTTCCTGATAGTGTAGTTTAGTTGAGTAGTTACCACCCAAAATATTCCTAACCTAGAATAGCTTGTCGTCCTCCACTATAATACAAATGTTGTTGGTAATCAACTTCTAAACAAAAGAGTCCCACTCCTCTGCTTCAAGGTTTTTCATGCCTAAATCAACAAACTTCATTCAACTACCACAATAGGGATATGCCTACCCCACTGTTTACATCATCTAGGAATGTTCTATTGAGGGATCTAAGGGAGTCTTGAAGCTCCAATAATCAAAAATCATCTCACGCCACCCCCTAGTAATCCACGAGACCACTACTAGCGTTATACTCTTCCCATTACCAACCTTTTAGGAAATCCAGTTCTTTCCAGTGGGAAAGATTGAACCAAATATTTCAAGAAAATTGATGAATTGAGATTAGTCTTGTTGGGACTTTGAATCCACTCAAGTACTAACAAGGGGTGAATTTATTTTTGAATCATAATTTCTCTGCATAGAATATATCCAACAATCACATTCCAAAGTCTTTTGGATGCAATATCCTTTGAAAAGTAAAAATATTCTTAACTCCACACCCCCCTTCCTTCTTAGGCTTGGTAAACCTTTCCAATATAACCAAGGCCATTTCCTCTTTTACATGACTACTTGTCCATAAGAAACTAAATATCTTCCTCCTAATATTCTACAATATGCCTTTGGGGGTACAGGAAAGAAATTGCTAATAAATTGAAATAGCTTCCAAATATGGTTTGACCAAAGTTAACCTACCACATAATGAGGGCCATTAGGTATACTAAGAGGTAACCTTGTCTCAATATTACTATAGAGCAGAGCCACAACCAATCCTAATATCCACGACCATTTGGATTTAGGATAAACCCAATATACTTTATCCCATTCTTGAAATCACTTTCTCGGAAGGTAAAATTTCTAGAATAGATCTATGTTGACCTTACATTGTCCTATGAAACATGATGCATGCTTTTTGATAATTTATTTTCATTCTTGTGGCAAAAAAATACAGCTCTAAATCTCATTGAATGGATATTTATTCCCCCATGGACACATCACACAAAATAAATATATCATTAATGAACTAATAACGAGTAAGAGATATACGTGTCCCAATCCTAATACCCTTTAGTCTTCTAGGCCCTCTTTTTCTTAGAGAAGGCACCTTCTTAATCCTTCAACAATGAGAAAAAAGGAAAGGGGATAATGGAAAACCCTGCCTTAGAAATATAATAAGATGTAAAATAGATAAGCATAACCATTTATGAATAAAGAGAAAGAGAAATATGAGAGAACAACCTTTCGCCTAGTTCACAAAATCACAAGAAAATCCAATATGTAACATCATTTACCTAAGATATGACCAACAAACCTTGTCAAAATATTTAGAAAGGTTTGATTTGATAATGAAGGAGGGATTCTTCCTTACCTCTAAAGAGTGAAGACCTTCCTATGCAATGCTATTGGTTTCATGAATCTACATGCCATCTAAAATCTAAATTTCTCACCTAAGATAGCAGGAAACACCACTTGATTGAGTCTTACAACAATCATATTTGCACTAATATTGTACACATTGTTACACAGTGAACTATGTATAAAATATTCAAAAGTATCATGAATATGATTATCAAAATTGTAGCTAATATTGTGGTGATGAATACCCCATAATCTTATTAGAGTTCTTAGACTCATCGACAACCAAAAATAGCTCCTTACAGAACAAATCAAGGAAACCTTCAATTGAATTCAATGCTCCATCCATCAAGACTAGGGGTTGATTAGGGATCTTGTATTTCTAAAAAGACTCAATAACCACTGGTAGTTTCTAAAAAGACTCAATAAGCACTGGTAGTTTCCCAATGCATACCTCTTTGATGAGGGTCCTATTCTAGTATTGATCCACAAACATAGGGAAAATGGTTTCTATTTGGACTATTAATGCAATGTTTTTTAATTTTTAATTTATTTATTTTAATCTTAGAGCCTATTTGAAAAGGTTTTTTAAGTGATTTGTTCCCACTTCTAACATATTCTTGAAACTATAATCCAATCCCCCCCTCTTATGTTGATCCTTGAAATAATAGTTTTATTTTTCTTGATTTTTACATAATTGTGGAAAAATTTCATGCTTTTATCACCTTGAGATAAATGTAGCTATTTTCCCTGCATTTTGATTCTTCCCAATAAATTATCTCTTTTTTAATTTCTTCCTTAAACTTTATCTTCTTCAACTCAGTTTCATTAAAAATTCAATTCATATTAGAACTAAATATATTTGTTATATCTTCCTCCAATACAATTATGATCTTGAGAGTCTTTTGTCAAATCAATGGATTTCATTTTGAATCTCTTTAAATTATAAATGAAATGGAACATAACAAAGTCCCATAGGATATAGTCATAAGTATTCCATTCCTCATGAGCAAACTCTCTAAATTCCGGTTCCTTGGGCCAATGAGAATTAAACTTAAACAGACTATGATATTTTGGGGAAACAACCCTTAATTGTAGGAAGACTAGAACATGGTATGAAGAGCCTTGTTTTCCTATCCAAGATTTTATACTACCTATATGGTACACACGTGCTCAACTACTAAAGAACCATCAAATATTTTGGAGGTAGAACCATGACTCACCACATTGTTCCTCTTGGTTAGTTTCATCGTCAAAGTTTTTGTGTCACAAAAATCACCACCATCAATATTCCTTGGGAAATGCTTAGCTAGAGGGTCTATCCTTCCTACTTCCCTCACATTTTTCCTTGTCTAAAAAAAAACCATATCTACTCCCATATTTTTGTTTTCCTTCCTAAGTTCCATGTTTCCAAAAAGGGAGTCCCAAAGTACTTCGCTATGTTGGAGTCATTATCCTACCCACACATATTTATTTGGTCAATTTGGCATAATTACCCACTTATCCTAAGTATTGACTCGAATTACTGACATCAACATCAACACACCAGCACACTCCTTGACATCAACATCAACACCAGCACACTCCTTCAATATGGGAGGCCAACTAAGCCTTCTCCTTCAATCAGGGAGGCTAACTAGGCTTCCTTCTTCAACCAGGGAGAAAATCTAGGTTGGTATGCTTGTCATAAGTGCACCAATTAGTTAACTGAATGTTGTTTCACCTAACAATCAGTTAAGCTGAGTTGGAAAGGCATATTCCTCATCTATTTTTCTATTTTGGGCTGATTTGAGTTAACTGGAGTGATTTAAGGCACCTCCAACAACTTCTGGTGACTTAGTTGGGATCAGTTCACTTCATTGAAGCTGAATTGAGTTATATATGTTCCCCCACCTACTGATTGACATGCAATTGAGTTCTATTTAGTTAGACTCAGTCATTACTACCTCCAATTTAGTTAGGGCTCAGTTAGAGTCAATTATGGTTGTGATTAGTGGTTAACTGATGTGTTTAGTGTGGTTAACTAACAACTAATCCACTCTCATGTTTCCAATTCGAATGACCTCCTTAAGATTCAAATTGTATTGCTATTCATGCAAGTGTATCACATTGGATCTCTACTTTTGATTATTGGATACATTCTTACAACTGCAACTCCTGATTGCAGTGTGTTTCATGTCAAATTTCTTATGCAATTGATTCTAAATCTCTGTGAGTTGTTCCTTGATCCCAAGATTACTGTGACTCAATTTTCACATGGTATCAAAGCCACGGTGGGACACGGATCTGCTTCTTGAACAGATTCCTTGATGGATCTATGATGCATTTTGAGCAAAAAGCACAAAAATTCTAGCACTGCACCAGAAGTCGAAGGTTACCACATAAATCCTAAGAAAATGAATTGTTAATCAATCTAGCTTGATTGATTAAGCTGGGTGTGATGCAAACCTGAAAAAAGTGTAGGCTGTTCGATCTTACGGTTCCCTTTTTGTGTTTTTACAGGTTTTTTGGAAGAATTCAAATGCATTCGCTACAGCAAAAAAATGGCTTCTTCTGTGGATCCTCTTACTCCTTTCAGTTACCACCAGTGGAAGGGAGACATGGGATTCAATTATGTGCCAAGGGACTCTACAGAGTCACAATGGACACCGAGATAGAGCCAAACCATGTTGTAGACAAAGAAAGATAATGGAACAAGATGGATGAAGCTTTTTGGTTTCTATACCTGTCGATTTCCAAAGATCTTCATTTCCATGTCATTGGTTTGAAGAATCCGAAGGAAATTTGGGATAAACTTGTTGATATCTTCGATAAGAAATATGACATGATGATTTATCGTGTGGAGAATGAGTTGATTTCTCTTCACCCAAGAAATTTTTAAACTCTCAATTATCTCCAGTTGAAGCAGTGTGAAGTAGAGAAAGAGGATGATCATATCATTCTCTCCATTCTCTCCAAACTTGGACCGGATTACTCAGTATTTATTTCCACATTTCATACCAGGAATCTAATAAACCCAAATTGGAAAATGCCTTCTCTCAATGCCTTCATTGAGTCCCTCACAAATGAGCATGAAAAGCTTGTGCAGATGGGGATCATCAAATCCTCCAAAGATCAAGAACTCTTTGCTTCGGGGCCCAAAGATACAAAGGGTAAGGGAAAGAAAAAGAATAAAATGACTATGTTTGATGCTCTGAAGTCAAAGGAGAAGAACCAACAACAAGAAGATCCTTCGGGCTCAAAGAAGCACAAGAACAAAGGGAACCAAGGCAAAGAAAAGGTTAAGTGTTCCTATTGTGGGAAGGGATTTCACCCTGAACATTCATGCATGAAGAAAAATCTTGATGAAATGACTCTCCTCCTTGAGAGGAAAAATATAAATCTTCCCAAGAGTATTCATAAGAGAGATAATCATGATTGAGATATCCAACCAGAAATAGGACATGCCCTCATGGAAACTGTTTCGAAGCCCAGATCTCTCCTCATAGACTCTGTTGCTTCAAACCATATTATGGATAGAAAATAATCCTTTTCATCCCTGGACTCCAAAAAAATCATTCCCATCCACCTGGGAGATGATTCTTAGATCATTTCGAAAGGTAAAGGTACTGTAAAACTTGAACATGACAACTTTTTTGATGTTCTGTATATACCCTCCTTGGCCTCCAATCTATTGAGTGTATAAAATGACACACACTGGATTTCCCCAGAGAGTTACTTTCAGCCTGAATGATGTTGAGATCTTATAGATTGCATCTAGGAAACTCGTTGCAACATGCATAACAAATCACCATGCTAAGGCCTATGAGTTTTCCAAGTTTGTGGTGGATGCAAATCCCACAGCTCTTCTGAATCATGGGAATGAGGTCAGTAGGATATCACATGAGATATTTGGAAATTTTAACTTCAAATATTTTCAGCAACTTCAAAAACATTCCATGGTCGAAGGCCTCCCAACCATCAAATATTTTAGTGGAATTTGTAAAGGTTGCATTGTCGGCAAACACCCTGAGCACAAATTTGATCGGGGAAAGGCAAGCCGGGAAACAAGTATTTTGGGGATGATACAATATGACATAATAGCACCCATGCCTACAACCTCCATGAGTGGTTGAAGGTATGTGCTCACCTTTATTGATGTCTTCTCTAGATTCACTTGGGTTTTCTTCCTAGAGGAAAAATTTGAGGTTCTTGAAAGATTCACTGAATTCAAGGCATTTGTGGAGAATACATCTGGGAGGAAGATAAAGTCTCTCATATCTGATAATGTAGGAGAGTATATCAATTCTGAGCTGCTACAAATATGTGCTATATATTGGATCCAAATCCAACCCTCCATTCCCTACACACCCCAATAGAATGGTGTAACGAAAAGGAAAAACCAGGCCCTAAAAGAGATGACTACTTGCATGCTGGAAGCCAAAGGTTTGGATGCAAATATTTGGGCTGAGGAAATGAATGTTGCTGCTTAAATTCAGAATAGGGTACCTCACTCTTCCTTTAAAGGAAAAACTCCTTTTTAAGCATAATTTGGGCACAAACCATATGTGTCCAATTTCAGAGTTTTCGGGTCCACTGCTTGGGCTCAAATTCCACTTGACAAGAGGAAGGCTTTGCAACCGCAGAGTATTGAGTGTGTGTTAATTGGGTATCTAGAGTAATAAAATAGATAAAAAATTCTTAATATAAGAACCAAACAGATATTCATTGAGAGAAGTGTTCGCTTTGAAGAACCTCTCCAAGAGGTAGAGCTAGTCGAGGAAGAAACTGCTGAAATTCCCTCCTGTTCTGTTGATCATTCTGATGATGAAAATGGAAGTGAAGGCTATGATATTTCAGATATTATATATGATATCAGTGGAAATAATATATCAGACTCTGAATCATATTCAATTGTTCCCACCCATCTTCCAAAATGGGCCAAAAAGACACTCACTTTCGGGACAAACATTGGAAATCCTGTTGATCCAAGAAGAACTCGGTCATATTTTCAAAGAGCAGGTATTGTTCTTTATTGTCATGATTACTTGCTGTTAGACACCTATTATTTTATTATTGTTTCTGATCAAAATTACTACTACCATGATCGAAAATATTCGAGATGGAAAGTTGCAATGGATGAAGAGTTCAACTCTCTTCGGAAAAATGCAACTCGGGAGCTAGTTTCCCTTCCACCTGGGAGGAAATTGGTTCAATGCAAGTGGGTATATCGTACAAATGTTGCTGCAGATGGAAAAAACTGAAAGTACAAAGCATGTCTGGTTGCAAAAGGGTTCTTCCAAGTCCAAGGAGTGGAATATCACGAGACCTTTGCACCGGTGGCAAAGATGGATTCCATAAGGCTAGTTTTGGCCATTGCCGCATCCAAGCACTGGGAGGTGCATCACATGGATGTCAAGAGTGATTTTATTCATGGATAACTATAAGAGGAGATATAAATGAAGCATCCTGAATGATATACATCGGATCCTTCCTTGGTGTGTAAGTTGCATAAATATTTATATGGGTTGAAACATGCCCCAAGATCTTGGTATGCCAAAATGGATGCCTTTCCGCTCTCACAGAACTTCCAAAGATGAAAATATGATCCAAATGTATATTTTAATCAGTATTAAGGTAATATTATGATCATATTATTGTATGTGTATGATATTTTGATAAAAGTAAGCACACTTGCTTCGATTGCCTTTATAAAAACTGCTCTTCATGATGCTTTTGAAATGAGCGATTTGGGATTGCTGAGACAATTTCTCGGGCTTGAAATATCTCAAGACTATGATGGGATAATGGTAACTTAGTAAAAATATATTGCATACCTTTTAATTAAGTTTAACATGGCTGATTTCAAGGCTGTACCATTTTCTTTCCTCTCAGGAATCAGTCTTGAGGAGGGAAAATCCACTCCGCCCATGGATTCCACTAGTTACCGCCAGTTGATCGGAAGCTTTCTATACTTGAAACATTCAATATGCCATGAATTATGTATCAATATATATGCATCCACCTCATGATATACATTGGAAGTTATCCAATAGGATCCTTCAATACATTTAGGGCACTAGATCCTATGACATTCACTATGTTGCAGATTCTAAGCTAGAGTTGGTCGATTTTACAGATTATGATTGGGTAGGAGATACCATAGATTGGAAGTCCACTTTCGGGTATGTTTTTATGTTTGGTGGTGGCCCAATTTTCTGGTCCAGCAAAAAGCAGGCTGCCATTGCACTTTCTTTAGTAGAGGCCGAGTATAGGGGAGCAGTAAATGCTTGCATCCAGGCAGTTTGGCTGCAAGGCATTTTGTCTGAGTTTGAGATTGGTAGTGATTTATCCAAAGTAATATTTTGTGACAACCAAAGTGCTATAAATATCTCAATGGGTCCATCTCAGTGACAGAGGACCAAACATGTTGAGATCCACATGCACTACTTTAGAGAGTTGGTGCATGACAGGAAAATTGTTCTGCAATACTTCCCTACAGATGAGCAGATTGTAGATATTTTCACCAAGAAATTTACTGAGAAAAAGTTCACTTACGTCTGTTCACTGTTTGGGGTGAGTTCATCACGGTGACTAGTTACTTCTTTAGTGTTCAACTTGAGGGGGGGTTTTGTTCCCACTGGGTTTTCCCCTTTCTTAGTAGTATTTTGAGCATTTTAGAGTTACTTTATGTACAGGGTGACCTATGGACTTGTTGTTGGGGCCATAGAATTTTATTTTTACTTCTCCACATGAGTATAGATCAAGGGGGGGTGTTGGAGTCATTATCCAACCCACACATCTTTATTTGGTCAATTTGGCCTAATTACCCACTTATCCTAAGTATTGACTCGAATTAATGACACCAGCATCAACACACCAGCACACTCCTTGACATCAACATCAACACCAGCACACTTCTTCAATCAGGGAGGCCAACTAAGCCTTTTCCTTCAACCAGGGAGGATAACTAAGCTTCCTCCTTCAATTAGGGAGAAAATATGGGTTGATCTACTTGTCATAAGCTCACCAATTAGTTAACTGAATGTTGTTTCACCTAACAATTAGGTAGGCTAAGTTGGAAAGGCACCTTCCTCATATATTTGTCTATTTTGGGCTGATTTGAGTTAACTGGAGTGATTTAAGGCGCCTCCAACAACTTCTGGTGACTTAGTTGAGTTCAGTTCACTTCATCAGAGCCGAGTCGAGTTAGATATGCACCCCCACCTACTAATTGACATGCAGTTGATTTCTATTCAGTTAGAATTGGTCATTACTTCCTCTGATTCAGTTAGGGCTCAGTTAGAGTAAATCAAGGTTGTGATTAGTGGTTAATTGATGTGTTTAGTGTGGCTAACTGGAAGCTAAGCCATTCTCATGTTTCCAATTTGAATGAACTCCCTGGGATTCAAATTATCTTGCTATTCATGCAAGTGTATCACATTGTATCTCTACTTTTGATTATTGAATACATTCTTATAGCTGCAACTCCTGCTTGCAGTGTGTTTCATGTCAAATTTCTTGTGCAATGGATTCTGAATATCTATGAGTTGTTCCTTGATCCCAAGATTACTATGACTCAATTTTCACACCTTAGCCATGTAAAGCCCATAAACATTAAAAATATTGTAAGCTAATTCTAAACCTAGAGAGAATGACTCCATATAGATGGAATTCTAAATAAAAGAGACACGCCTAAAATGGAGACTCTTGAACTAACCTATCACAAGTCCCCTGATTTTATTTCAACATCGAAAGCTTCAAACTCCAACCAAGAAGGGATGAACATAACAAATATTTAATTTACCAACATCCATAATTGATTCCCAAATGATAATTATCTTTGGTTTATTTGTTACAATAACCCCTTTTAGGGAGTTTCTTTTATGGGCACTCCCCAAACCTTTAATATCATAAGAGAGCACAATCATTTATTAACCTCTAAGAGGGATTTGCATGCTCTAAGGGCCTCTTTAATGATAATTTATTTACTAGATACAACATTCCTATCAACTTGTTTATTGGTTTGAGAGAGAAGATATTTTCGATAAGACCACCCTTTCCTTATCTCGAATCCATTCATATCACCCTTACTACTCCCTCTTCCTAAAAAACAAGGTCCTTATTTTTGGTTGATCTTAGGTAATATTTTTTGTTTTTAAAGGGAATGAAATATTCATTTGATGAGTATGAGGTACTATTTTATGTCAGTAGACTCCAATTCCTTATTCTTTGGGATGGAATCCCCCCTTACCAAAATCGGATCCTTTAATCATTATCGAATAATAACTAGAGGGTGTAGGGACCTTAGCCCCCTTCTTAGTTTATATATTTTCGAGAGGGATATTTTGCACACAGGTAAAGTTATCCACCACATTTAACTCCTCCAATCCATTTATTGTGTCTAAATTGACTAAAGTAGGATCCTCATGCATAAGATTTTTCCTTTTCTTGTAAGTCTCCCTCAAATTAATCACAACATGCTTGTTATGAGCTATGAGACTTGAACCACAAAGGATTTTTTCTTCATTTCTAATGTAAACTAACTCATCCTCCTAAAAAATACCTTCTTAGAGTTGGATGACAAAGCTTTTGCTGTAGAAATATATTTTGATAGATTTATCTTTTGATGAAGAGGGTATTTAGTTCTTCCCATGTTCATGATCCTCATTTATTATTTTGAGGTTGAACCTCATCCTCCATATGACCTTCAAAATATATTTCATTATTAGGCATGTCCTTCGCAAAGAAAGTATGCCTGAGGTGACAATACATATGACAAGTGGAACAACAAAGCATAATCTAAAATAATTGATCTCCCAATGATAAGAATGATTTCCAACATGTATATCAATACATTTAGGAATCCCATCAGCCAAGTTCATTTAAAGACATATATTAGTTATATATTTCCTATCCAAGACACAAGTTTTGTCGTTGATATCCAACATCCTTCCTCTCTTGTTACATATTAGAGTCAGTTCCCTTTCAATCCAAAATTCCAAATGAACAGAATGCAACTTGACCTAGAGCAACTTTTTATCAACCCTCTCCTTCATAAGGGAAAATAGGGGTGTCTGGTATATTTGGGAAAGGATAGAGTTGTCATATTACCATTTCCTTGTTAGGATGTTGTATTTGTCCCTCTAAAACTGGAAGTCAAAGGTAATCCATCCTATAGCTAGTAAATGGAATATTGGGGCATGGTCAAGTTGTTGTTTCCAAAGGGATAGATATTTTGAGTATTAAGAGTATTTACAACATGTCCAGGGATTTATTTATGAACCTAGGATTCATAACCTTGGATATATGGGGTAGTTTGACTACAAGATATAACTTTGGACATTAGGCTAAAATTGGATCCATTTCTCATACCAGAGGCCCTATTAGATCGACTTACATTTACTAACAACATCAAGACGAGAGCTTGTCTAGAAAAGGTAGGTTGCATGGTTTCAAATCCTTCATCGATCTCCATTAAAAATTAAATTATAATGGTATTTTTATAGGGATCAAATCCTCTCATCCATTGAATGTCGAATATGTATCTCTTTCCCTAAAACATTTGATGGAGGATAGGGTTGGTTACATGAAGGCTCGATATTTTGAGGGTTTCTCGAGAGTTTATTAAGAGGTTAAGGGCTCTAGATATGTAAGTCAAGGTTTGGATTTTGGTTGTCTTTCTAGTCATAGGGTTTTAGAGGTTAAAGATAATACAATCATCAATATCTGTAAAAGACAAAGGCTTCATAAGGTTATTAAAAAGAAATCAAACAAAGTGAAAATGGTGGTTGGGCATGCCATTAGGGTTGACCAAATATTATATTTACTAGGAAAATCCCTCCTTGATCACTACTTTGGAAAGAGGATCTTGGTAGAAACAATAAATGATTGATCACTAAGATTTTGGAGTCCATTAATTAGATATCGACCCTGTTTTAATATGCTAACAAATGGGTGGATACACTTCTCCTTTCATTTTGAAAAGGATGCAAAGGTCATGCTTGAAGGGGCTTGGTTTTGGGAGTTATCATATCTACCTTTGAATCCTTAGTATCTCATATTTTGATAGAGGACATGTAATTCTTCTAGGGTGTCTATTTGGGTTAACATTTTGGGTTAACATCTTGAATTTTGGATGAAATATTTTTTAATTGTCTTGTGTAACCACTTGGAGAAGAATATACGAGTCGATGATTCGTACAAAATAAACTATTTCCATTCGGTTGTCAAGGAGCTAGCAGATACCAATACAAGAGATGGTTTGCTACAAAGATTGGAGATTGAGGTAGTGGGTCAAGTCCATGTACAATTTTTGGATTACCAAAATGTTCACTTTTAATTGTTCAAGGTGTGATCAATATGGCCACATAGTTTCATAATGTTCTCAATCATTTGTCAGAGAGGTATACTCTTATTCTTGACTGTATTTTAGTTGAATATGTGGTCGCGAAAGGTGTTTGTAATACTCCTATTAATGTTTTAAAAAAATGAAAAAAGGTAAAGGGGTGTAGGTAAAAGGGTGTTGTTACTCTTCTAGAACCTAGTCCATCTGGTGCTTCTTTGAATCACGTTCTAGCCTTGGTAACGATGTTGGGCATATATTAGATGTCATTGGATGAGTATATAGTACTTTGACTGAATATTTCAATTTCAAGGGAAGAATCCATTATGGTTTGAGATCAAAGTCTAAGACATATAGAGTAGATGGGTAGATGTTGGGGGGTTTAGGAGTGGAAAGGCCCAAGATAGTAGATTATAGTTCTATTGGAATGAAGTATTTTCTTCAACATTACCAAGAAAAGGAAATAATCAAGGAACAACAAGAGAATCAAGCTTTTATAAATAGGGTTTTTAGAGGGAACCAATCCCATTCAAATGTTTCTTAATGATATTACTCTCCTAAACTATAAGGGGGATGGGAAACCAATCCAAGAGGATATCCTTGAGTACGTTAGTGGAGAAGGAGAAACATGACATTATCATGTTGTAGGAGACTATGGGTGGAGTGGAGTTACTAATTTATGACCTTAGAAGGGTTTTTAAACAAAGGGATTTTAGAAATTTGTGAATTCTTTGGGACTCTTTGGTGGATGTATTACAAGTTAGAACTCTTCTTTAATTTCGTCAAATTATTTTTCTATTTGTACAAGCATGTGCACATAATTCATGAGTAAAACACTTAGTCAACCCCTTCTTTTTATGAATGTCTATGGTCTATATGGGGATTCTCAGCCTCCCTTCCAACGAAAAACTATTTGCCTAGATAAAAGACGGTTTTAGAGAGGGGGAAGATCTTGTTGTCACTATTATGTATGAAAACATGAATAGTAAATTCCTGATAAAGAACCCTTAATACCCTAATACACCTATCATTAAATACCCTTAATATCCTAATACCTTAAGCATTAAAGACCTATGACTGATTTGGTGTATGATTGAGTGAAAATAATTATTTGTAGGAAGAATTGAAAGGTAGGATGACCACATACTGAAGAAATTTCTGCTCCTAATACAACTCCTACTCTTGAGTGTCTAATAGAACCCACATGCTCTTTCTCTTGCTTTTTCTTTTGCAATTGAAACCCCTATGGTGTCGTTTAACGCCAATTAAGTCCAAATTGAAGTCCACATGCCCACCAAAAATGGTACCACATTACAAACCAGACCGTAGAGATCTCCACAAAAAGGAAGAAAACCTACCGATCAGTGTTGGCATATAATTTCATCACCACAACCTACCGATCAGTGTTGGCATATAATTTCATCACCACATTTCCCATCACACAACAACACCAACACCACATTACAGACTAGACCGCATGTTTGAATAAGATATGGAGGAGGTGAACTTTTCCCTCTACAAAATGGAAAAAACCCTATAGTTTAGTGTTGGAATAACATTTCATCACCGCACTTCCTATCATAAAACAATAATGACACCACATTCAGGTGCAAAGGTAGAATTCACCCTTGACGAAATGGAGAAACAACACCCTATCTATTATTCCAATGGAATTCACTTCATCACTTCCCTTTTGAATATCGACGTTTCGTTCGGAAATGAGAATTGTAAGTGCAATCCACCAATTTGTTTGTGGGTTTCCCCATCCTACTTTTATTTTATCTATGTGCACTTCTTGAATTTGTCTTTATTTTCTTTATGCTATCTTGGGGTTCCATTCTATTATATTTATGTATATATTTAGATAACAAATATGTTGATGGTGGTAATGTGAAAATTTGTATCCATGTTTATTACATAAAGCATATTATTCATACTACATATGATGAATCCAATGTTAAGGTTGATTATTAAAATTAAGTTAGCTCTTAGGACATGTCACTCATAGTATTCTTGGGTAGATGTCACTTATAACTTTAAATGAACACACCAATACATTTCATGAAAAATAAATTTATAGCATTTTGATATAATAAGTACACCTAATCATAATGTTTATTGGTCATAATTTATTGCATGTAAGCAAGTGCATCTAACAACAAATAAAATAAATTTATACATGATTTCCCTAACGCTCCTCCAAGTATGGGCAATGTCTACTAAAAAGAAATGCATCTTTTTAAAAACTGCAAATTTTATTTTATTCCTAAAAATCATCATTGCAACATATACTATCAACTTTTGTGAAACTTCATTAAGGTGGTTGATATTCTTCATATTCCAACTCAAGCTTCATACAATTGTAATCTTGAAATTTTAAACTAGTTATTTTGTGATCATCCATTGGGATGGGTTTGACGAGAATGGATGTGTCATGACTTAGTCCTATATTTGTATAATGTGATGATTGAGTTTAAGTAATGAAGCAATGTATTTGGGTCAAATAGTTTGGATTAAATGATTCCATGTTGTACCTATGATCCTCTTATCCACGAACATTTTATTTTCAAGCATGCTCTTCAAGTTGTTACCTAGATAATGGGTGTCAAGGAGGCAAGTTACAATTTCATTGATGGGATTGACAAATCTACCAATAATGAACATACTTGTGCTTTTGACATGTAAAAGCACGTATTTAATTATTCAAGTACTGTGTTCCCAATATCCATGGTAGTTGATGACAATGAGGATCTATGATGAATAGACATAAATATAAAAATGAGATATTTATTCAGAATAAGGATCTATCCATTCATGAGTGCTTTGCAAATTGACATATTTTGAGATAATTAGCATTAACTAAATGTTTGTAGATATTTCTAAATGAATTACATATTATCCAAGTTATGTGTATTCCATATGGTTGTACATAGGCATTTCTCTAGCGAGAGCATAAAAACTACCATTTTTACCCATTTAACTATTGAAATCCACAAGAGAAGGAGGGGGTTGAATGGACCAAACCGAAAAATGGATCAAGTTTGTTTCAAATGAACAAACCAACAAAAAAAATTGTTGTTCAAAGTTTTAATGCACGTTCAATGATAAAATTAAATAAAAACTAATGTTCAAATACTAATCATGTAATAAATATTGTGAGAAGATTGATTATATTTTATACCTATGAATTCATAATAAAGGAGTAGCTTATTTGGGTAGGTTGAGTTAGATTAGGTAGGTTATATGTTAGGTTTGTAAGAGTGATCTTGAACATCATCCTCATTCTCTTATTTGTAATGTCATACTAATTATTATTATTTCAATAAAAGGTTATATCCACACAGGTAAAAAACATTAATGCAACCAATCGCACAAAAAAATGAAATATTAGTACGCCAAAGTATTAGATCCTATCACCCCTTAATAAAAATTTCTTTGACTCCTAACATATATTGAAGTTTGGAAATTTCTCTTTTGTAAGAGACTTTGTGAAAATGTATACAACTTGATTATCTGCAGGGAAATAAAGCACTTTAAAAACACGATCCTAAAGAATCTTTATGATGAAGTGCATGTGTATATTAATGTGTTTATTTTATTTTTGTTTAAATATATCTTTGGTGAACTTAATGGAACTATAATTGCCACACTAAAGTGTGGTTAAATACTACTAATGGAATCAAAACTCTAAAATGATATGTCAAATCCACAAGGCTTCTTGACTTGCACTAACTATTTCTTGATACTCTTATTCTATTGAAGAAAGAGCAAGGGATTATTTCTTCTTACAAGCCCAAGTTAGAGGTATAGAACCAATATTGAAAGAAAAACCTACAATAGAATTCCAATCATTGGGGTAACCAACTAAATCAAAATCGATGAATCCAATTAATAAAGGAGTCTCTCCTAAACATGTATCCCAAACTAAATTATACCTTATATATGTTGAAGTATATTTTTTGTTTCTTTCTGATGGTTCTCATAAGGTGTTTTCATGTACCAAGAAACAAGATTAATGGAAAAAGAAATATCAAGAGGGTATGAATAAAATACAAAATGATACCAACTACTTAATGGTACAAAGTGGCATCTACTTTATGTATAGTATAGGTGGAAACAGGTTTCACTACAAACTGGAAGGGATACAGGGTTGGTTTACAATATTCCATGTGAAAATGATGATCGAACATAAGCCTACCTATTTTATAATGGCTAAGCACTCATTCTCCATATCCACAACTTGTACGTATACCATGGTGGAATAGATTAATAAACATTGGTGGGGTTCACTTCACCCTTATCATATGTTAGAGGTATAATGTGAATTGAATGAAAGTCTAGTTCTAAGGGTAGTATCCTTCTAGGTTAAATTTTTTTAGTCACAATATAATGGCCTCCCAAGCCTTCTAGATCATACGAAGCACATAATCACCATGAATTTTTGACTATAAAATGAGTAAAAACAAATTTCTAAGGGAAGACCCTTCCAAGCAATGTTCCCATATAGGAACCCTTGGTTATCCTTACAAGGACCTTCTTATCCACCTTTCTTTCAATAACCCTAACAATGAATTTGGAAAAAAGGCTTCGGCTTGGACCCAAATTTATTAATCTGCAACACCTTATACTAGTAAATATAGGAGATAAAAATGTATCCATCGATATTTTCACATCAAAATGATTTAAATAAAATGGTTATCTCTAAATCAATTAATATAAGACAATGCCACTTATAACATAAAGCATTAGATTTGGACTACTTGCAAACAAAACATACATATCCCATGTAAGGAGGTCAAAAAATGGAGGATAGTGTATTCTCTTCCAAATTTATTTAAGCCTAAAACATTTTGTATGGTGACATTAAATAAAAACTTCTCTACCTTCCCTGCCCACCTCATTATCTTCTAGCATCCAAGGTGTACCAAAATAATTCTACTAGTAAAAAGGCATTGAGAATTGATTTTATTATGATTTTAAGGTCATCAATTGCAAGAAAAATGTCTCAGCATGTAAGAACTTAGAGGGAAGAGAACAATAATTCCCAATTGCACTACTTGATTAAAAGGAAATAATCAAGATCATGTTCTTGCTAGGAACATTTTGTTGTGACATGCTAGGCACAATCTATTGCATAAAGCCAGTCGGGGATGAGTTTGACATTGAAGTCAAAGTTTTGAAGGGTAGGGCTCACTAGGATATAACAAGGGTTTCCAATGGAAATTTTAAAGAATTGTTATTTTTGTACACGTACATCCATGCATTTTCACATACATTCTTTTCTCAAGTGGCCTTGGGATCAAAGGGATTAGAAGAGGGTTTGGTTGGGGCATGAGTGAACATATTGAATAGGTTTTTGGAACATTTTGTTTATTTCCCTTATAATGAAAAACTTCATAAGGTCCTTGGAAAAGTTAACCTTAGTCAACATAAACCAAGGGTAGTGACCTAGGGTTGAATAATATGCCATATTATTAGAAAATAGCCTTGACTGTGGTAGACATAATATATAGAATCTTGGGATATATTTGGAGCACTAAAAATCTAGTCCGACGAATGGAGCACTAAAAACTTGGATGAGAGCAAAAAATAAATATAAGAAACATTTGATGAAGTTTGTGCAATTTATTAAATACTTGTTTATTGATGTTATCTCCTTTGCATTAGATGCGTCAATGTGTATGTGGAAATAATTTTAAAATATTGAACACCTTAAAGTACATAGTTCTGCATCGACTAGACATATTGGGCAACATTGACCGGTGGATGGGGCCAATGTTGAATTTTTTCTAAGTTTTTTTTGAATGCACTGAAATTGGACATGGACTGGTAGTTCACATGCCCCCATTATACGGGAGGGTTTCCATACTCAAATTTTACGAAAAACAATGACCATTACTTGACGTCTTCGATCTCGTCCTACTTTCATATGAAGTTTCTTGGGTTGATGTGCCTAGAATTCTCGACATACCCATCCACATCATGATCATGCTGATCTTGATACTCATCACCTATATCATTCAAAATTAACATCATGCATTCCGGTTAGGACCATCTAGAGATTGGTCTTCAAAATCTGTCCTAGTTGAGATGGTATAAAAACCTCAACCATTGAACAACAAATTACATGAACAATGGAGTCTTCATCACAACTGCAATTTTACCTTCTAAGAATCTTTCATTTTTAGAATCACTTAAAAAGACTATGTGAATTCAAAATATGCCTTAGTTGAGATGGTGTAAAAACCTCTATCATTGATCAAAATATTACATGAACACTAGTCTTTGAATCACAACTGCAAATTTCACCTTCTTAGAATCTTAGATTTTTTGAAAGGATCTAAGACTAGATGCATTCAAAATATGTTTGGGTTGAGATGGTATAAAAACCTCTATTGTTGATCCACAAATTACATGAACACTAGAGTATTCATCACAACTGCAATTTCATCTTCTAAGAATCTTTCATGTTTTGAAGCACTCAAAGGCTATTGCATTCAAAATATGTCTTAGTTGAGATGGTATAAAAACCTCAACAGTTGATGGAAAAATTTCATGAACATGTAGTATTCATCACAAATGCAAGTTCACCTGAACGATGATTCCATTTTTGAACTTGGATCAAAGACTACGTGTTCAAAATATTTCTTAGTTGAGATGGTATAAAAACCTCAACCGTTGAACCACAAATTACATGAACATTGTCTAGTATTAGCATCACAAATGCAATTTCACCTTCTAAGTATCTTTCATTTTTAGAAATATACTCCAGCGTTCATGGACATTATTTACCTTGAACTAGATGCGTTGATGTGCACGTGGAAATAATTTTAAAAGATTGAAAAACTTATAGTTTTGCATCAACTAGACATGGGAGACAATGAAATTTGACATGGAATGGAGAATATGACAAAAAGGATGATGGTTTAAACTTGAATAAGCTTCTCTTGGTTTCAAGAATAATATATTCTCTACTAAACAAGGCCAACAACATGAATGTTGAAGCTCATATGCACCCCCCATTTCACTCTCAATTCCTCAATACCCAATCTATCTACTATTAAATATTTGAAAGAAACAATATAATTACTAAAAATCAAACATAGAAACTAAGAAACTAAGTATTTAAGGTAAATGAAAGAGAAAAAAGAAACTGAAAAATATGAATACATGCCTCGTACATTTCAATATTTTGACATCATTCATCTTCTTCTTCATCCAAATCATCATCTATATCATCTAGTTTGGAGTTCATGTTCAAAATATTGGCTATATCATCATCATCATCATCACTATTGTCAATTCCATACATATCATCATCCAAAACATAGTATCATACATTTGGTTTGAATTCTTCAAGTTCTTTGTCTGACACATCATCATGAATAACATCTTCATTCAAAACATTATCCTCAACATCTCCTTGATATTCCTTGACATCTTCGTATGATTCACGAACTAACTGCTCCTCTACGTCATCTTCTTCCACTATAGTTTACTTTACCATCCTTCTTATTGGATCATGTATAACAACATATGACCAACCCGGTCTACTTGTGACCTCTGGGTAAAATACATGTTTGCATTGGCTTGGAAGACCATAGAGATTTGATCTTGACTCAAAATTATTAGTCCTTGTATTAACCATGGTAAAATCGTTATCATGTTGAATAACAATTCTTTCAGGATCACGTTCATTTATTATTATCATGTACCATTTGACGTCGAACATAACTAATTTGAATGAATTAAAGTCACACTCAAGTATATCACATAAATACCCATAGTATCCGTTAACCCAAAAAATCTCTCACTAATCTCTCCATGACCTACACCACCCAAAGACACCACTTCACGACCCTCCATTAGACCCCCACACCCTAAAAAATGCTTAAGGATGAAGAAAAGGGCTTAAAAACCCCAAAAAGGATCCTAAAATACTCTCCTAGGAGCTAAAGCCCCCAAAAATGGGTTAAAACCCTAAAAGGAGCTAAAATTAAGGTGGAAGGGGCTAAAAGCCCCAAAAAAGGGGCTAAAGCCCGGACAAAGGGCTTAAAACCCTAAAACCCCAAAAAAGCTATAAAAGGAGGGTGGGGGGTCACTCTCAAAACACTTCTCCCTTGCATACTGTTATGCTACCCATGGATGCCTTGAGACCCTTTGTCTCTCAAGCCACCCACACTCCCTCTCCTCCATCTCCATTGAGCCATAGATCCCCCATACAAGAGAGGTGCTTCTTCAAGCTAGGGCATGGTGGCCCATTCCACCCAAAGAGAAGGTATACCTTGTTATTTGTTGTATTTGCTTAGTTTTTTCTTTACTTTCTAATCCATGGTTTCATTTGTAGGTTTATTTCCTAACTTGTTTTGCAGGTATTTCAATTTACTGTAGCTTAATGATTGTTTGCAGGTTATTGGAAGCGGAACCCTAACCTTTGTTTGTAGAGGGGTTCTCCATATTTCTCTTCCATCTTTGGTTTTATTTCTATTCTTTACATTCCATTTTTCCTTCCAGTCTTTCTCATAAGAAGGAACCTACCCTTCTATCCTATAGACAGAAGGGAGTGATTCCTGCCCCTGTAGCAAGGAGAAATCCCTGCTACAGAACTGGAGACCATACCAGGTCGATCCCACAGGATCCCTGGTCCAAATTTTTAAAACTTCAAGTTTTTCAAGTTTTTCCCTAGTTTTTAAAATTTCACATCAAATTTAGTTTAGATCTAGTATTGCCGAAGCCTCTACTAGGCAAATCCGAGTCAGTTTGGCCACAGTACAGGTTACTATAGGCCGGATCTGACTTAGGGTCAGAAAAACCCCAAATTCGGGGTAGGTCACACTTATCTTGCCTGAACAGGGGATGAGGGCACACTTAATGGCCTGACAGGCGCACCCAGGGCGCACTTAATCCCCTGAAAGGTGTGACTTCACTCAGAAACACAGACCGCGAATGTCTGTGAAATTTTGTTTCCCCCCTAGCCAAATTTGATCAGAAATGTGCGGTCTGTCAATTAGAAGTTCAATTTCAGTTTAATAGGGGTTAACTTTCAGTTTAATAGGGAATGTCAGTGCGGCTCAGCTACCTCTGTCCAACATACTAGTTTAATTTCAGTTTCTGTTTCAATTTCCTGCAATTTCTTTTACAAACAATGTGTAAATTCCAAACAAATTCTAATGGCTTAATTAAATGAATGTAGCTTAACTAAAATCAACCTAAAACTAACTGTGTTGCTTACCCTTCCTCCTCTACCTAGTCATCACCCTCTGGGGTATTCTGGGATACGACGAAGGGCAATCTCGTATAGACCTAGGCCCTTCATTGAATATTTTTATAAACCACTAAAACCAGATGACCTGGAAGGTAGAGGGGGTAGAGAAGGAGGGCTTCTCACGACGCTAAGTGTCCTTCCTATTGACCAACCTTGCATCTGGGAGGAGACCCGTGGATCTACGAATGGGCTTAGTACCATTGTGTTGAGAGCCCAACACCTTCTCTTAGTTGAAGAGGAATATCAGTGTGAGCTAGTCATCTAGTTAGGCCATAAACATTCAGGGTTAAGAACTATATTTGTTTACAAATTTCTAATTATTCATTGCATGCACAACAATATGATGAATTCATAAACCATTTGCAGCTAGCAAATACCAGAAAGACAGACAAACAAATACACCATACCAAGTAATCAACCCAACTCAGTTCATGACGCCGAGAGAGCCTTAAAATTTATCAATTTACACTAAGTACAAACAAATTTGTAGTCTTTGAGGACATAAGTCCCTGACTGCTTCAACTGTGGGAAGTACTTGGGCTTTTCCCAGAAACTCATTGTGAGGAGTACCACAGGAATCCCAAAGTAGATGGCCACTGAGAGGAATTGCCAAGCGAAACGGGCAATGACCCCTTCCAATTGAGTAGAAACACCTGTGAGGAAAAAAACAAGCGCTGTCTTCTGGAAGTCTTGGTGGCCGAGTGACCACCTACAGCCAATAGGAAGCCATTGAAACCGGGGTCCAAACATCATTCCCATCAGTTTGATAAACATTTAACACAATTGACCCCTCACGCTCTTCCTCATGCCTAAGAGGCGAACCACCAGAATTCAGAACACTCAACCGACACCGTCAAAACCATTCTCAACAATATACCACACCATCAGAAGGCCACACAGCCTTTGATTCAGATTCAGACCCATATCAGTCTGAACCAGACCTCCATACTGCACCATCAAGCCCCATGGCTGGTGCCAACCTAGATCCATTTTTCGGCATAAACATAGCAAGTGGACCCATCTCCACACCACAACCTGTCATCAATAACCCTACAAGTGGCCCAAGAACAATCATGCAAACTGTCATTAGTCAGCTACCACCACCTATAGTGACCAGCCAAGCTGGCCCACTTGCAACACATGGGGGCAGTGGCCCTTCCACACACATTGCCTCTCCTACCACATAGGGGGGTAGTGGACCGTCCACTTACATTGCCCCTACTATCATACATGGGGGCAATGTCCTAGCCACCCATACTATCCCCCCCAAAACACTTGGGGGAATTGGCCCATCCACAATGGTGCCACTGCAAGTTCCCCCAGCCGTGCAGATGCATTATGCACCTACAAATCCCACCACCATCATAGCTCCATCCCACATGAACCTAGGGTCAAATATGCCATCCATGGCTCATCTTAACCTACCTGATTTGGCTCGATTAACAAATGACCCCATCCACCACCAAGATTTCTGGCCACCCATGCCAACTAAGCTGCCATCAGACATCCCCAAGTTTGAAGGCAAGGAAGGGGAATGCCCCCAAAATCATATTATGACATTCCATCTATGGCACTCATCCAACAACATCGTAGACGATTCCATTAGACTGAGGTTATTCCAACGCACCCTCACAAGTGCTGTGGCCAAATGGTACATTGAGCTATCACAAGCCAAGTACCCTGATTTCAATTCCTTAGCCTTCATGTTCCTACAGTATTTCCAACTCCCCATCAGATATGATGAGGGGGTGGAGATCCTACTATCCTTCCGTTAAAACACTGCCACTCATATAACTGACCATATTCATGAGTGGCGGCAACGCCGTAGCCTATGAAAAATCCAACTTGACGACATGATCTTCTTGGATTGGTTCCTTAAGACCTTGCTCCCACCCATAGCAAATGACGTCGCATCCGAATGTCCTCAACCCGAAGAAGAGGCCATACTGAAAGCTCAACAGTTTGACCTGATCTACGCTCAGTCTGGATATCTGTACACTGTCATTCCAAACGCTCCCCGTCCGAGTAACTCCTACCGCGATGCACAGGGGGAATCCCATGCTGCAGATGGCATCATAGGATCGGTCTCCCAACAGCCACAACACTAACCAACACCACCTGCAGTTCCATCACAACCAAGCAATAATGCTAGTGTTGCTTACCAAAACCAAACTCTAGACTGTGCAAGAATGATGTCCCGGTCCGGAGCAAAAACTTCCTATGCACAACCTGTGCCACCGCAGCAGACTTAGGCCATGGCTTGGCCAACACAACAGTATGTGAGGCAAATTCCCACATTTGTGGCACCACCACCCCCACAAATCTATTATGCACCACCAGTGCAACCAGTTCAAGCCCCTGACCCCGCTCCATCGCTCCGTTGGGAAAAGTGTTCACACAACAAAACTGTCCCAACTAGCCTGCCCCCAACAATCAACAAGGGAAAGCTATAAATAGCCAGCCCTACAACCAAGGCAACAACCAACCGCAGGGAGGTGGTCAACAACCAAATCCTCCCAACAATTCCGTGGCAAACCGGCCGGCCGAAAACCTCCCACGACAAAATGCAGCAAGACGTAATGCCCCATTGCGCACAAACCAACCATGTACACTCTGTGAAGTCTATGGGCACTACACATTCGAGTGTCCCCTCATGGTTCGTGCTAAGCAGGCCATTCAGAACGAGGTTCAACAGGCCGCCAACATTGCAAATCAAGCCCAACCCAAGACAGCACCACAAGGACCTCCTCCTATGGTGCTTCAAAACCAACTCCCTGTCCAAGGGTTGGTGGCAACTGCACCCCCTCCCCAACCCAATCCCAATTCTTTGGGGGCACCTCCCATGGCCGAAACAGGTGTTCACCACCTGCTAGCCATGAAAACTGAAGAAGTCAAATTGCAAACCTGACGAAATCAGTACAATACCACCACCGAACCTGCTGACACATCAGTGGCATCAACGTCCAAAACAGTCAACCTACCTCTTCAGTTACCCCCGTTCCTGCGCCCCCCTGTATGCAGAATTGCCAATAACGCCACAGCTAGAGCTGTAGTCAGCTATAGCATCGTGGATGATTTGGCCCAAATTCCAACCGCCATGTCCACTCTTGAGGTACTTAAAACGTGCCCAATGCAGTGGAAAGCCTTACTAGCTTCCCTTAGGGCAGTAGACCCCTCCGACTCCAAGTTGATCACATTCGACCTGGAGAACAGAGAACCATGCATGCCATCGACCATCACCTTTCAAATCCTGGTGTCCATCTGGAATTTGGTTGTGCACTGGTGCATAGTGGATGAGGGTGTATCCACGTGCGTTATGTCTACCTTGGTTTGGCAGAAACTTCGATCACCAATTCTGCAACCATCCTCCACAACTCTGCGGGATTATGATGGACATCCCACTAAATCCCAAGGAATCCTCCCACACATCCCCATCACATTAGCCGGGAAGACAGTGCTGATTGACATAGAGGTTGTCAATGCCCAACTGGACTATAACCTTCTCCTCGGAAGAAGTTATATGTACACCATGCGAGCTGTCGCATCAACTGTCTTCCGTCTCATGATGTTCCCCCATGAAGGGAAGATTGTGATGGTTGATCAACTCACTTATCATGATCCGCAAGGGTTAATGACACCCACCAATGTTATCCCTACCATCACCACCATTGAGCCACAAGGGACGACCACACATGCCAATGTCATCCCTGCAATCAACACCATGGTTGAGAACACACCAGCCTCCCCATTGTTTAATGTGGGCCCTAGGTTGTTTGCCGATACCACCATGACAGCTCCTTTCCCATTAGTGTCACCACCATAGACACAAAATGAAACTGTGGACTTGTGCATGGTCTCATCAAGCACCGCTGCACCCAAACAACAACCGCATCCGCAACCCCAACCCCAACCACAACATCACCCGCAGCCGCAACACCAACAGCAACTGCAACATCACCTGCAGCAACAGCATTACGCATAGCCACAACCACAACTGCATCCCCACATGCAACCAGTAGGGAGTTATCTGGGCTCATCTCTAGTCCATATGATTCCCTTCCTCTTTCCCCCACCTGGGGTCATGAGCAAGCCGGTAATGGCCACCTTAATCCTACCTAACTTCACATTGGGAATTCCGGTATGGTATCTCGATCCACCAGCTGAACCAGAAATGCCCCAGGTTGTTTTAACCCCGGTGCAACCCATCGCGGTCGAGTCTCACCCTCCACCCGGTCCGCAAAAGCCAACCGCTGCACCCACACCCGCACTGCCCCACCCGAAAAGGGCCAGGGGCAAGAATGCCAAAGCCACCGTAGAGCCACGACAAGTTCCACCTTGCGCTGTCTGCGAGCAAAAGGGCCATCCAACTCAGAATTACCCTGCAATGATCTGTGTGCATTTAGATGCCATGGATACAAATGAAAATATCCCCGTGGTTGAACTCCCAACCGCACCAATAGTCAGGAACAAGGCATTGAGAACAAACCATGCTTGTGCCCTTTGCGACTTGTATGGCCATTATTCTCACCATTGCCAAGACTTACCCGAATTTTGAATGGCTCTCGCTGACCTCCGTCAACATTCCCTTGAGTCTGAGATCACCTTGATCGAAGAAGTACACCCCCCACCTCCTTCTTCGGACACGATGTCCATTTACATGATGTCCAGTTCAACCGACCCTATTGTCTCCACCATCACCGATGGTCCATTAGACCTTCCATTGTTTCCCCAACCATAGCCGCAACCTCAGTTACCGGGGAAGCAATGGGGTTCATTCCCGATCAACACAATCCTTTTCCTTTTCCTACCATCCAAGATCGTGAGTAAGTCTACGCTGGAAACCCTCAATCTACAGGATTTCAGACTGGGAGATCTTGTGTGGTACCTTGAACCACCTACCATACCTCTGAGGCCCGAGGATGTGTTGACTCAAGCCCAACCAATTGAGATGATGTTGCACCTACCTCTAGGTCCATCAAAGACTCCTCCTATCTCCAGGCCTGCCCCTCTTCCTCCAACAGATACCGGGGGCAAGGACACAAAAACCACAACCAATACCATTTACATGATCTCTAGCACCATTTTCCCTTCCGTCTCATCGACTATGGAAGATCCACCTGATCTATCATGACACCACTTACGCGATGACGGAGATATATGTACGAACGCCTTTGGTTTTACCCCATTTCCTTTAAACCATAGTGTGGAATCGGTTCTTTCCATAAAAGACCAGATTCCATCACCCCGCCTTGCCAATAACCTTCATCTCGGCAAGGGGGCATACCTCTTCGCTGACTCAGATGGTCGACTCTTGAAGAAGCTGCGCAACGGGCTCCACCTCAAGATAGTCTATGCCTGATATAACCACTATGAGTCCCTTATAGCGTAGTTTTTTCCCTTTTTGTTTTTCAACATGTTTTTACCACAAGTCAGGGGTAGCACCATTAGCTGCTAATCTAAAGTCACTTGGAACCAGTTCGAGACACCTCTCACACCTCTGGGCTCAAATTTCCATCTCCTTATGAGACCATCATCTCATGTTTAACAAATAAATTTCGGGACCGTTTCTTAGAAGCTACCTCGATCTACGAGCCATAGCATGACGATGCAAGTGTCTATGGACCTGTACTTGTATCACACTTCCCAACCTCTACTCATGCGAGTTTTCGGGCCACCGCCCATTAAGGAATGCCATTTTTTTTTCTTTTATTTTGTATTTTAACACATAGTTGTCTTCTTCATCCACCGCACCTTATGTGGAATTCTGGACCATTGTCCACAAAACGATTTAATTTTCTTGTACGTATTTGGCATATAACTGCCCTCGGACTTGCACTCACATCACATGTAGTTAAGTCTGTTCACCACAACTCACACAACGATCTCCTGACCTCTGTTCGAGAGCCACCTCGGTTTGCGTTCCTCTGTCGCACCGACTCGCGAGCCTTTGCTGTGATCTATCCCACTCATGTATTGGTATGTTTGAGAGCCTTCTGCTCCGTCCATACTATGCGGATGACCTTTGGACCTCTGTCAACCGTCCCGACATGGGGAACCGCCTGTGCCACCACAATTGGTTGACCACACAGGAGTTTCGTTTAAGCTCTTTTCTGACTCCTTAAAATAATGAAAAGATATCCGAGTGCAGCTGCTTCCTTTCCCGCTTGCTAAAGTATAAGAAAGAGCATATACATCGTCTCGTTTACCTCCTTTTGTGGACCATGTAGACCATCAATTGAAAAGGACTTCCTTGTCACACTCAATCCAAGACCGTTCCCCTCTGCATACTTTTATGCTTTCTCAGGAAGAGGGGATGCACTTTACGAAAAATCTCACCATGGGTTGTCGTTAAGCTCTTTTCCAACCTTCTCATCAAGGAAATATTACCGAGAAAACTTGGTTTCATTCATGCTTGTAAAAGTATCTGAATGACCGTCTAGTCAGTATAGGTTTAACCTTTTCCGACCTGATTGGACTACGAATGGTAAAGAAGTCTCTCATCCCCTACAGGATGGGTGAGCTCTCCTATGTATACTTTTATCCTTTTTCGAGCATAGGATACTACCAACAAAAAAGAGCCCCCACTGGAGTCTTCTTTGTGCTTTTAGAATCTCTAAAATTGAAAGCACCATCGAGCATTTACCTTCTTGGGCTCGCCAAAAATCCACGAGATCATACCATAATGGTGTCCCTAGACACCACCCCACAGAAAATAGTTTGGCAGCATCCCCCCTTTGGGTTGCCTTTGTTCAGAGTACTCTGCAATGTGTCTTCCTTGGATCCCATCAATATCAAAAGCGTCTACCTCCTCCAAGCATTTCCCATCTGCAGTGACATTCCCGGTATTACAGCTATGATCCCATTCCCATGAGTCAAGTTTTATTTGCTGCCTGGTCTGCCCTGCCATCATAATCTGAACAAAGGAATTTTGAGTCCACCACACTCCCCCTGCCCCTGTTCAAATTTTTCCCTCCCCCTCCCCCCCGCCATTTAGTGGGTTAGTCGGCAGATTGTCTCACCCCTTTCAGTTATTTCCCTCGTGCTCTTGGTTAAGGAAACATCATTGCCTTGACTAGGAGCAGGTCTCCCTCCATCGACGACAACACATATATTCCAGAGGATAGACCCAAAGGTCCCTGTATCTTGGTTTCATTAACCTCATTGATGAGTTCCTTGGACCACTTGAGAGGAGTCCTTAGTGCCTCTTGGGATGGTTGTTTCTCACGTGCTTGACTCTAACTACATCATCGCACCGTTGAGATTTGTACAGCGTTTGGTCCGCACAATACTTAGCCGAAGACCCAGATGTCACCTGACTCTAGCACATTGATGAGTCTATTCGAGGGACCTAAACAGGTTATGGCCCTTGTGATTTTTGGGTTGCGTTGGAGAACAATGTTCAGAAACCCCAACAATGCTTCAATATACCTTTATGATTGATGCAACATACTTGTACCATAGAGACTCTAACTCTCAATCAGCGAGTCCACACAGCTATGTACCATTCTAGATCCAGCAGACCATCCATCATGAAGATATAACATTCCATGAGAATGCCATGGGTCCAATGTACCAGAACAGTATTGTATTCAGCCTCACATTGAGGCAACCATTATTGTATCATCAGTTGCATATGATCAGCTCTTGTATTTTAGAGCATAGATCAAATTATTCTTTTGACATTGTCACGAGCATGGGGATTCCCACCATGTCCATATACATGTCACACATTATTTGTATCTCACCCATTGATGGGAACCATATTAATACAAAAAACCAAAAGCCACCATGCCCCAACCCCGGAAGCACCACCTCACCGCAACAAATCCTATGATGTCCGTCAGCCATACGGTGAGCTCCTGCCCTCACACATCAGGGGGCAATCTGTTAACCCAAAAAAATCTCTCACTAAGCTCTCCATGACCTACACCACCCAAGGACACCACTTCACGACCCTCCATTAGACCCCCACACCCTCAAAAATGCTTAAGGATGAAGAAAACGGCTTAAAAACCCCAAAAAGGTGTTAGTTTTTCATCACACTAAGCTAGCATTATGATCTTAGGATCTTTTCATTGAGAGAATAACAAGCAAAACAATAAAACATAAGCAAATTACA